>JASVEL010006143.1:0-135588 GCA_032618575.1 Nicotiana noctiflora | reverse complement strand
AGCAAACAAGAACATAAAGAAGATATTGAGGAAGATGGTAGAAGGGTCTAGGCAGTGGCATGAAAAGTTACCATTTGCGCTGTTGGGTTATCGCACTACCGTCCGAACTTCGGTAGGTGCAACTCCTTACTTGTTAGTGTACGGGACTAAAGCAGTAATACCCGCAGAAATTGAGATCCCATCCCTCCGAATTGTCGCTGAAGCCGAGATTGACGATGATGAATGGGTCAAAACCCGATTAGAGCAATTGAGCTTGATCGACGAAAAGAGATTGACAGCAGTATGTCACGGCCAATTGTATCAAAAGAGAATGGCGAGAGCATATAACAAGAAGGTACGTCCCAGGAAATTTGAAGTGGGACAACATGTGCTGAGGAGAGTTCTACCACATCAGGCCGAAGCGAAAGGCAAGTTCGCTCCAAATTGGCAGGGACCATTTGTGGTGACCAGAGTATTATCCAACGGCGCTCTATGTCTAACTGATGTTGAGGGAAGATGCACCGATATGGCTATCAATGCTGATGCAGTCAAGAGATATTATGTGTAATTCTTTAATGCATTTGTCAACGCTTGGTTTCGTTTGTGTGTATTTGGCATTTTTCGGAAAATGAAATGACAGAGGCAATTTTTCTACTACCCAAACACTTTAACCTTTGTTTCCCCATTTGAGCCTTAATTATTCTTTCATATACCCTCTTTCGGAATCATCAAGGAAGATGTGTAACGGAATAGAAAAAGAAACAAAGAAAAAATACAAGAAAAAGTGAACTACGTTCGACCTGATTCCTCGAGAAGGATACGTAGGCGCCACACGGCTCGGTCATAATAAAATAAAAATCAAAAAATCCCCCAAGCAACAAAACTGGGCCAGAAGTCATTGTTTTCGTTGGAAAGATAGTGTGGATTCCGAAAGTTGTAATAAGCTAACCGTTGAGGCTAAACCCCTTTCTTCAGCCTCACGCGCAGAAACCATATCAAGAACCAGAAAGACCTCTCGATCAGTATTTGAGAAGTGCCAAGTCATGTGAACGAAAGCCAAGAGTGACATCCCGACCCTCGATTGAATCCAGGATGCACAAGCCGAAAGGGAATAACGCTCTAGAAGGAATCTCAGGGGTGATACCCCACCACAGGGAAAGAAAGCGTAAATGAGAGAGTCTTAACGGTGAAAACCCTCGAGGGCACCTTAAGGCGAAGGAAATTGAGAGAAATAAAATGAGAGAGTCTTACGGTGAAAACCTTTACGGGCACCTTAAGGCGACGGGAGATAGAGAGAAATGAGAGAATCTCATTAGTGAAAACCCTTTGAAGGGCACCGTGAGGTGACAGGACGAGATGGTTACAAGATGTCTGCATGAGACAAGGTTGGGATATCCGCTTACCTCTAGCAGGACGCGGTATCAGAAAGTGATTGACGTGAATAGATTGGGTAGTTTAATCTCAAAGGCGCGGCATAACCATTGGATCGGGCACACATTCAGATAAGTTTTCCTATTTTTGAGTTCAGAAAAAGTTTTTCTCTTCTTTTGTCATTTGCGGTCAGTATTCTTTTCTTTTCCTTCATTTTCGAAAATTGATTTTTCAAAGCTTACTACCAAGTCTCCCGAAGCAGTATATTGAAAGTGAATAGGCGTGGAACGAGGCAATAAGACAGAAGTCGTTACGATAGTAAGATTGGGATGACAGGCTGATTGGAAGATTCGCAAGAATTATGGAGTATGATGGACACATGTGGCATGTCCGAAAGATGATTTCACGCAACAGATCACCGGCTAAAAAGAGTCGGATCAAACCAAAGATTGGAATAAAAGGAAAGATGAGAGGTCGTTCGTGGAAAGAGCATCGTCCCCGGCAAGCGTCAACGTCGCCCTCAAAGTTCGAGAAAGGCCAAGCAGCTGAAAGAGAAAAAGAAAATGGCCCCAACAAGAGTGGCACGACCACTCACCGCATTTTGAAACTAACAATTTTTCTTTGATTTAAAAAGCAGGAAAAGAGGGTCCGTTGGCAGAAAAGCATACCGTCCAGAAGTTTATCAAACTGGGGCAGAAAATTTTCTCCTGTTGCGAAAATTTTCTGGAAAGCAAGACTCAGAGGATAAGGGTAGAAAGCAACACAAGATTTCGGGAAGTACCAGCTCCGAGCAGAATAGTTTTGAGAAAGGCCAGACGACACGATGGGGTAATATTTGAGCTTGGTATCACCCCAGCAGTTGTGGGGAAAATAAAACAATGGCTTCGAGATTCCCCTAGCAGTATTACATCCCATAATTTGTTCGAGGAGGCAAAAGCGTGAGTCCCAGAGGAGGTATGGGAAGAAGGAAGAGAATGAGGGGTGAAGGAAACAAAGAATACTTCCTCAGCAGCATCACCCCCAGCAGGCGAGTAAACAGTTCCAAAAATATCCCCAGCAGCCACAAGAAAAGTAACACGACCTAGGGGAAAGTAATTCCAAGACAGGATAATTCAGAAGAGAAGGTGGTCCGAGAGGTAATGCAGGAACAAGGATATGGTACAAAAGGCAAAGGAAGGTAATCAAGATAGGATGAAATCGGTGAGTAGTAGTTGAAGTCAGGGAGCCCGCCTGGAGAATGGAGTGGCGATTTTATTTTTGAAGTAGTAGTTGAAGTCAGGGAGCCCGCTTGGAGAATGGAGTGGCGATTTAATTTTGAAGTTGTAATTGAAGTCGGGGAGCCCGCCTGGAGAATGGAGTGGCGATTTAATTTTTGAAGTTGTAATTGAAGTCGGGAGCCCGCCCGGAGAATGGAGTGGCGATTTTATTTTAAGTAGTAGTTGAAGTCGGGGAGCCCGCCCGGAGAATGGAGTGGCGATTTTATTTTCGAGTAGTAGTTGAAGTCAGGGAGCCCGCTCTGGAGAATGGAGTGGCGATTTTAGTTTGAAGTAATAGTCGAAGTCGGGAGCCCGCCCGGAGAATGGAGTGGCGATTTTAGTTTGAAGTAATAGTTGAAGTCAGGGGAGCCCGCCCGGAGAATGGAGTGGCGATTTTAGTTTGAAGTAATAGTTGAAGTCAGGGAGCCCGCCGGGAGAATGGAGTGGCGATTTTATTTTGAAGTAGTAGTCGAAGTCAGGGGAGCCCGCCCGGAGAATGGAGTGGCGATTTTATTTTGAAGTAGTAGTTGAAGTCCGGGAGCCCGCCTGGAGAATGGAGTGGCGATTTTATTTTTGAAGTAGTAGTTGAAGTCGGGGAGCCCGCCCGGAGAATGGAGTGGCGATTTAATTTCAGTTGTAATTGATTTAATTTTCGAAGTAGTAGTTGAAGTCGGGAGCCCGCCCGGAGAATGGAGTGGCGATTTTATTTTCGAAGTAGTAGTTGAAGTCAGGGCGCCTGGAGAACGGAGTGGCGATTTAATTTTGAAGTTGTAATTGAAGTCGGGAGCCCGCCTGGAGAATGGAGTGGCGATTTAATTTCGAAGTTGTAATTGAAGTCGGGAGCCCGTCTGGAGAATGGAGTGGCGATTTTATTTTAAGTAGTAGTTGAAGTCAGGGAGCCCGCCTGGAGAATGGAGTGGCGATTTTATTTTGAGTAGTAGTTGAAGTCGGGAGCCCGCCCGGAGAATGGAGTGGCGATTTTAGTTTGAAGTAATAGTCGAAGTCAGGGAGCCCGCCCGGAGAATGGAGTGGCGATTTTAGTTTGAAGTAATAGTTGAAGTCGGGAGCCCGCCCGGAGAATGGAGTGGCGATTTTAGTTTGAAGTAATAGTTGAAGTCGGGAGCCCGCCCGGAGAATGGAGTGGCGATTTTATTTTGAAGTAGTAGTCGAAGTCGGGGAGCCCGCCCGGAGAATGGAGTGGCGATTTTATTTTGAAGTAATAGGGGAGCTCGCCTGGAGAATGGAGTGGCGATTTTATTTTGAAGTAATGGTTGAAGTCAGAGGGAGCCCGCCCGGAGAATGGAGTGGCGATCTATTTTAAGTTGGTTGGGGGAAAGCAGTTGAAGGTAACAGAAATCTCCGGCATGAATCCAAGTTCGTAAGCAGAGGGAGGCAACAAGGATCAGAACAGATAGACTCAGATTGCGAAGGAGAATAGTTCAAAGATCATAAAGAAGGAAACGATGGTCGGAGTTCGGCAATCAAGATAGGCCGAAATAACAATTGGCAGAAGAGAAGAAGCGTCAGAAGGAACACCAAGTCAGACAGGATGGCAAGGATGCGCGACAAGATCAAGTTAAAAAGGATAGATAAGAACTTGTAGTACTGTAACTTAGTCTAGCTTTTTGTTTTTGTTGCTTAGTACGGTGTAACAAGGAGATCGGCTAAGCGGTGGTAGCAGCAGTAACAGCAGTAACAACAGTAACAGCAGTAACAGCAGTAACAGCGAGATCGCAACAGTCATGGTAGTCCCAGCTACCAGAACTTCCCGAACTACATTGACCTGATTCCCTTTTAGCCAGGGATATGTAGGAGACCTTTGAAGCAAGGTTCGGTCAAAACTTTTCCAAAATGCTTCATACGGAGTGCTCGAACGGGCAAAAATCGCTTATATCCGCTCACTTATCTTTGCACGAAAACTCTGCGTGTTTACGCGCAAAGAGGGGCAGCTGTGAGCACGTGATTTTTGCCTTACCGGAGAAGTACTCCCAGAAAATTCAAAATAAAAATAGTTTCGTGTTAGGCATGATTTTTGTGATTTTGTGTTATTTTATCTTAAATTTACATTTTTGTGTGCATGGTTATTTATTTAAATTAATAAAATACAAAAAAAATATACATTAGGTTTTGCATTTTTAGTGTTTGATATCAAAATTATGTGATTTACATTTTTCAAGTGATATGTAATTATGTGGGATAATTGTAGTAAAAAATAGTTGTGTTATAGGTTAGTATATATGTATATATACATATAATACATCATAAAGAGCAGACTTGGGCCATGTTTTAGTCCAAAAAACTGGCCCAAACCCCTCATCCGTCCAGCCCAATATTCACCCCAGCATCAGATTAATGTAACGTTTGATCTGGACCGTTGGATTTTATTATCCAACGGCCCAGATTAATCGATAAATCCCAGATACACCAGGCCATAATTTAACCAAACGACACCGTTTGGTTATGGGAGGAGATCCTGGTCGTTGATCAAGTTTGATCCAACGATCAGGATTTAACCTCTTAAATCATATATAATCTCACAAACGCACCCCGCCCCCCAAGCCAGACCCCCCCTCTCCATTCATCTCCCAAAGGTCTTCAGAGACCGGACCTAGCTCCGCCGTCTACCACCGTTGCGCCGCCTGCCGGAAATCGCCTCACGGCGGTTCCGGTAGGCCAATGGCCACCAAACTAACACCCAAATCTTCCCCTCACCTCTCCCATTACGAATCCGGCCTCCGCTAACCTCGAATCACCACCAAACGTCTCGAATCTTCATTCAAAGATTCGAGTCAGAACCCAAACCACGCCAAACTTCACCAAATTCACACCACAGCCTCCTCACACCTCCCCCACACTCCCACTAACATTGGTCTGGTTCGAATCTAACCCGAACTACCCAAACCCCAAATCCGAGCCCCAAGAACCCTAGAATTCCAAAATTAGGGATTTTGTCCGATTTTAAGTATTTGGAGTCAATAGGCTCTAATTGGAGTGTTTTTCGTTTGAAAAACACTTCAATTAAAGCATGTTTACTTCAAAAATGCAATCTCAAGTCCGTGGAAGCCCGGGCTTGTTCGATTTCGGATTTGCCTTCATAAGGTATTTCAATTTTCTTCTGTTTTATATTGTTGTGCTCATTGTGTGGTTTAATTGTTTCAATTTTCTTCTGTTTTGTTTCAAATTTCCATTCTTCATCTCCAAGACCCTTTGGTTTGGTCAATTGCTCTCTTGTATTGCTCATTCGAATATATTAGTTATAGGATACGAACTCGCGTCGATTAGCGTCGTCGAACAATTAGTTTCAATTGTTGCCGAGATTTTTAAGTTCACTGTTTTATCGGCTAACTGTTATCATGGCTATGTTATGTGTTGATTGAATGTCCTCGCTTAATTTCGTAAGATTTTACTATACTAGATAATGTTAGCATGGTTGAAATGGATTGATCACCTCCCTGTTTGCCCGTGTGCAAGTCACCATTAGGGTTGTTGTCTGTTGGATTCTGGAATGTAGTATTAGGTTTGGATTAAGTCCATTTGTTTAATCTCTCACCCATAAGACAGCCTAGTGGAGCCTGCTATCACAGCAGGACACTCCACCAAGTTTTGTACTTCACATTTTTAATTAAAGCCCATACCTAGGCAGAACTTAGTGGCTGAAACTGGCAGGGCATGGCTTGGCAGAGAAAAGAATGGGCAAGGGTTAGTTAATTGGGCAGGCCTTCAGGAGGGGTTGGGGTTTTTAGCTATAAATAGAGCATTAAGTTGAAACAGTAAAGGGGATTAAAAAAAGGAGATAGAGATACACACAGCAAAGACACATTTCGAAAACACATAGAGAAATATTGAAAAGCATATAGTCATTCACACATAGATCCTGGCCACTGTTCATTGAAGTCTTGGTGACTGTTTGATTGCTGTTTGTGAGAAAGGCCACTGGTTTCCTGTTTATTTGTATGTGGTGGTTGTTGGTCGTGTGTGGTTATTGTGTTGCTGCTGGTCTATAGTTGTTGCTGCTGGTCGATTGTGGTTGCTGTGGTTCTTGTGCTATTATTGTTGCTGTGCATATTGTGGCAGTAACTGCCACTGGTTGCTTTTGGTTCTTGTTTTGTTGTTGTTGCTGTGCATATTGTGGCAGTAACTGCCACTGGTTGCTTTTGTTCTTGTGTTGTTTTTGTTGTTGTGCTACTGTTGCTGTAACTGCCACTGGATTGCTGAGTCTGCTGTGGTTGTTTGTTGTTTGCTGTGGTGGATTGTTGTTCTTGGCTCACTGCTGCTGTTGTTGCCATTATTGCATTAGCTGATCATTTGGTTCTTCAATTGCCAGGTACACATCCTTATCAATGGTAGACTCTTTTGAGTGAAGAATAAAGCTGCATTTGCAAGGCTTGATAGGTCCAACTTTAGGTTAATGTTGTAGCATCAATAATTGTAATGGTTGGTAGCCATTTGGACGAATGTATAAATGAAACTGTTATCCTTTTGATCATTAGCATTATAATTGAACTATTTAAAGAATAATAGGATGAGACTGTTCGAGGGTTGTTCTTAAGATATAGGTATGAGTTTGAGTTGGTGTTCATGTATGAATATTTGAATCCAATAGTGTAGTTTGGTGTAACTAATTCCAGAATTTGTGTTATCCAGCATGAAAAGGGATAGCTAGTTCTAAATCAGAAATCAGCATGACCAACCATTATTTGAGCCTTAATTGCAGTACTGTTCGTCTGTAGGGGTAAATAGCCATGGATTTAAGGTGTGTTGGAGTAAAATTTCAGGTGTGATTGGACACTTAAAGTTGGGACAAGTGAATTGGCCACCTTAGATGTTAGTTTGTGTTTTTATCCTCTTAAACTAGATCTCTAATAGAATGACTCAGCTAGTAAGAATGAGCTTCATATTAAACAACAATGTCGTAGGGATGCCATATCCATTATTACCAAATTGGGATTAAAAAACATTGCCTGGGTCGTAAATTTATATAGGATTGGATATCAAGTTAATATTGGAGACGAAAACAAGTAGAGAACGTAGTTCATCTTAGGATTGGCCTTAATAATAATGAGACGAGCCTCGCTAAACGCAAATACGCAATCGCGGGGCCCTCAAATTAGTTGTTATGAAAACTTAGCCTTGGAAAGACCGTTTAGTTAATTTCACAGTCTTTTCCGAAGTTAATAAGGACGATAGATTCTTTAGGCGCGATTTGTAAGCAAATTACTTTCCTAAACACGGGTGCGCATTTATGTGACCCAAATCTTACTCTCGGCGAAACTGAAATACATTAAAGTCACAGGCGTACTGGTTGCGGTGTGACTCGAAATGTGTTTTCATGACGTCGCAATTCTTCTAAAAATAAAAGCGGAGCATTAAAAATACATAATTAAAATATATAAAGAAATCAGATAAAAGCAAAAAGTGTAGTTGAGCGACCGTGCTAAAACCACGGAATCCGGGAGTGCCTAACACCTTCTCCCGGGTTAACAGAATTCCTTATCCAGGTTTCTAGTTTCGCAGACTATATTACAGAATCATAAATTTCCTCGGTTCGGGATTAAACCGGTGACTTGGGACACCATTATTTTCCCAAGTGGCGACTCTGAATTAAATAAACTAGTCCCGTCTCGATTGTCCTTTAATTGGAAAAACTCCCTTGTGCCCTCGCGGGTGCGTAAAAAGGAGGTGTGACAGTCACAACCCAAATTCTGTATAAGGCCATGAAGGCGCCCAACACCGTTGTTAGGCAAGCCAATACTAATCAAATAGTAAATTCTCATTTGAATAATTAGTACGTAATAAATTTTCATTATTGATTAAGAAATTTAGAGTTTAAAATTTTAAGTATATTCAAATGGAAGTATTAAATACTAATTGAAATCATGGAAATAAGCCAAAAGATTATAAGTCTACCAATGTGCGTGCCAAGACCTGGTATCACAAATGTATGGGTAATTTATCAGAACATACAAAACCATACTATCTTACTGTCTAGAAAATAAATAGACAAGAACATAAAGATAAAAGAGAGGCTCCGGCTATTGCGGAACAGCTCAGAAGGGCAGCTCACCGGGAAGCCTCAAGCTGAGGAGTCCAAATCTACGTGCCGGACCAATGTCCAAATGCACCTGCCTCAAAGCCTGTATATTCAAGTACATAAATGTAGGGTGAGTACATAAAAATATGTACTCATCAAGTATCTCGTCTAACCTCGAAGAAGTAGTGATAATGGGTCGACTCCAACACTTACTAGGGCCAGCAATTATAATAATATAAATTTTAATATTTTAATTCACAATATATGTAGATAACAACAAGATCAAATAAGAATGATATTGAAAATCCTTTCATCCAATTAATAAATCTAGAAACTTTTTTCATTGAAAACAAGTGACCTTTTAAGCAATGAATCATACAAGTTATAAAGGGTTCCGGTTCTATTCTTACATACAAATACCATCGAGGACGTTCGGTCCGATCTAACATAAAAGTAAAATGTGCACTGTCAAGGGTCGGATGGCCCTAACTAAATATACATTTATTAACTTGCCGAGACAAACAACGCGCTCCCATGAGAGTAATAGAAATAATCTCCTCGCTCATGGAATATACTTGTGGCACGGTTTAGTATAAATATAACTTAATGTTTTCTCAATTATTTTAAAGATAAATATTTACTTGAATATTTGAAATCATGACATCGTCAACTTAGTTCCACTCAATGCAAATCAACAATTATAATCATATAACGATGCCCACAAAGCATGGTGTAAGCCTAGAACCCGGACATAACAGGAGTAGTAGCTACATATAGACTTTAGTCACTTCGTGTGTACGTAGCCCCCACAATTAATCATACATTAATTAAGTTCACCTATGGGAAATTTTTCTCTTACAAGGTTAGAAAAGAGACTTACCTTGTTTTGAACCTACTTCCAACTCAAGAATGCGCTCAAACTTTCAAACCGGAGTCGCACAATCCAAAACTATTCAAATAGTATAAAAGCCAATCATTATAGGTTTACAAGTTCATATTCTAGCTACTAAAGTGATTATCCAACCCCAAAAGTAAGATTCTTAAAATTCACCCCTGGCCCATGTGCTCAGATGTCGAAATTGTTTTTAAGGAAGTTGTTACACATACCCTAAGGAACATAGATATATGATTATTACTAAGTTTCATGGTGATTTTCGTGAAAAATCTCATTCTTGCCAAACCCTAGGTTTTCCGCTAATCCCATGATTTTCACTAATTTTTACATGATAATCTGCCTAAAATCTAAGTATTTAACTCACATATAATAGGAATTACTTACCTCAAAAAGCTTGGTAGAAAACCCCCTCAAGAATGTGTAAAATAGCCCGATAATGGAGTGCAATGTGTCAAAAATGACTAACTCCTGTAATAAATGAAGGTCACTGCCTTCAGCAATTTTCGCACATGGTGTGTATTGATAGCATATGAGGTCTCGCTTCTTTTGGCAAGTATCCATTTTTGCAGAAATGGGCTGGGCCAACTGGGGCGATTCTGCGGAAGGCCCACCGCTTCTGCATTTTCGCTTAAGCGGAGAAGGGGCCTTATCTATGATTTTTGGGCTGCACACCCTTGGCTGCATCTGCAAATCATGTTCAGCACTTGCGGGCTCATATCTGTTGCTGACCAATCGTAGGTTCAGTTATGGCAACAATTGGAGCAAAGAATTTCCCGATGTTTTTTCGATAAGCTTCCAGGTCTTCCACAAGAGCAAGAAACTAAGTTTGCTATTAACCTACTACCAGCTACTCAACCAATATTTATTCCTCCCTATGGAATGGCCCCTGCGGAGCTAAAAGAGTTGAAGGAACAACTAAAGTATTTTCTTGAAAAAGGTTTAATAAGACCTAATACATCACCATGGGGAGCACCTGTGTTATTTGTGAGGAAGAAAGATTGTTCCTTACAGATGTATATTGATTATAGACACTTAAATAAGGTGACAATCAAGAATAAGTACCCGCTCCCAAAGATTAATGATTTTTATCAATTGTAAGGTGCCAAGTAATTTTCCAAAATAGACTTGAGGTCCGGGTACCGTCGGGTAAGGATTAAGGGGGAAGATATCCCGAAGATAGCATTGAGGACCACATATGAGAACTTTGAGTTTCATGTTATGTCATTCGATTTGACTGATACCCCAACAGTATTCATGGGTTTGATGAACCGTGTATTCAGGCCCTTTTTATATTTGTACGTAATTGTATTTATCGATGGTATATTGGTATATTCTCGTTGAGAGGCAGAGCATGTAGATAATTTGTGTACTATGCTCAGAGTTCTACAAAAAAGGAAGTAGTATGCAAAATCTCTAAATATGAATTTTGGTGGAGCAAATTTCCTTGGGCATATCATTTCGGGTGAAGGCATCCGGGTGGATACCCAAAAGATTGAGACAACAAAGACTTGACCTAGACCACTGACACCGACTGAGGTTCGTAGCTTCTCCGTTTGGCAGGTTTTACAGGAAATTTGTAATAGATGTTTTCTTCGCTTTTAGCACCTTTGACCAAAATAGATGTAGTGTCTAGCTTGATGTTCTAGAATAACACAAGGAAGTGTATGGTGCAAGCAAGTTGAAGCAAGGTTGTGACTAAGTATAAATATATATGTGCAGGTTGTAAGCTAAAGAATGGTAGAGCGACAAGTTTTAGAAAGACAGGATGAAGGATAAGAAAAGTTGAGTGAAAAGGTGACGAGAATGGATAAGTCCTTTAGGTTAATCTCATAAGAGAGCTGATGGTTTTTCTAAGTTATAGAATGTTCAGTATATCCTGAATGAACCCCAAGGAGTGTAACACTAGTAGCATTTAGAATAGATGAAATGATGCCCTAGTAGTGGAATAAGGGCGTAATTGCGATAGATAAAGGATGAAGTTTGGCCCTTCCAGGAGGGGAATTTCATGAATTGTAAAAAATTAGAATACTCATGTAAGTTAACTTAGAAGGGAGATAAGTTTCAGTGGACCGATGCTTGCGAACGGAGTATCCCGCCCAAGACAAAAATTTAATATAACATATAATTAAATATTTCCAACGGAAGTGATTTTAAACTAATTAAAATATAAATTTAATAATATTTTTGTGTGTGTGTGTGTATAATAAATACCTTTTAACTATATAATACTTTATACTTATTTTTTTATATATACACACAGGCACGCACGCACATACACTATACTATACTATACTATACTATACTATACTATACTATACTATACTATACTATACTATACATTTTATATAGCTTAGACACTATATAATACTATACTAAAGTATAGTTTAACTCATATGCTACCTGATCTACCTTGCGTATGATCTTATTTAGCTTAACCCCCAGGCCATGGCCTCACAAAATTAGAGGACTCAAAAGCTACTCTTTTTATATGTAATTTTAATATTTATTATTAAATAGTTATAAGAAAATTTTTAAACCATCTTTTGCTACCTTGTCACCAGTCATTAAAAACACAACTTTATATTTTATGTCGTCTTTTATGGGAGTTGGTGAGAAAATTCAAATAAAAGTGAAAGATAATTAAATCAATTTTCTACATAATTATTACTCTTGGAGGCAATGTGATAAATGATGAAAAGTGCATATTTTTTAGTATATTTGCATATTAATTCTTGTGTGTGTCTCGAGAGATATCATGATTTTCAAAGTGAAATATACTCATTATGTGTTTCTTATGTGTAGGAACAAGTTTTCATGATAAATAATCAAAAGATGACAATTTCACACAAAAAGAAGAAATTAAAGGAGTGGGAGCTCGTCTACTCTCGTGCGTGGCACGAAGTCGGACGCGAAAAAAGGAGAAAATTTAAGGCACCAAACAGCGAAGCGAAGCAAAGGCATGGAGCGCTTCATGAAATGGAAGAATCTCAAAAGCTGGCTTTGCATCAAAGTCTGCGTCTAGACGCGAAGGCAAACGCGGATCCGTGTCAAAGTCTGCGTCTAGACGTAAACGCAGACGCGGATTCTAGCTCTCCCATCCAAATTTGGATTAAAGAATTCAGCCTCTCATCATTCCTAGAACATATAAATACACCCTAAAACACCACTTTGAAGGGATAGAGACTACTTTAGGGTTAGACAATACCCTAGGAGGCAAGAATACGCTAGGAGTAAGGCGGGGAATTCTTCTACGAGTTTTTTCTTGCTCTTCCTATTTTTCATTGTTAGTTATGGCTTTTAGTATGACAAATTCTTGTTATTTTTATATAATTGAGCCATAGTGTTTTCTATATTTGTTCAACTACGTGTTTGTTGTAGTTAATTGACAGGCTACTCAATTAGCTGTTCCTATTTAGTGTGCATAACTCAAGAGAGAGTGAATATTTAGGTAGTTGTTGAACAACATCACTCCCAAAGTATAAGTGAGATGTATAACTGTGGGTTTAAAGGCGGGATTAGGGATAACGAAGCCTTGGGTATAATCTAAAGTGAGTTGTAATAAACAAAGCCAGCTAGCGTAACTGGGAGAGTGCGTCTTGTAAATTATGGCAATTACTCAGGAGGGAGTTACTGTCACGACCCCAAATCCGATCGTGATGGCGCCCAGCACACTGCTAGGCCAGCCTGACCAATCAATAACAACAACGGAGCTAGGAGCTCGTTTTATCCCATTTTAACATATCAAATCATAAAACAACAGTGACATATATATCAAAAACGGGGAACTAGTCCCAACACATACCAACTCCCATAGACCGAAGGGTCAAGAGTCATGAGCCTCTAATGAACATAGTGAAATAATGGTTTACAAGATACCAAGTGCAGAAAGAAATATCAATACAGAATCAAAAGATAGTAGGAAAGAATATCGGATCCTGCGGACTCTGCAGCTACCTCGAATATCCTACAGATGTCGCCTCGCAAAGCTACTGGATCACTGCTGAGAGGTACCTGGATCTGCACACAAGGTGCAGGGAGTAAAATGAGTACTGCCGGACTCAGTGGTAATAAACAGGGGTAAGACAGCGCATATAAGAAATCCGCAATAAAGCACTATGTAAAGCTGTAATCAAATACCCTGTCACAGAAATCAATATCAACTGTACATGTACCAACAAGTACCAGCAAAACAGTATAACAGCTATCAGATGTAGCTAAATGCAATGCAATGCGATGCATGATATGACCGTTACGGCGCGTAGCCCAATCCAATTTGGGTACCCGTGCTCACTGTGGGGTTCAGACTCCGGAGGGGCTCCTACGACCCAAGCACAATATTAATATCACACCTGCTGCAGCGCGCAGCCCGATCCGTATACCACTGCGGCGTGCAGTCCGATACCAGTCAGCTAATATGCAAATACAGCCTCGCAGGCTCAAAAATAGTTTTGAAAACTCTTTTATCATTTTTCAGTTGAAAACAGTAATATCAAGTTCCAGAGGTTGGAAATATCATGATAACAGAAATAGCTACGGACTGGTAGTAAACTAGCATGTCAATATCACAAGACAATGATAATGATCCTCGCGGTATCCAATAACTGGCTCACAGCACACAAGTATACTCAACCGTCCAAGAAAGAGGTTCAACGGCTCAAGAGTAGCCAATATCACAATATAGTATGCAACCATCCGAGAAGGAGGTTCGACGGCTTAGGAATAGCCAAATATCATAACACAGTGCCAACAAGTCGGACTAAGCCATAGTCCCCAATCACAATCGACCCCGCACTCACAAGAGAGTACGTGTCTCGCTGCTATACAGCGTCACAAAGTGGTATATCGAGGTTTCGAACCCGCTGGTCATCACCCACATCTATTACTCACCTCAATACAGCTCGAAAACTAGTCCGCGATGCCCTTTCCACGAAAATCAAGCTCCTCACGCGTAGAATCTGATCAAATATAGTGGAAATACATCAAATTAGGCCAATGGGACATAACCCAATCGAAAGAACTCGAAAAATACTCAAAAACACGAAATATGCAAAACCCGAGCCCCGGGCCCACATCTCGAAAAATTTCGAAATTCATATTTCCGGAATCCTCGTCTCGCCACGAGTCCGTACATATAAAATTTATCCAATTCCGACACCATTTGGTCCTTCAAATCTTTATTTAACACTTTTGAAAGATTTCACCACTTTTCTCCCAAATTACATCCCAAATCACAAATTAAAAGATGGATTCAATGATATATTCATGTAATGTAGCCAAATCTGAGTTAGAATCACTTACCTCAATGAATTTCTTGAAAAACTTCGAAAAATCGCCAAAATCCGAGCTCTCTAGGTCCAAAAATCAAATAAAACATAATACCTCGTATTTATAGACTAACCCTCGGATTTCAGCAGTGCTGACCGCACAAAAATGGCCGCGGTCCGCGCCCAGTCTCCGCGGCCGCACAAAAATGGCCGCGGCCGCGCAGTTTGCTCTGCAGTGATAGGCTTTGGTATTTTGAGCATAACTCTCGCTACAGATGTCCAAATGATGATTTCTATAGTGTTCTGGAAAGTAGATACGAAGGGCTACAACTTTCATTTTTGAATCACCTCAAAATTCCTTGTAGAAAAAACGATATGAGCTTCCGAAGTAGGACAAATGATCTGAAATATTTTCCACCTACGCGGACTGCACAGAAATGACCGCGGTCCGCGCCCAGCCAGCGCAGCCGCGCCAAAAGGACTGCGGTCCGCGTCCCAATGACTGCCACTTCCATTTTCTATGTTCCGGGATGTCCGTACTCACCCGAAATACACCCGAGACCCCGGGACCTCAACCAAAAGCACCAACAAGTCAGAAAACACATCACGGACTTAGTCGAGGCCTCAAATCACATCACATATCATCAAAATCATCGAATTACCACGGATTCAAGCCTAAATTTATCAAGTTCTTCCAAAACTCACATTCGGTCAAAACCCGACCAAACGACATCCGAATGACCTGAAAATTTGTGGACATATCCAAAATCACATGACGAAGCTACAGGAATTGTCGGAATTCCATTCCGACCCCCGGATCAAAATCTCACCTACCGATCGGATTTCACCAAAATTCAACCTTAGCCAATTCAAGCCTATTTCTACACCGGACCTCCAAATTCAATTACGATCACTCCCCTAAGTCACAAATCACCTCCCGAAACTACCCTAATCATCAGAATCCGATTCCGAGCCCTCTAACTAAATAGTCAACTCCGGGTTGACTTTCCATATTCAAGTTTCTTTCAAAAAGGCTATATGCCTCATTTTCAATCCAATTCACTCCTAACTCACCCGATAGACTCTAACACTGATATAAAAGCATAAAACATATAATTACAACATAACGGGGTGGTAATTCCCGTGACGACGGCCCGGGTCGTCACATTCTCCCCAACTTAAACAAACGCTCGTCCTCGAGCGGACCCAGAGTTATACTAGAGCAACCCAATAGCTAAATGACCTTACCAAACATGTATTCGGGGTGATACCACGTCACCCTATCTATCATAAGTCCGCTAACACGATATAGCCTAAATTTCACAAACCCTCTGAACCATAAACTACATTGCACTTTCCAAAATCATATACCAATTGCTAATCCCATGCCTATACTCATGATACACTAGAATCCACTGCAATAAGCCATACTCACCACTCCGGGTGAGATCATATGATGTATCAAACAACCCAATCACTCGAGACGATAGTCTCTAATCACAACAATTTCCCACAGAGTAACCAAATACCAACTGAAAAACCTTTTTCATTAGCTAAAGTCTTATTCCAACACTTTCATATCATGCCCACGGCAACCGAACACGCGATACATCGAACCCATCTCTCAGGTCAACCATTCATGAATCCATTTCACTTTTAACTGATACCACAACAGATTTCGGACCCAAATCTCGGTATTACCTTTCTAACCAGCTGAAATCACATATACTCACACTCACTATTGGCTCCAACGCTCATTTCGATCATAACACACCGCATTGGTGATATGACACCTCAACACCGGCCTAAGCCACGACGAGCACAACATAGGCTCCAATAGAAATGTCCGAACACACTCGAATCATGACAGCTCAAATCATGACAACTGTCTCCAGCAAAAGAGCTGCAATTCAATTCCTCTGTGCCATCATAACATAGAACTGAGATCGCGTCTCGTATTATAGAAATAGAGTACCTGAATTCTCCTCGAGAGGTCATAACATCACGTGGCCTTGCCACGATTCGTGATTCTATCCAAACACTATTACTCAAGAAGCACGTCAAGCTACCAAACTCAAAACGGTTAGCCACGCGCAGATCTAGGTCTTGGACCCAAGCAATCAACCTCACCCACGGTGAAACAATTAACGTATGCAATCAAATCCTGAAAGGACACAAACGATGTGCCATTCGCCAAGCGATACTCAATACGAACTTTTCCTCAGAAGCGGGGAGGTATTGTATACCAGGTAACATATAACTAACTCTATTTTTGCATTACACTATTGCGGCGTGCAACCCGCTCCAATGATATACCCGTGGCGGCGTGCCACCCGATCCAAATACCATACCCGTGGTGGCGTGCCACCCGATCCAAATAACAGTACCTGTGGCGGCGCGCCACCCGATCCATATAGAAACCTCGCCAAAGAAATGCGCGTCGAGTCAAGTTGCTCATTATGGTAAACATATATAGCCTCAAGTTCGGCCACAAGAAACGTATCCGACAAAGTTACTCAATACCGGAACCAAATCAACGATAGAAACCTCTGCACTGATATCTGCCACGAAGGCCCAACCGACAAAGCAATACCCACCAGCCGTTCGCTGGTCCTTTGGTACAACTACCCCGCTGGAGCATACTCTGATGCACTCTGCTACGCAATTTGTGCCATACCATCATAGTCTATATCACATTAGTCTAGACAACCTGGCCCAATGATGACCAGTCAGCAATCAAGTATTATAATCCAAATTCGTCATATCAAGTTGAGAGAGAAAGCCACTAGAGCTTCCGATTTCCAATAATCACAAAACAGTGCCAATACACACGATATACGACTACTGCATAGGCAGACTAACGAGAAATTCAAGTCTCCAACATATATATAACACATGAATCACCATGCCTGATTCCGTACTTCACTGTACAAATACATAACGCACATCAAGCGTCCATTCATACCACAAAAGCCATTCAGAAATTTCACTGTGCCATTAGCGACTCAATTATTACAATCGATTCAACAAGAGAGTGCTACCATACCACTAGATATTATTACATTACCTTGTCCTTTTGGACCACATTCCTTGCCCATTTACTAGAATAGCTGTACCATTTTCCTTAATCACCAGAAAGATCGATTCTTAAAACACCTGCAGCTGCCCCGCGCTGCTCAATAATTTTAATGACTTCCCATATATTATGATCTGATCTCAAAACCTTGAATATGCCATTATCAACTTTTCCATAACACATCGCATATACAATACCATACTAAGATAACATGGATATTCTTATCCCATTCCTACGCCGCAAACATCGACACACTCAACTAGTCAAGGACTTTCATGATCCCATATAGAGAAAACTCATTACACCTTCCAAGCTTTGCATACCAGCAGGAAATACCCTCATTTTCAAACTACGGTAAAGCACTTCACCAACTCTTTCTCCCAATTACATTGCATAAATTAAACTGCCAGGACTGAGTCCTTATTCCCATATCCAGTTACACAACTGCCAGCACTCAAAAGCTTTATTGCACAATATCTGCGAGACTCATTACTCCAAACATATACCAGGAATTAATCGTATTCCTTCTCATACCGTTTCGATTTATTAACAAGTTGATCCATTTACCCAGTTTCCTTTGTGATTCATCCTTAATTTAATATTAGCCATTACTGTAGCACCATAATACATCAACTCATGTTACCACACAAGACTCGTACATAAGGCCACACGGTCTAAGACACAAAGGCCACATAATACTCTCTCAATGTTTCCCAGAAGTACCACATTCTACAATACATTATTTTGGAGAACTTTCTGCGATTTGAATTCGTTATCATTACCTTACCATACGGTTACATAGAATCCCATCATTCACATAATATAACACAAGTCTTGATCTCTTCTAACGAAACCAAGGTCTTTAGCCACATGCACAATCTTAAGACACCTGACTGTTACAAGTAAAATCTTAAACACCGTAAAATAAATTCTCGGACGTCATTCACCCTCATTCAGCTGTAATTCAACTGTCTTATTGAACAGAACCACTCGTGCCTTGCTAGAACTCTGACACCGCAGAATATGATCACATACAACTACAATTAGCTATCTTTCTTTTCTATACATCGAACATTCTTTACCAACACAAGTTCACAACATCCTAGTATTTCTTCAAATCTACGAAGCACCATAAGCCTTTATCAAAATTTCCCAACATACCTAGAGACAGAGCCAACACAGCACACGACAGTGCAATCAGTTAATCAATAACAACCTCCCCAACTTAGCTCGGAGTCATACATCAAAGCACTTTTAGCCACTCATAGCCTTCTTACTCAAATGATGCAACAAAGTTCTAGTTAGATTAAGCTCAAGTCATTTACAAGCTTTGGCGGAGGTTCGAATCATCAGAAATATTAATTCTTTTGCAATTCTTGCATTCAATCACACACAACAATTATGCCTACTCTTTAGGTGACAAAAATCTTTTCTAAGTCCCAAATTTTCCAAAACTTTTGGCAGAGTTTCCTTTGTAAATTGGCCTATCCACCTGCCATAGAATCACCAAACCATTCTAACAATACATCCACAACTCAACAAGATATCACAATGTATTTCGACATCAATAAATCTCAATACTATACGAATCATATTATCACAATTTATACTTGAACCTGCGCTACACCTGCTCGCATCATAACACCTATCAAATACCTTTCAATTACACATAAGAATTAACCCACCTACTTCTTCTCAATTTAGCATTTCAGCACAATACCTTCCACCAGGATACACATAGCATAATCACTTTAGTCTTCCTGAGTTTAAACTCGTTCCACTACACGTAAGACACTTTACCTTCCAATTAAGAGATATGGTAAATATTCACCACGCCCATAGCTCGGGGCTACACAACATATTAGATAAGAGTCGAACAATTAACAGCTCATCCATTAGTAAGCCTCCCTAATACTCTACAGATTGGCACAAGGCCCCAAACATGGCTACTAGCCCAAATACATAGATATAAGCCAGTCTCAGTCACTATACACAGTAATCTATCAATCGGAAAGGATCAAGTCCAAATCCCTAGTCACAATACCACCACACTCGTCACATGACGCGTGTTCCATCTCAGCACAGCACTGTATAGTGCAAATACGGGGTTTCAATCCCTCAATACATTATCTATTGCCACCACTCACAAAATCAGCACCTCGATGCTCAAGTCATAAACAAGGTCCAGCCTCAAGTCTTTCCGACTGGCCCAACATGATCTCACAGAGATTATATCTTGCCTCTCGTTCGGGGAAATCACAAGCCATAAGGCAATTATATTACTGAGCGCTCGATGCGTACACAGACGTGCGGAAGGAATTTCAAAAAGTATATCTCAAGCTGAATCAAGTGCGTACGATAAGAATTCCAACAAATGTGAAGTGTTTCCTAAAGGTTCGCAGCCTCCCAATGATAAGTACAGGCGTCCCCGTACCGATCCACAAGACTCTACTAACCGGCTCAAGACTCATGAGGCCTAGTAAACCTAGGCTCTGATACCAACTTGTCACGACCCCAAATCCGGTCGTGATAGCGCCCAGCACACTGCTAGGCCAGCATGACCAATCAATAACAACAACGGAGCTAGGAGCACGTTTTATCCCATTTTAACATATCAAATCATAAACCAACAGTGACATATATATCGAAAACGGGGAACTAGTCCCAACACATACCAACTCTCATAGACCGAAGGGTCAAGAGTCATGAGCCTCTAATGAACATAGTGAAATAATGGTTTACAAGATACCAAGTGCGGAAAGAAATATCAATACAGAATCAAAAGATAGTAGGAAAGAATATCGGGTCCTGCGGACTCTGCAACTACCTCGAATATCCTACAGATGTCGCCTCGAATAGCTACCGGATCACTGCTGAGAGGTACCTGGATCTGCACACAAGGTGCAGGGAGTAAAATGAGTACTGCCAGACTCAGTGGTAATAAACGGGGGTAAGACAGCGCAGATAAGAAATCCGCAATAAAGCACTATGTAAAGCTGTAATCAAATACCCTGTCACAGAATCAATATCAACTGTACCTGTACCAAAAAGTACCAGCAAAACAGTATAATAGCTATTAGATGTAGCT
This sequence comes from Nicotiana noctiflora, assembly GCA_032618575.1. NCBI lineage: Eukaryota > Viridiplantae > Streptophyta > Magnoliopsida > Solanales > Solanaceae > Nicotiana > Nicotiana noctiflora. Next base: position 114,628 of record JASVEL010006143.1, on the reverse strand, counting down.
AAATGCAATGCAATGCATGATATGACCGCTATGGCGCATAGCCCGATCCAATTTGGGTACCCGTGCTCACTGTGGGGGTTCAGACTCCAGAGGGGCTCCTACAGCCCAAGCACAATATTACTGCGGCGTGCAGTCCGATCCAACATATATACCGCTGCGGCGCGCAGCCCGATCCACTACCAGTCAGCTAATATGCAAATACAACCTCGCAGGCTCAAAAATAGTTTTGAAAACTCTTTTATCATTTTTCAGTCGAAAACAGTAATATCAAGTTCCAGAGGTTGGAAATATCATGATAACAGAAATAGCTACGGACTGGTAGTAAACTAGCATGTCAATATTACAAGACAATGATAATGATCCTCGCGGAATCCAATAACTGGCTCACAGCACACAAGTATACTCAACCGTCCAAGAAGGAGGTTCAACGACTCAAGAGTAGACAATATCACTATATAGTATGCAACCATCCGAGAAGGAGGTTCGACGGCTCAGGAATAGCCAAATATCATAATACAGTGCAAACAAGTCGGACTAAGCCATAGTCCCCAATCACAATCGACCCCGCACTCACAAGAGAGTACGTGTCTCGCCGCTATACAGCGTCACAAAGTGGTATACCGGGGTTTCGAACCCGCTGGTCATCACCCACATCTATTACTCACCTCAATACAGCTCGACGACTAGTCCGCGATGCCCTTGCCACGAGAATCAAGCTCCGCACGCGTAGAATTTGATCAAATATAGTGGAAATACATCAAATTAGGCCAATGGGACATAACCTAATCGAAAGAACTCGAAAAATACTCAAAAACACGAAATTGGCAAAACCCGAGCCAAACGACATCCGAATGACCTGAAAATTTGCGGACATATCCAAAATCACATGACGAAGCTACAGGAATTGTCATAATTCCATTCTGACCCTCAGATCAAAATCTCACCTACCGATCGGATTTCGCCAAAATTCAACCTTAGCCAATTCAAGCCTATTTTTACACCGGACCTCCAAATTCAATTTCGATCGCTCCCCTAAGTCACAAATCACCTCCCGGAACTACCCTAATCATCAGAATCCGATTCCGAGCCCTCTAACTAAATAGTCAACTCCAGGTTGACTTTCTATATTCAAGTTTCTTTCAAAAAGGCTATATGCCTCATTTTCAATCCAATTCACTCCTAACTCACCCGATAGACTCTAAAACTGATATAAAAGCATAAAACATATAATTACAACATAACATGATGGTAATTCCCGTGACGACGGGCCGGGTCGTCATAGTTACGCCAGTTAAAGCGCTCATGATCGGCAGAGAATACTTAGCCGAATTTATATAAAATATAGCGGGAAGGATTCCGACAATTGGAAAAATCATTACTTTAGACCTCTTAATCTTGACTCCAATCCTTATCATTGTTCATTGATAGTTTTACGGCTTTCCAGATTTGTTAGTTAATTAGATAAAAATAAATATTATAATCTTTATAATTAGAAAATTGCTTGGACTTGTATCTTTTAGCGATATTGAACAACTATAGTTAAGCCTTAGTTCTCTCTGGGATTCGACTCCGGACTTGTAAACTGGATTATATTTGCAAAGACCGCTTAGTCCTTTTTATAAGGCATAGTTAGGCATGATCAAATTTTGGCTCCATTACCGGGGAACTAACGATGTAGTTGTAGTTGTATATATTGCTAGGATTCAAGTTTGAGCTTTTATTTTGTTTATTTTTTTATTGTTTTAAATATCTGTTGATTTGAGAAACATGGCATCTTGAAAATATGAAAATTTAGGTGTAGCTAATTCTACTATTGATCTTCATATATATTGTAAAGGAAACCACCCGTGGCAAAATTTTCAAAACTTTCCTAAGAGCGAGTTATGTGCACCAACTCAATCTTATTTCTGAAATGTGTGTGATGTGTGTGGTGGTAAAAATGGTCACCTTCATGGTTGTGCTTATATTTCTTATTTTCTCCCAACCCCTTACTATGATGGTTCTACCTTTTCTTGTGAAGTTAATAGGAACAAAGAACCTGGGAATGCAGACTTGAAAGAGATCAATGATATGTTAAAGTGCCTGCTGGAACAAGACAATGAGAAACAATGGTCCATAGAAAGGCAAAAGGCAACTATTCGCAAGTTGGAGGCTCAATTGAGTCAAGTGGTTGGAGTTTTTAATGCTCAACAAGCTAATATTGAGGATATCAGCCAAGAAAATCATGAATTTGAGGTGTTAATTGGGGAGGTTAGAGTAGAACATCAACAATCTAGCCAACCACAATTTGAGGATGTCAATGTTGAAAAAGTGAGACTAGATCCAGCCAAGGACTTTGAGGATATAAATTTTGTTGACACTAGTATCACTGCTGTTGAGGATGTTGATAGTCCTGAAGTTTATGTGTTTGAGTGCATTGGTCCACACTCTAGAATTTTTCCACATTATGTTTTGATGATGATATGGAAATAGAGTCATCTGAATCAATTGAGAAGTTTAGGAATAAGGAACAAGGTACATATATTCTATAATTCTCCTTGTTAGAAAGTCAGGATTACACACACTATAAAAAGACCAAGGAGTGCAGAATACTACATTATTTCCTTAGACCAATTAGATTCGTTCCACCGCCCCCATGACCATAATCATAAGCTTGAATCAAAACTTGGGGTTCAATTCATAAGCTCGAGGTGGAGGCAAAAAGTGATTCATGTCGTGCTGCGATGTTAAATCAAGCGCTTGTTGGGAGGCAACCCAGCTTTATTGCTTTATTTATTTTTTATCTAATTGTATTATTTTTGTAGTTTCGATTTTTTTTATTTTTTAGGAGCATGGAATGCAAAGCCATTGGAAGGACCAAGCTTGGGAGAAGTATGAGTACCCCATAAGCTGTTAGTGTTTCGGCCTTTTGCCTACCAGAGAGTCTCTTTTACCGTTTTATTAGTTATGATGTGCATTGAGGACAATGCACAATTTTAAGTGTGGGGCGAAGAGATTGTCTAGGTGACTTTCTATGTTATTTAGTTGTGTTAGTTTAATTGAATAAATTTTTTGTATAGCAAAGATTGGACTTTTCCCGACGATGGATCTATTAGATAATTTTCTTGAGGGATTTAAGTCTAAAAAAAATATTTTCTTTTGTTAGGTAGTGTAGCAATTTTCCCTTGATTTTTCTTTGTGCCGCGGTTCCTTTTCAAGGGTTTTATTTGAATCAGGTGTAGTTAGTTTTTTTTAAGGAATAAGAGCCATTGTGTTGTGTTTTGAATTGAAGAAATATCTTTTGACTTTGTTATGCCTTGAGAATAGTGAGTACTTTGGTTGTGATGCTTTTTTTACTCTTGTATAAGTACCTTAAATTGTATGATTTAAAATTTGCTTAACTACTTTGACTAGAGTGACTTGATGTATCCATTCCTGAGTGAGTTATGAGCCATGTGTGTGTGAGGTTTGGGTGTTATTTTGTGCATTGCATTTGATGTCTAGAACTTGCCTCGTGTATTTGCAAAGCGAAATAATTATTTAGTCTAGTAAGTGATATAGGTATTTCTTTGTTGAGCCAAATATGTATATTTTATCCGTCTAATTATTATGTATCGTAGTTAACCCCATTGAGCCTGTAATCATGTTTCTTAGGCAACCACATTACAAGCCTTACCCATTTGTTTGAATTAACCATCTATTTGAACCATTGTAACCTCTCATGAGCACTTGAATTATTATGAATTATGTAAAAGTTAAAGTGTGGGATAGTTTGTTTGGCTTTTGAGTGGAACTAATAAAATAAGGAGAAATGTGCACTATTTTGAAGAAAAAAAAGAGCTACTTGAATTGGAAAAAAAATAGTTGGATTGTTGTGAAAAAAATTCCTAGATAAGTGGTGGCTCTTGATGTAAGTGTGCTTAAAGAAGAATGAGGTAATATACATTGATGTGAAGGTGAAGTTTTGGTTTGATATAAGTATTGGGTTTGAATGTTAAAGTATATGTATTAGTGCTTAGGGAGGCGCAGTCACTCTTATATCTAAATGTAGCATGTCTGTCTCGTAGTCTACATTACAACTAAATAAATTTCTAATTGATCCTATATTGAATGAGCTCGATTAGTGGAGTACTACACTACAAGAAAGCTTATGGTGCATCTTTTGTGGCATATGAATGTTATTTCTGAGAGTGAGTGAATTCTGTCTATCTTGAGTTCCTAAGTGTTCTTAATTTTATTGTGTGGAACTCCTCTCTTTTATTGTGTGAGGGCACGTGATTCATGAAGGAAAGATAATACCAGTGACCTCTATGTTAAAGTAAGTGGGCGAGTTGTGAATATTGCGTGGTACTTGTGAGCCAAATTTTAAAGTGAAGATGTTACGCTTTTGTGCTTAGTCTATTTTAAATACTCTTGGTGTGATGAGTTAGGAGAATTATTTAAAAAGGTATTCTTTCCTATGCGCTCAATTTTAAGTTGCTCGAGGACGAGCTAGAGTTTGTGGAGTGTGGATAAATGATGAAAAATGCATATTTTTTAGTATATTTGCATATTAATTCTTGTGTGTGTCGCGGGAGATATCATGATTTTTGAAGTGAATATACTCATTATGTGTTTTCTTATGTGTAGGAATGGGTTTGCACGATAAATGATCAAAAGATGACAATTTGACACAAAAAGAATAAATTAAAGGAGTAGGAGCTCGTCTACTCTCGTGCGCGGCACGAAGACGGACACGAAAAAGGAGAAACATTAAGGCACAAAACAGCAAAGTGAAGCAAAGGCACGGAGCGCTTCGTGAAATAGAAGAATCTCAAAGGCTGGATTCATGTGAAAGTCCGCGTCTAGATGCGAAGGCAGACGCGGATACGCATCAAAGTCCGCGTCAAATTGCGAAGGCAGACGCAGATTCCAGCTCTCCCATGAAGTTGGATTGAAGAATTCCGCCCCTCATCAACCCCAGGTCATATAAATACACCCTAAAACACCACTTTGAAGGGAGAGACACTACTTTAGGGTTAGACAACACCCTTGGAGGCAAGAACACACTAGAAGCAAGGCGAGGAATTCTTCTACGAGTTTTTCCTTCCTCTTCCTATTTTTCATTGTTGGTTATGACTTTTAGTATTGTAGTTTTACATGCTATTATGAATAGATAATTTATATAGGGTTTCGATGGAACCTTTTGTAGGATAAATTCTAATTATTTTTATATAATTGAGCCATAGTATTTTCTCTATTTGGTCAACTACGTGTTTGTTGTAGTTAATTGATATGATCCTCAATTATCTGTGCCTATTTAGTGTGAATAACTCGGGAGAGAGTGAATATTTTAGATAGTTGTTGAACAACATCACTCTTAAAGTATAAAGGATCTATAATTGTGGGTTTAAAAGGCGGGATTAGGGATAAGAAAGCCTTGAGTGCAATCTAAAGTGAGCTGTAATAAATAAAGCCAGCTAGCGTAGCTCGATAGAGTGTGTCTAGTAAATTGTGATAATTACTCGGGTGAGAGTTACGACAGTCAGAGCGCTCATGATCAGTAGAGAATACTTATGCGAATTTATAGAAAACGTAGCGGGAAGGATTCCGACAATTGGAGAAATTATAACTCTAGACCTCCTTAATCTCGACTTCAATCCTTATCCTTGTTAATTGATAGTTTTACGGCTTTCTAGATTTGTTAATTAATCAGATAAATATAATATTATAATCTTATAATTAGAAAATTGTTTGGACTTGTATTTTTAGTGATATTGAACAACTATAGCTAACTCTTAGTTCTCTATGTGATTTGACTCCGGACTTGTAAACCAGATTATATTTGCAACGATCGCTTAGTCCTTTTTATAAGGTATGGTTGGGCGTGATCACAATGCTATATAGTGAATTATGTAGATGGTCATGTGAAAAGAAAAAAATAAAATTAAACTTAATAACATTTTATCAAAAAGGTTAGTAATGTTTCAACAAAGATTAAAGGGGCTGGTTACATCGTCAAGATGAAATTGCATCTCAAAAAGTAAAAAGAATAAACTTCAACAAAAATTATCTAAAATTATTAAACAAGTTTAAGGCGTCTCGTTACATCTTGGCTTTAGGCCTCCAATACCATTGAGACAGCAAGTGCAATTATTCTATAGCAGATGCATCAATTATCATAATGGTAGTCTTATTTTGAAGGTAAGGCAACAATGAGTATAATCATGATAGATATACCATAAAGCAGATTCTATATACGAAAATGTAATGTAGCAGTATTAATTAGAATAACTTTAAAGAAAACGTATATTTTTTTGAGTGGGGAAAATTGACCAACTCTTTAGGGAGGAAAATAATACCCAATTGAATTAAGTAGATAGTTATAATTCTCTAGAGATTCTGATGCTGATAAGGTGTTATAAAATGAAAGTGAAATAAAACAGTATAATAACTGAGATAAGATATATAAGAGGAGAATATAGATATTTTCTTATTCAAGTGGTTTCTTGTGTATCATTCATAGGATAACGAATATCATATTTATAGAACATAAAATACATGAAAGGTCATAAAACTACATCTAAATGCTACAATAAGTAATGCATTAACTAACTATACGAATCTTCACGGAATATTAGGAGTATTCAATGGACATCCATTTTAATATATTCATAGCACGGATCATCATTTATTAAAGCAAGATAGATTTGAATTAAAAAGGAATATTAATGCCTTAGATTTGAATTAAAAAGGAATATTAATGCTTTCTTAATTTGTTAAAATAACTTTTATTTTGGACTAAACTTAAAAAGCTAGAACGATGCTTAAAATGGCCACCTAATAAACTTATAGGTGATTTAATAATAGTACTAGTATATTCATCTCGATTAAACATTTAGTTTTCCCTTTTATCCATAGAGAATGTTCATATATTTTTAACATTTTAAGATATAAGTACTAAGTAGTACTTTTTACAAGCTATAAGAAATTCACTTCTACTCTTCATGTTTTCAATAAAATTATTTCTCCATAAACTATTCGCGAAACAAATAACTACATAGTTCTCGTCTAAATGGTTTACATGATTAATTCACTTTCAAGTTTTAAATTAATTATCCTGTAAAATACAATCGAATTGTTTAATTTAAATAATGGAGATAAAATTAATCCACGTTACCTCACATCCATTTTTTTCCGGCGCTGGCATCATTTTCCTTTTTTTTTTAATTTTCAGGTTTTCTTGCACTAAGGAAACCAAATAGGAATTCCAGTCGACCCTAAGTTGAAGTTAAAGCTGTAGAAATTCTATTTTGAAAATTTAATTGTGTTTGAATATAAATTTCACTTGAAATAAATATTGCAACTTATGAGTTAGAATTATTATTTCACTAGTCTACTTGCCCGCGCTTCGCGCGCTGACTAAAAAAGCAAACTGCGATTAAATATTACCAATTTCTTATTAAATAAATTAACCAGCTCGCATGAGCCTGGTACCGAGGGGATTTTCTTGATCTGAAAGTTAGCCCCAGTTGGGCACCCCGCAGGAATGAACATAGTTAAGGGGGCTCTGGTGTCTTTTCCTAGACAACCGTAGACGGAACATTTTCTTATTCAGACGGTCTCAAGGAAGAGTGAGTTTCCTTTTGAGGAACAGAAAACTAGAGGATGAAGGTGATGAAATTTTCTTAAAAGCAAAAGAGCAAAGTTCGAATGTAAAAGTTCTAACAAATGGAAGGATGAAGAATTTATAGTTCGTAAACAACTGCTCAGTACCTGTAAAGGTCGACCAACAACTAACATACATTAAATGCACTGGAGGTTGGACCAACGGGATATTTTAGTTATACTATTTAATATTCTGTAATAGAAAAATATGTGAGAAACAATCAAATTAAGAGCACCTTTGGTCAAAGTGCCAAAAACTGCTTCTTTTGAAAAGTGCGTTTGTTCAAAAGTGTTTTTGAAAAATACTTTTGCAAAATAGTAATTTATGTTTGGTCAATTCATTTGAATAGTGTTTTTTGCAATCTAATCGAGGGCTTATTTTCTTTTTTTTTAAGATTAAGACGTGTGAACTGAATACACATCTGAATATTAAGATGTATATTAAGATTAAGACGTCTGAATCTGAACACACATCTGAATATATTAAGATGTGTATTAAGATATGAATACTAAAAATTAAGACCATTTGATTTCTAACATCTGAATGCATAAAATTTATCTTTATTTGAAAAATAATAAATATAAATTTCAAATGAAATACTGACTAATCTAATATTCTATCAATAAAATATATAGTTTTTAATAATATGATAGTTATTGGTGGTGATGGATAACGAGTGAATGCCAATTAGAGATAGTGGTTGGTGGTAGTTTTGGTTGATGATGGTGGTTCATTTTAGTAGCTAGTAGTAATTGGTAGTGGTGGCGATTATGATTGAGAATGGTGGTGGTGGGCGATAATAGTTAATAATGGCCGGTGGTGGTTTGTGATTGAGGAAGGTGGTGGTAGATTATAATGATGGGCGGTGCCGACTGTGGTTGTTAATGGTGATGGGGTAGTTGGTTGTGGTAATTGAGGTGGATAAGTGTTGACTGTGGATGAAAATAATGGTGGTCGGAGTGGTGGGAATAGTGGATGGTAATGGTTGATAATGATGGCGACTATGATTGAGGATGGTGGTGGTGGTTGACTATGGTGGTGGTGGTGGTCGTGATTGACTATGGTGGTGGTAGTGGCATGGTGGTAGTTGATAATGGTAGGCGGTGGCGGCAATTAATAATGAATATGTGATAGCATCTTAATGAAATTAAGTCTCTGTTATAAATCTTAATCAAACAGACCTATTCAGATCCATTAAGTGATTGTGAAGTAAAAAAAATAAACGCACTTAATGATTAAGATATGAATAATTAAGATTCAGACTTTAAAAATAAACGCACTTAATGTTTTAGATCTGAATGATTAAGATTCAGACCTCCGTTAAGTGCAAACAAATGAGGCCTGAGTTTGGCTAATTGTTTCAAAAGAGTACTTTTAAGTATTAAATTACAAAAAAGGACAGCAAATGTTCAATTTGCCGTTGGTATTATTTAATTTTTTAAATTATTACTTATAAAAGACATAATTAAAATATAAAACATGATAAAAATATAAATTTAAAACTCCAATCAATATAAAATATAGTTATTCCAATTGAGTTTCTAGTATTACATATTATTTACGTGATAATTTAAATATATCAAAATATATTATTTAATATAAATTAAAATTCTACTCTTAGGAATAGGAGAAAGAGAATAAAAGAATAATTGAAATAAAAAGAGAAAAATGTATGGAAGACATAAAAATGAAAAGGAAAAGAAAAATGTTAAATTAATGAGGAATAATTTAATAGATATTATTTATTGTAAGGTTATTTTTATTATGAATAAATTAATTTTTTCGCTTATGCTTATTCTTCTTCTTCGAAGCTTCTCCCAAAATCAGAAAAATTGTTTCTGCTGCTGCTCAAAAGTATTTTTCCGTCTTGGTCAAACACCTTTTTTTTTGGAAAGTACTATTTTGTATAACAAACACAATACTTTTGGCCTCCATAGGCTTGGCCAAACAGACTTGAAATAGAAATGAGAGAAAAAGGGTGCTACAAACCTATTGAAACAATAAAAAATGTGAACCCAGTTACAAGGATGTTTTCTCCCTAATCTAAAATGCATGCTTACGCTAAAAGTTTAAACAAATTTATTATCTAGAAAATGGTGTAATTTATGAGAAATGCGAGAGCACTTCGGTGGTTTGGGCATGTGCGGAGGAGAAACCTCGACGCCCCGGTGAGTAGTTGTGAGCGGCTAGCGGTGGTCGGTGTGAGGCGAGGCAGAGGGAGGCCTAAGAGATACTGGGGAGAGGTAATTAGACAGGACATGGCTAGGATGCGGATTTCCGAGGACATGACCCTTGATAGGAAAGTCTGGAGGTCTAGTATCAGGGTTGTAGGATAGGGGCTTCTAGATTTTTCATACTCCTTTCCCGGGGTGTGAGGCGTGGTAGGGCCGCCCATAGATGATTAGTTTGTGTTCTCTTTTGGTAATCATTTCTGGTAGTTACTGTTTTAATATCTTTGCATGTCTATTTATTTATGGTACACATGCATCTTATGTTTAGATAATTTTTATGAGATGTATGCTCGAGTAACTAATGCGGTTTTTGTTTTTATTTTTGTTGTTTGCCTTTTTTTCCATGCGCCGAGGGTCGATTGGAAACAGCCTCTCTGCCCTCTCGGGTAGAGGTAAGGCCTGTCTATATATTACCCTCCCCAGACCTTACCTTGTGGGAATATATTGGGTTGTTGTTGTTGTTGTTGTTATTGTTATAATTCTTAAAAATTTGCTCCATAAAATTTCACATTATAGTAATGCCCTTTTTTCTCTTTATCAGCTAGGTCTAGTAATCTTTATGCATGAGGATATTTCAACAGTCATATCTGAAATTCTTTCTCCCATGGTATTCTTTCTTAATTACATATCTTTATATCTGTATTGGAAAAAATTGAGTTTACATATTAAAGCAATATAAAGATGACGTGTCCTGATACGTAGATTGATCAAAGAGTATTGATTGGAAAAGAGGCATGAAGTTATAACATATAAGAGCAGACACACAGAAAGAAGGATGAGCGGGTACTTAAAATATCCAACGCCCGTATCTATTTAAGTTCGAGAATTAAGGGGAATGAAACTGACAATACAAAGGAGTGTGGATACAAATTTAATGAGCCTTAAATACTAAAAATATTAGAGAATCTGTATTGAATACAATGATTATGTAACGTAGCATTTAAAATCTTTTAACGTCTATAATAGCCTTATCATAAAAAAGGCAAAACACATATCTCCAAAATAGCTATAAAAAGGAGAGAATAAATCTATTGTAGGAACACGAAACACTATCTGAATATACTGGTTTACTTTACTTTTCTGATTATTTCATTATTGTCAAAATTATTCTTTATTCTTTGATTACCAGTAATTCGAGTTCTTCTAAATTATCTTTTTGACCGAAATTTAATTTTTTGATTAAACAATATTTTCTCTCCATCTGATCTTAAAATAATGATATAGCTTATCATTTTTACTATCTAGAATAAAACGGTTAGAGTTTTTATTGCATCACCTCGTGTTGTACTGTACATGTTTTACATACATTATTTACGTAAAAAATTAAAATTATGTACATCTATAGCTTTCTCTTATTTATAAGATCATGAATGGTGCAAAAAGAAAAAGTGTTATTTTGTGTTTTATAATATAAACACAGAGAATAAAAAGTATTTTCAGTTTAATTTTATAACATAAAATCTTTAGATTTATTTCAATAATATCCTAATTAATTTTCTAAATATTTAGTTAGAGTATATAACTAACCTACAGTGTTACCTTCACAAAATAAGAAAAAAAAAAGAGCTACATCTCATGAGGGAAATGGAAACAAAACGAAAATAAAGATTGTTATGATATACATAAAAAGGAAAAAAGAATTACATCGTAGAAAATAATTTTGTGAATCTTCTGATGATTCATAATAATAAAAATAGAACATACACCTACTCAAAGTACTATTAGCATAATTATGAAATATGAAATGACTTATTTGCTTATATGACAAAAATATAAGAAGAATAAGCAACTTATGAAAAATATAACAAAGCCACACACCCTCTTTTCTTTTATTTTATATTTTTGTTGAATAAACAATTTAGGCAATTGTTAGTGCATAACAATAAAAATTTGAAAAAGAAAACTTGGAAGCAACACAAACGAAGTAAGTAATAAATTGATGGAATGCAACACAAATCTTCCATGCCTTTCCCAGTAAAGTTCCTGAGTCGACAACACAACATTAATCAAGATTTTTTTTGAGAATCTCAACTTGAGCCTGCAGTAACTTGGCAGAAAAAACAATGACACTGATGATGAGTCTAACGTCTATGTATATATAAGTGAAGAAAATTAAGAAGAAAATGATATGATTGAGGTTAATTAGGGTTGTGAATTTGTAGGAATAAAAGAACCATTGTTGACGACTTTGATTAGTGTTTACCACACATAAGATAACGATATAGGAATATGAAAAGATGATAATTAAGTTCATGCCTATAATTACTGTTCATTGTATGGAGTGTAGTAGTTACAAAATAATTGCAGCTTTGATGTTTGAGAGGGAAGGCACGATCAGCAATTCCAAGCACAATAACTAATAATTAATTAATTCTTTTAAAATGTTTAACCGTGGGAGGTGGAAAATAAATGAAATATGTAGACTTTTTGTCATTTTATATTTTATAATTAGAATAGTGCTCAAAAAAAGGATAAATGGCAATCCTTTGTAAGAGATATGCCAAGTCACCCTAATATATATATATATACATATATATATATATATATATATATATATATATATATATATATATATATATATATATATATATATATATATATATATATATATATAAACAAATCGACTTGTAGCAAAAAGAATTTAGGGGCATGTTTGACAATAAAAAAAAAATTGACTCTTTTTGGAATTAATGTTTGGTCATGAAAATTTCAAATTTCACTTAAAGTTGAATATCAAAATTTTTCAGAAATATGAAAAACCCCAAAAAGCTTTATTTCAAAATTCACTTCAAATCAGTCACACAAAATAAAAAACAACTCCAAATTATATTCATATCCAAACACAACTTTAATTTTCAAATATCATTTTCACTGAAAAATTTCTTCTACTTTTTTTTTCTTCGAAATTTTATGGTTCTTATATTCAAATGTGTTTACCCTAAAAATTGAGTAATAATTTAACTTATACTGTGGTTTTAAGGACACGTGATTTCACCTAAAACTTAAAGATAAGTGACGAGAATTAACAATAATACAAAGCAAACCAACGTTTGGTCAGTGCCCTCAAGCTGATAGATCCTCGTGCTTAATAAAGTATGAACAGTAAAAGAGCAACAAGCTGATAAATCATAGAAAGAGAGAATTATTATACTGCCATGATATGTGAATGCGAGGTGTTTACAAATAAAGGGGAATTCTCTTTATACAGTAGAGGAACGCTAATTATGGTATAACTCTAAATATGGAAGGAAATTACATGATTGGCTGAACAATTGGTCTTGACTTGATTCGTGTACAGATTCTCGTCACGATCCTTGGCCGATCTCGGGTATCTCAGTTTTCTGCTACTTGACTTAGCTTCGATCTCCATCTTACTTGGTCTTAATCTTGGTCGACCTCGAGCTTAATCGGTCCCATGGCCTTGATCTTGGTCGATCTTGAGCTTAATCGATCCCAATGTCTCGATAACTTAAACTCGTGCCATATATAAAAATCGAGATTCGAACTTGATCTACCATATTCCAACCTTGATCAATCGAACAAAATGGGCCTCCTGATTTTGAATGTATACAAACAACAACAACAACAACAACCCAGTATAATCCCATTTAGTGGGGTCTGGGGAGGGTAGTGTGTACGCAGACCTTACCCCTACCGTAAGGTAGACAAGCTGTTTCCAAATAGACCCCCGGCATCCTTCCTCCAAGAACTACCCACCTTGCTCTTGGAGAGACTCGAACTCACAACCTCTCGATTGGAAGTGGGGGTTGCTTACCATCAGAGCAACCCCTCTTGTCTTTGAATGTATACAAAATGACCACTTAATATATTTGAATAATGAATGCCAAACTATTATTTGCAGATTCTGAACTTCAATATTTGGAATATGTTTCAAGTTCAAGCATAGGAAATGGGACTATCACACAAGTTCTTTCTAATGCTGAGTTAAGAAACACAAAAAAAAAAAAAAAAAAAAAAACAAAAAACAAAAACAAAAACAAAAGAGTGCGTCTAATCGGCCAATGACCTGTCACCTAACACTTATTTAACCCAATAAACACACGCCACGTGGAAAATATACGTAGTTCAGATCCCACTTTCTGTAATAATACAAATTTCCCAACCATCGATTCGGTGCAGTGGCAGTTAAAGAAAAAACCAACGGTAAATCGCCGACATATCCCGTCGCCTCCCTATCACCGGTGTGTAATCATCGGAGAGTTGCCGGGAAACACACGTGGCAGGCGGGATCAAGGTGGTGCCGACGACATTAAGCTCAATGGAGTCTCACGGGGCCGGCCTCCGCCGTGTTATGGTCCTTGCCTTTTGTGTCGCCGGCATTTGGTCTGCTTATATTTACCAAGGCGTTCTCCAAGAGACTGTGTAAGCTTTTAGCTATTTTTTTCCCTCTTTCTCCTTCCCATTTCTAAAACCTTCTATTACTTTTTGTTATGTTCATTGCTACTAATTACTTCGTCTGTCCCATTTTATGTAACACTTCCCTTTCTGGTATGTCTGCAAAAAGAATGACTTTTTTCATATGTAAAAACAATTTAATTTAATTTACTTATCTTCTGAAAAAATAATTTAATTTTAAACTTCTCATTTGATCTTTTAACGATATAATTTTATAGCTACAGAAATGTCACTGGCATAATTTAGACTACTGAAATTCCATTTTAGTCAAACACCATAACATATAGCGTGTATACTTTTGTTAGACAAGGTGGTCACACAATTTATCATGGCACAGAACAAGTACTATTTCAAGTTTTCTGGCCGTTGGTTAAGATTCTTTTCTAGCTACATTTTTTATTCAAGAAAATTATTTAGGAACACAGCACTTATAATCGTGTCAGAATAAACATGTATGATGGAGCCAAGTCTAGGGTTAGGACGGTGGGTAGCGACTCAGACCACTGATGATGGATGCACCGACACGCCATATTCAAGGGGATATGCCTTGGTGTTTGCTATTTGCTGATGACATAGTCCTGATAGACGTGGCCAGAGTCGGTGTTAATGAGAGGTTGGAGGTCTGGAGAGAGACTCTGGAGTCTAAGGGTTTTAAACTAAGCAGGTCTAAGATAGAAAACCTGGAGTGCAAGTTTAGCGCCGAGTCGAGCGAAACACGCAGGGACGTGAAGCTTGTAGCTCAGGTCATCCGAAGAGGGACATATTCAAATATCTTGGGTCGGTGATTCAGGGAGACGGAGAGATCGACGAGGATGTCACTCACCGTATAGGGGCGGGTTGGACGAAATGGAGGCTTGCATCAGGAGTCTTGTGTGACAAGAAAGTGCCCCCGAAATTCAAGGGAAAGTTTAGAGCTGTGGTTAGACCTGCCATATTGTATGGGGTGGAGTGCTGTCCGGTTAAGAACTCTCATATTCAGAGAGTGAAGGTTGCGGAGATGAGGATGCTCAGGTGGATGTGCAGGCACACCAAGTTAAATAAGATTAAGAATGGAGTTATTTGGGAGAAGGTGGGGTGGCTCCAGTGGATGAGAAAATGCGGGAAGCGAGGCTTAGGTGGTTCGGGCATGTGCGAAGGAGAAGTTCTAGTGCCCCGGTGAGGAGTTGTGAGTGGCTGGCGGTAGTTGGTGCGAGGCGAGGCAGAGTGAGGCCTAAGAAGTATTGGGAAGAGTTGATTCGACAGTACGTAGCAAAATGCGGATTTCCGAGGACTTGACCCTTGATAGAAAAGTCTGGAGGTCTAGTATCAGAGTTGTAGGAGGCTTTTAGAGTTTTTCGTACTTCATTCTCAGGGCTAGGTGGGATTTGGTAGGGCCCTCCATAGATGTCTTGCGTTTTGTATCGTGCCCCCTTATGGTAGTTACTGATACATATTATTGCATGCCTTTTAATTTTTGGTTTTATGTGTAGTTAACTATTTATGCGGTTTCTACTGGAGTCACTAATGCTCCTTTGCTTTTCTTTTTTCTTTTTCCTCCTCTTTTTCTTCTCCTTCTCCTGAGTCAAGGGTCGATTGGAGACAACCTCTCTGCCCTTTCAGGTAGGGGTAAGGCCTGTGTACGTATTAACCTCCCCAGACCCCACTTTGTGGGTCTATACTGGATAGTTGTTGTTATTGTTGTGTTATACTCTAACCGCTTAAACTCTTTGATGAGGTGTAAAATTTAAATGCGGAATTGATGGAATGCGTTATGTAAATGTTAGTAGTAATATTGATAACGAATGTATAAGGATAATATGGTGGAGGGTGACTCTATTGAATAATGACGAGCATTTCCATTTCTATGCTCTGAAAGGTCGGCTTTTTGAGTTTTCCTGTAGCCAGTGTTATCATAGGCGAAAAGCGCAAAAAAGCTCTAAGGTCCGTTGGGGCTTTATGCGCAAAGCGCAAATAAATCGTGGGCTTTAATGAAAAAAGACGCAACTGGAGAAAAAGTAAAAATATGTATATGTAGTCCAAGACTAAAATTATAAGCATGAATAACAAATATATGGACAAAGAAATTGAAACAAATAATTTTGATAAAGTGAAATATCAATGGTTTAATGTCGCATTTTCAGGATTACACACATTGGCAAGGAAAAGCATGCTTTAGAGCCTTGATGCGACACCAAAGCGCCCACGAAGCGATGCAAAACGCTCAACATGTTTTGAGCCTCGCTTCAGGGCTTAACCGCTCTTTAAGCGCGCCTTTGACAACATTGCCTGTAGCTTTTGTCACAGTGTACTTGAGCGTTGTGAGATTGAGACAATTTTTATTTTTCCCTCTTAGTTTGGAAGGCAGATTATTGGCTAATGGAATGAAATGGACCTGGAGCATTATGTATATAGAGAATTCATATAGCTAATCATAACTGCTTTGAGTTGAGGTCCTTTTGATTGATTGAGTTGTGTAGTGAATTATATTCATTAAGTTAAGCTGTTTGTATTTTGATTTAGGTCAACTAAGCGGTTTGGCCCGAACAAGGAGAGGTTTGAACACTTGGCTTTCCTAAACCTGGCACAGAACGTAGTATGTTTGATATGGTCATTTATGAGTAAGTTTACAGCATCCTAGTATTTGATGTTCGCCTGTTTCTTGGTGATTGTATAAAATGCTTGCATTACTGCTGGTTATATGATTAGTTAAGAATTTGGTGTGCCTTTTATGCAGTGATAAAGATTTGGTCTAGCGGAAACAGTGGTGGTGCTCCCTGGTGGAGTTACTGGAGTGCCGGAATTACAAATACTATTGGACCAGCAATGGGGATTGAAGCGCTAAAGTATATTAGTTATCCTGCACAGGCATGTCCAATTGCTTTTTTTTTTCCTCGAAGCTTCTTGTAAATAGTAAACTGTAGTTCTAGAATTTTCTAAAATAAGATATAGGACTGGGAAAAATGCACTGTGGTGTGATGATCCACCACATTATCATGCCACATAGGCTCCATTTGGCATAATATTAATGCCATGTGGAAGCTTACATAACAAGAAGGCTAGTATTTGTGAGAAGATTCTAGATATGTATGGATATTTTCTTAGGAATAACCTAGATCTTTATGAATTTATTAGGAAAGTCCTTGGAATCTTCTAGGCTTGTAGAGAATTCTAGTATATGAAAGGACTTGTAGAACAATTATTATTTACATACTAGCCCCTAGATGATTAGTATAAATAGGGGCATTCATTTGTAATTCATCAACCAAGAAAACAATTCAAGTTCTCTCTAATACAAAGCTTCCTTTAAAAATTCTCTTGTGTTCTTTCTTCCATTCTCTTAGCGATCTTGAGTATAGTAAGGCTGACTTGGCCTAGCAAGAACGTGAGCAAGTTGTGCAAGATCGTGAGCGAGTTGTCAAGTGCCGCACGTGTACTTAGTTAACAACTAAGGACGTGACAACGTGGTATCAGAGCAAAGGTTTCAACTAAGGGAATGGCGAACGACGGAGAAATTAACGCTGCCAACACCCAAGCCAACGTCATCCAGGATGCTGCTGGCAAGAGCGGTCGTGGAAAAAAGAGGAATGCCACCAACAAGAGCCAGGAGGTACCACCCGAGGTTGTGTCAAACAAAGGGCTTACCTCCCAAGAATCATCTGCCACTGTGGCGAGCGAGGATGAAGTAGAGGTCCTGCCCGAGGACGTCTCGCTCGGTAAAGAGTGGGTGATGAAAATGAACGCGGGAATGGATGCCGTGGAGATCTTTGGCCAACGCTTGGGGAAGGTGGAAGGCACCCTTAGCGTTCTTGAAGGGGCACACTCTTGAAGAGATTGAGAGTATCCGAAATGACTTGGAGGGATGTACACAGACTGAGACGGAACTAAGGCAAACCATCACTGCCTTAGAGTGCAGACTCATGGAGGCTTTGAGTACTATCGATGCTATGAAGGCAAAGATAGATTCACTCGAGGAGCATGTCAATGCTGGTATGACCGAGGTAGCCAGCAATGTAGTGGTAACGAGAGAGACCAAGATCGATGCTCCCAAACCACCGGTGTTCAAAAGTGTTCGTGATGCACAAGAAGTGGAAAATTTCCTTTGGCACTTGGAGAACTACTTCAGGCATGGCAAAGTGAGGGACGACGAGGCAAAAATCAACACTGCAGTATTGTACCTCTCAGAGACTGCCATGCTTTGGTGGAGAAGGAAGATGTTGGACGTGGATAAAGGTCTATGTACTATTAGCACATGGGATCAATTCAAAGCCGAGTTCAAGCGACAATTCTTTCCAAACAATGTCTTGTACGAGGCAAGGCGCAAGCTTAGGGAATTGAAGCAAACAGGGAGCATACGTAACTATGTCAAGGAGTTCACTACCCTTATGCTTCAAATCCCCAACCTAACCAATGATGACTTGTTGTTCCACTTCACGGACGGGTTGCAAAATTGGGCTAAGCAGGAGTTACAACACCGGCAAGTCACCGATATAGACCAAGCCATAGTAGAGGCCGAATCATTGATGGATTTCAGGCATGAGAAGCATGACAAAGGCAATGGCAAGGAGTCAAAAGTTAACAATGTCAAAGGCGGGGGAGATCGTGGCAAAGGCAAAGAGATACATCAACAATACTCCAAGACTCAAGATTCCAAAAAGTCGAGTGGTCGTCAAGGCTACGCCGAGAAGAAGGCACAGGCCGAGAAGAAGGGATGCTACATATGCGGAGGGCCACATGGCTTTAGGAATTGTCCCGACCTAAAGAGCCTCGGCGCCATAGTCCGTGAACGAAAGGAGCAGCCGCAAGGAGAGAGTTCGGGAACTGCACAATTGGGTATGATCGGATTATGTGGTGCCGTCACAAAGCAAGCTATCCAACCTACCGAGAGTGGCAATCAGTACGTGGATCTAACCATCAACAACAAGCTCGCTCGTGCAATGGTGGATACTGGAGCAACTCACAACTTCGTGACTGAGGCTGCCGCAAAGAGACTAGAATTGAAGCTTGCCCCAACCAACTCTCGCGTCAAGACCGTGAATGCCGAGGTACAAAATGCTCGCGGGGTAGCTAATGGAGTAGGTGTCAAATTGGGAGCTTGGAAAGGTACGACAAACTTTACCGTAACTTGCTATGGATATATTTGACATCATACTGGGGCAAGAGTTCTTTAGACATTGTCATACTTTGATCGACCCTACCTCCAATGTCTTTTCGTTATAGAGCGAGAAGGAGCTTGCATGGAACCTACAATGACTATGCCACACGGACAATTCCAAGCACAAATCTCAGCTATGCAGATTGTAAAGGGGATCAAGAAAGGGGAGCCAACGTTCGTGGCAACTATTGCAAGTATGGAGGAAGACAATAGTTTTCAAGAGACATTGCCGCCTTGCATAGAGAAGCTGCTTGAGGAAAACAAAGATGTCATGCCCGAGGAGTTGCCTAAGCACTTGCCGCCTAGGCGAGAGGTGGATCACAAGATTGAGTTGGAACCAGGGGCTAAACCACCTGCATTTTCCCCATATCGTATGGCACCGCCCGAGCTAGAGGAGCTCAGGAAACAATTGAAAGAGTTGCTGGATGCTGGTCACATTCGCCCATCAAAGGCACCTTTCGGCGCACCAGTATTGTTCCAGAAGAAGAAGGATGGATCGTTGCGCTTGTGCATAGACTACCGAGCACTTAATAAGGTTACAGTGAAGAATAAGTACCCGATCCCACTCATTGATGACTTGTTCGATAGACTTGGGCAAGCCAAATACTTTACCAAGGTGGATCTTCGAAAGGGCTACTACCAGGTTCGCATTGCTGAAGGGGATGAGCCAAAGACAACATGTGTGACAAGATATGGAGCCTTTGAGTGGTTGGTGATGCCCTTCGGCTTAACCAATGCACCGGCCACATTTTGCACCCTTATGAACAAGATTTTTCATCCCTACCTTGATCAGTTCGTGGTAGTCTACCTAGATGACATAGTCATCTACAACAACACCTTGGAGGACCACATGGAGCACATAAGGAAAGTTTTCCAAGTCTTGCGGGAGAACGAGCTATACATCAAGAGGGAGAAGTGCGAGTTTGCACAATCAAAGGTGCACTTCTTGGGCCATATCATTAGCAATGGCGAGCTACGCATGGACGAGGCTAAGGTACGTGCTATCCAGGAGTGGGAGGCACCTACAAAGGTAACTGAGTTGAGATCCTTCCTTGGCCTTGTTAACTACTATCGTCGGTTCATCGGTGGCTACTCAGCAAAGGCCGCACCATTGATGGAGTTGCTAAAGAAGAACAATCAGTGGGTTTGGACGGGGCAATGTCAAAAGGCGTTTGAAGTCCTTAAGGCAGCGGTAACAGAGGAGCCAGTCTTGGCATTACCTGACTTTTCCAAGACATTTGAGGTGCACACAGATGCCTCAGACTTCGCTATTGGGGGTGTCCTTATGCAGCATAAGCATCCCATAGCATTTGAGAGCCGCAAGTTAAATGAGACAGAGCGGCGTTACATGGTGCAAGAGAAGGAAATGACTGCAATTGTGCATTGCCTTCGTACATGGAGACATTATCTGCTCGGGTCGAGGTTCGTGGTCAAGACTGACAATGTGGCTACTAGCTACTTTCAGACGCAGAAGAAGCTCACACCAAAACAGGCTAGGTGGCAAGAATTCTTGGCCGAGTTTGATTATGTGCTAGAGTACAAGTCGGGCAAAGGTAATGTTGTAGCTGATGCCTTGAGCCGGAAAGCTGAGCTTGCTGCTATCACTTCAGCAACTTGGGACATTCGTGAGGCTATAAAAGAAGGCATGCAATATGATCCAACAGCCAAACAACTTATCGAGTTAGCCAACCAGGGCAAAACGAGACGTTTTTGGGTTGAAGACGACCTATTACTTACCACGGGTCGGCGGGTTTACGTGCCTAAGTTTGGGGACATCAGACGGCGGATCATAAGGGAGAGTCATGATACAATGTGGGCTGGTCATCCAGGCCAACGTCGCACTAGGGCCTTGGTTGAGTCAGTCTACTATTGGCCACGCATGCGAGATGACATAGAGTGCTATGTGCAGACTTGTCTTGTCTGTCAACAGGACAAGGTTGAACAAAAACAACCCGGAGGACTTTTGGAGCCATTACCAGTTGCAGAGCGTCCATGGGAGAGCGTGACTATGGACTTTATCACTTGCCTACCGAAGTCCGACGGTTATGGTACTATTATGGCGGCTGTGGATAGATTTTCCAAATATGCTACCTTCATGCCTGCCTCACCGAGTTGCACAGTTAAGGAAGTCGCCAAGCTATTCTTTAAGAACGTGGTGAAGTATTGGGGCTTACCAAGGCATATCATCAGTGATCGAGACCCCCGCTTCACTGGGAACTTTTGGAGAGAGTTGTTCGACATACTAGGCACGGAACTACACTTTTCTACTAGTTTCCACCCACGGACGGATGGACAAACGGAACGGGTCAATGCCTTACTAGAATGCTACTTGAGGCATTATGTAAGTGCGCATCAGAAAGATTGGGCAAGGCTCCTAGACATCGCCCAATTCTCTTATAACTTACAGCGGAGTGAGTCCACGGGCGGACACCATTTGAGCTGGCCACAGGCCAACAACCACAAACTCCACATTCATTACCAGCCGCTTTCGAGGGAAAGAGTTTTGGGGCTTATCATATGGCCAAAAGATGGGAGGAGCAGCTCGACACTGCTAAGTCCTACTTGGATAAGGCAGCTAAGAAGATGAAGAAGTTTGCGGACCGTAAACGGCGTCCCACAGACTATAGAGTTGGGGACATGGTCATGGTGAAGTTTAACCCAAGACAGTTCAAGGCACTACGGGGCATACATCAGAATTTGATTCGCAAGTATGAAGGGCCATTTAAAATTGTCGCCAAGGTAGGCAAGATCTCGTACAAGCTTGACATGCCATCATATCTTAAGATCTACCCTGTCTTCCATGCCAGCATGCTTAAGCCATATCATGAAGATAAGGATGATCCGAGTAGGGGCCAATCAAGTCGAGCGCCAATGACTATTACTGCCTCGCATGATCGAGAGATTGAGGCAATCATAGATTACCAAGCCAGGCGAAAACAAGGGCAAAAAGCGACCGCTATGTTCCTCGTCCATTGGAAAGGTCAATCACCGGAGGAGGCCACGTGGGAACGATATGAGGATTTGTGGCAATTCAAAGATAAGATCCGAGAGTTTATGCAGCAGCATTGCGCCGCGGTCGTCGCAATACTAGGTGGGGGAGAGTGTGATGATCCACCACATCATCATGCCACATAGGCTCCATTTGGCATATATTAATGCCATGTGGAAGCTTACATAAGAAGAAGGCTAGTATTTGTGAGAAGATTCTAGATATGTATGGATATTTTCTTAGGAATAACCTAGATCTTTATGAATTTATTAGGAAAGTCCTTGGAATCTTCTAGGCTTGTAGAGAATTCTAGAGAATGGACCTATTTGTAAATATGAAAGGACTTGTAGAACAATTATTATTTACATACTAGCCCCTAGATGATTAGTATAAATAGGGGGCATTCATTTGTAATTCATCAACCAAGAAAACAATTCAAGTTCTCTCTAATACAAAGCTTCCTTTAAAAATTCTCTTGTGTTCTTTCTTCCATTCTCTTAGCGATCTTGAGTATAGTAAGGCTGACTTGGCCTAGCAAGAACGTGAGCAAGTTGTGCAAGATCGTGAGCGAGTTGTCAAGTGCCGCACGTGTACTTAGTTAACAACTAAGGACGTGACAGTGGGCTGTGATTGCTATCCTAGTCATTGGAGTCAATAGTATCTTTGATTTTAAATGATTGTGTTTTTAGTTTGAATACTAATGGGATCATTTGCCTTTGCAGGTCCTCGCAAAATCATCAAAAATGATTCCTGGTATTGTACCATTGACAACCATCTTTTTAATTTTTTTGATTTGGATTTATGTTTGTTGGCAAATTGTTGATTGAAAAAAGTTAGTTGACTAACAAGGAAATATGGGAAGCTGTAGGGGAAAAGGAAATCAGTGGAAAGCTATAGGAAACACTATTATTTATATTGATAAAGGATATATGCTTGAGAGTTTCTAGAGGTTCCGGATTTGGCTTAAAAGAGAAAAACCGTATTTTAATGTTGATGGGCATATTCGTTTTTCTTTATTTTTTGAATAAGAAAAGGAGAAGGAATATTGATGCATTAGCAGAGATTTTCATCACCATGAAAATATCCTTCTCACATAGACGGATCTAGGATTTTAAGACCATGGGTGCACTACGATACTTGTCATAATATCAAGTGATGTATATTCTTTTAGTGTTTTATGACATATTAATCTTTTGCGCATTATTCAACAAGATAAACTATAATCTTGCTAACTAAATTTGTGTTTGTCATTAACATTATCAATTATAATCTGACAATCGTTGCATAATCTAAAGGGAAAGTAGAATACTAATGAAAATTTAATTGTAAAAATTGAAACTTTGCGAATTTTATAGCTAAAAGAAGAATGAAAATATCAAAAAGCTCTTAGAGCATATGACGAGTTCTTTATATGTGACTTGCTTATCCAAAAAAAGAAAAGTATATTTTATCCTAAAAGTTTGAAAAACAATTTCAATAATTTGATTGAAATTAAAATATGTTTAAGCAATAATTTCGGAAATAAATATTTAAACAAGTCTCATCATGGACTTAGATCTTGTTGTCACACAAATTATTTATATTAAAACCAATTTATAATGGTTCAAGATAAGACAAATCTCAATGGAAGTAATAAATAGTTTAATCTCTGACTCCTTAAGTTGTTGTTACCATGAAGACTTGGAGAAGGAGATGAAAAAGGAAAGAATGATAGAACTAAACCAAAAAAAGAGCTACAAAGTACAAACTAAATACATAGTATTATATTAATGTGTGTCCATGGGGTCTCGACTGGAGGCACCGATGCAAAAATTTGAGCATGGGTGCCATCTACTCTCTATGGCTAAACCATTGAAAATTTGTACTTAAAATCTGCTTTTACTTGGCAAGAGGATGGGTGCATGTGCCCCACATTTTCTAACATAGATCCGCCCCTGCCTTCTCATACTTGTGCTAAGACCATGAGCACAGTCAATCATTATCTTAGAATAAATAGCCAGTAAATGTGACGAGTTTCCACTCTTTCTTGGTCTTTGTCGAGATTCAACTTCAACTCCAAAATGCTTTGAGCGGGGGAGAAAAGCATTTTGGAGCAGAGGATGTGGGTTCAAATGTACTGAATTTTCTCAAAATCTACCTGAGAATGGAATCTAACAGTCTTGATCATAGAAGGTCAAGAGATTGCAAGTAATGTATATCTGGAGGAGTACATAGTAGAGGGAATGGTGTTATAGCATCTCTATGATTTGGGACTAATATTTTCAGTTTTTTTATAGATAAGATAATCTTCACTATAACAAGGAGGAGCATAATGTCCTCCTCCTTTTTTTTTTAAAAGTTACAATATTTTTAGTTATTTTTATTTTAAGTTTGTTATCAGTAAAAAGAGTTTTCTGGACTAATAAGGAGATTAACGGAAGCTATAGGAAATGGTAGTTTTGCGTAAAGCTTTAGGAAAAGGTCTCGATATTATTTGTTTTGACAAAGGATAGGCACGAGACAGTTTCTAGAGATGTTTGAGTGGTCTTCAAAGAGAAAGGGTATTTCATGTTGATGAGCATATGTATTCTATGACCATGAGCATAGAAAGAATAGCATGGCTGCAGAATGGTTAGCCACTAAATCTGGCGAGTTTCAAGTCATTGTTGTCTTTGTCGGGATTCAACTTTAAGCCATTCAGCTTTGCTATAAGGATGCTACTTTTAGATTTTCAGAGAAGGTGTTTAAATTGGAGTGAGGGGGGGGGGGGGCAACCATCTTGGTGTAGAGGTGTTGGTTTAGTTGACTAGAACTGGATGTGAAGAATTGCCTTTTAGTCAACCTCAGAATGGATTATGACAGTCTTGATCATTGAAGGTCAAGAGATTTCTAGAGGACAGCAAAGTCCTTTTGGGCTATATAGAAGAGTGATATAGGATTGGCATAAACCTCTGCAGTAGGAACAAATTTGGAAGGAAAATTTTGCAATTAGTTAAAATATAATTGAACATTTACCGTAGCAGATAGGAGTACAACGGGGAATAACAAGTCAAATGCTAACTCTTTGTTGTGAAAGAACCTCCCAATTCCTTGAAGGTCCTTTAAAGTTGTTCTCGAAAACAATGGACTTGCACTAAGAAGCAGCCAGGGAAGCTGCTCCAATTCACACATAAGCTGAAGACATGCATCTATTCTGAAATAATATTAAGTTTTGTTCAGCACAAATGCTCCTCAGAGTTGTGAACATTTCTCGCTTCTGGAGAACATGTTCTTCCTCGCCCTTATCAAACCCAAAATATTATAAAGAACAGGTGATAATAAGCTTTCTGGTATTGCATGATTAAACCAATATACTATATCTATCTACTCCAGATATCTCATGCAAACTTCCACCTCATGAAAATGCAACTGAGACTAACTAAACTTTTGCACATAATGAAGGTGATAAAAAATGTTGTACAGTTTTCTCTTGATCTTTTCGAAGACTAGTTATTCCAATTATCGAAAGCTCTATTTAAGATGACACTGGATTGAGATGTTTGGCCTGAGACACCAGAAAGAACCCATAAGGTGAAGGAATATAAGCATTCTTGTTCAGAAGAGACACCAGAAATGTCTAATATAATTTAGTCTCTTGTAAACGTCTAATTCCCACAAAACACTCTCTTATTGATAAATTCTCCAGACGTTCCACATCAGGCATCGAAATGCACTTATTTGGACCCTTTGAAGGTATTAGTCAATCCATAACCTTAGAAGGCTCTCTTTGATTGTCCCTATTCATCAGAGAACAATATTCTTTTCGTAGCTACTGATAGAAGACAAATTCTTTTTGTAGCTTCCAACTGATTTTATACTCCTTGCACAAGGAGGCGTTACCACTGATCAATAAAAAAGTTTGATGACCTATTGATTAACCGTTATCGATGATATTGACTCTCCCATAGAAGATAATATAAATCCCAAATCCAATCCACTGGTTTTGCTCTCTCTACCGTGTAAATAACATAAATGAAAAAGATCAAAGTTCAAGGCATGTCGATTGGCCCTTGATGATCCACGAAAGTGCCTCAAGAATGTCTAATACCAACATTAAGTAACAATGATGAAGTGTCTAGTTTACTGCCTAAAGCAAGAGGTGGTCGGTAACAAGTGATAACATGGCAGTCTTTAACTCAAATCAACAAAAGGAGGCTCTAATATCAGGACTTTTGCACCTTGGTACGAGTAAAAGTTTCTAATAACTATCAACTGACCCTATTACATGGAGTATTCACAGGTAACTCTTAAAAACAGTGTGAAATTCCCATGTAGACTTGTGGCACAGTATTTTGTTAAATTTTCGTGTATTTTGAAGAATCTGCACATAGCATTTATACTCATACGAGACAGTCATTCAAAACTCTAAAGATAAATGTAACACAAGATTGACCAATATGAGGATATAACTCAACCCTAGAAAGCTATTAGAAAAGCAGCTAAAAGAACTTCCCTTCTCAAATATACAAATCAATTGGGCATAAAATTATTACATAGCACAGTTTACTAGTCATTATCATTGTTGAAACCCTAGGCTCTTGATTATCAGTCATAGAAAGACAATAATTAGCAATATCTCTAAATTTAGGAACACTTCTCAAATCCACCTTAGTTCCATCCTTCAAAGTGATAATAAAATCGCCCCATTCACCAATGAAACTTGGCACAGCCTGAACATCTTTGACCACTTTATATGAGAAGTCACTCCTCTCTTGACCAGTTAGCCCTGAAATAACAGTGACCCTCAAATTTGTAAACCTGTACCTCAAGTAGAAAGCCCTATATACTGCAGCTAGTGTTAACGGCATCCAAACAAGAGTGAAACCCAGCAGAAAGTTAGCTAAGAGGTCTCCGTAGTGAGCTCCGCCGTCGAAAAAGATGGTTTCTTGATTGGGTTTGGAGGAGGATGTGGTGGCTGCTACTGGTTTGGAGGACATGTGGAGCTTGGTTATTGGCCTGTTGCATTTTGGGGTGGCAGATATGAAGGCTATTCTGGTAATTTTGTGCAGAGAATTGGTGGTCGGAGAGAGGAGTGGGGCGGCGGTGGAGGAGGTGGCGGCGGTGGCCATGGCCATAGTTTTATCCATTAGGATGAATGGTTGGTTGATAGTTAAGAAGGAATTTTGAGAATTCAGTTTTCCATTGGATTTTGTCAACTTTCTGGCCACTAGTTATATGGAAATTAAAATCGTTTTTATTTTTTGGAAATAATAACTTTTAACATAAATAGGAAGGACCAACTTATTGACATAAATAAGAAAATCATCAATAACCTGTTTGATCAAAT
Organism: Nicotiana noctiflora; assembly: GCA_032618575.1. Classification (NCBI taxonomy): domain Eukaryota; kingdom Viridiplantae; phylum Streptophyta; class Magnoliopsida; order Solanales; family Solanaceae; genus Nicotiana; species Nicotiana noctiflora. The sequence continues at coordinate 86,929 of JASVEL010006143.1, read as the reverse complement.
TTTTGAAGTTTACTTATTTTAAAAAGTACTGAAAAAAGCATATAGAGCAGCAATCTGTAACTATGAAACTCCTCCTATTCACACATAAGCTGAAGACATGCATCTATTCTGAAATAATATTTAAGTTTTGTTCAGGACAAATGCTCCTCAGAGTTGTGAACATTTCATGCTTCTGGAGAACATGTTCTTCCCTGTGCTTATCAAAACTAAAATATTATAAAGAACATGTGATAATAAGCTTTCTGGTATTGCACGATTAAACCAATATACTATATCTATCTACTCCAGATATCTCATGCAAACTTCCATCTCATGAAAATGCAACTGAGACTAACTAGACTTTTGCACATAATGAAGGTGATAAAAAATGTTGTACAGTTTTCTCTTGATCGTTTCAAAGACTAGTTATTCCAATTATCGAAAGCTCCATTTAAGATGACACTGGATTGAGATGTTTGGCCTGATATCAATTTCAAGCATCAAATTTTAAGTCGAGAAATGCCTCCCCTGGGAAAATTTGTAGGGTTATTTAGTGGTATATAAATGAGGAAAAGAACTGGAAATGTTATCTAGTTTTGTTTTTGTGCTTGGGAACTAGAATTTCTTGTTTCCTTTACTGATAGATCTTCTCATGTTGAAAATATTGAAGTTGATATCTACTTCTAAGTTACTGGTAAGATGTTTATACATTTGCAACTGATGTTAAATTTTATCTGCTATACTGTCTTTTATCTGACTTTTTTAATAAGGAACTGTCTTTTATCTGACATATATAGCTATAATGTTTTTTTGGCAGTAATGCTCATGGGCGCACTGGTTTATGGCATAAGATACACAGTTCCAGAATATGTGTGCACACTGCTTGTTGCTGGTGGAGTATCAATGTTTGCACTTTTGAAGGTGACATTTTTGTTATAATGTCCGAAATTCAATGGGCACCAGTCTTTATTTGTTTAATAACTAAACAAAGACAGAAGAGAAAGGCGCCTACTGTGTCCTGTCTTCCCCAGTATTTTTCTGATTTGCTTCTTGTGATTATATTATACGCCGGAACTTGTCTTTTGAGCACCAGTCCTTATCTGTTATGTTTGCTTGGTTTCTCTTCAGACTAGCTCAAAAACGATAAGTAAGTTGGCGAACCCCAATGCTCCAGTTGGATATGGGCTGTGCTTCCTGAACCTCACCTTTGATGGTTTCACTAATGCTACTCAGGATTCGATCAAAGCAAGGTAGTGTAGTTATCTGTCTTTATTAATGTCTTTTTTAGTGGGTGATATCTATGGAGCTTTGTTGAGAATCCGTGATCTTAGATTGATAGTATATATTATTATTAGTGGATGATACACACCTTCTCACATTCTGAACGCTGCAAATCCATGTTCTCACTTTTGAATATCTTACCAAGTTTTTGAAAAAGGTGTTGTGGTTGGATCTTATGGCTCCTTTAACTGGCTTGGTACCTTATCTCACGCTGAGTAGTGCAAATCCTTGTTTCTCAGTTCATGAATATCTTACCAATGCTGGGTATAACAATATGACGTCCATGTCATCAACCACAGTTCATTTTAATATCTTTGTTTGCCTCAAGTTGACTGCTTCCTTGAGAAGCATGCAATTAAGAAAATAAACTTTCGTCCTTATACTCCAAGGTTAGTTACAGAATTTTCTGAATTACAAAATTTATACTCAATTATGAAGGGGAGCCTTGGTGCAATGGTAAAAGTTGCCTCCGTGTGAGTAAGAGGCTACACCGCGGAAACAATTTCTTGTAGAAATGCAAGGTAAGGTGCGTATATAAGACCTAATGTGGTCCGGCGCTTACCACGACACCATGCTTAGTGCACCTAGCTGCCCGTTTAATGAAATTTGTACTTATCTCAAGCTGTGTTTTGGGATTAAAATACCTAGGGGCCAACAAAGGGAAGGGGAGGCGGAATTCGGGACTGGCTAGCAGTTTTTCCTATTATTTTATGGTGGTGTGGTATTTGATAGCATTTTTAGTGTATGACCTGATTAAATATTGCTCATTAGCTTCTCTTCCAAGCTGAGAAGAGGCGAAAAGCGACCTAACTATGCAGACACTGGAAATTGCTTGTGGGATAGGGGTTGTTTGGGGGGGGGGGTCGCATGGTGCTGAAGAAGAGTAATTCAAATTTATTAAAGATTTTGACTTAAACCAGAAGCAAAATTTTCGACCATGGACTGTCCATCAGGTGGCTAGAAAAGAGACATGTTTTGGTTGTGAATTATGAGAACACCTACAGTAATATAGGAAGTGAAGTATCTCATTCCATCATCTTCTTGTGCCGAGGGTCTATCAGAAACAGCCTCTCTATCCCCGTGGTAGGGGTAAGGTCTGCGTACACAATACCCTCCCTAGACCCCGTTGTTGTTGAAGTATCTCTTCCTATCACATATTCTTGGGTCTGGTATTACCTATCTGGTAGGTAGCATAAGTATTTGAAATCCTGAAAGAACACATTTGTCTGGCTTAGCCACAAAAACTTGGACCACTTCGCCACCTCATTCATGCAAATAAAATTAGATGTCCATGGGAATATCTACAGAATTTCACTTTGGAAGTTGTTGGATTGTTTGATGAAACGAGATCAAGAATAGAAGAAATTGCATGAGTACTGCCCTCTGATGAAGGATTTAACCAAACTATAGTGCTAGTTGAAGGACCACTGTTGTTTAATGCATGTGCTATTGATTCAACTTCACTGTCAGGCCATAAGCTTGCAATTCTTCTTTGGTTGCATATGTTTTTGTCCTCGACTTTGCCAAGTGATGTGCCATATGTTATTGGTTAGATGAAACTCTAGTCATTTACTTGTAGTTACTAACACGATTCTTCTATTTTACTCAGGTACCCTAAGACATCTGCTTGGGATATTATGTTAGGAATGAATTTATGGGGTACCATTTACAATATGATCATCATGTTTGGCTGGCCAAATGCCAGCGGGTTTGAGGCAATTCATTTCTGTAAACAGCATCCAGAGGCAGCCTGGGACATTCTTATGTACTGTCTATGTGGTGCTGTGGGCCAGAACTTCATTTTTCTAACAATTAGCCGATTTGGTTCTCTGGCTAACACAACCATCACCACGACGCGCAAATTTGTTAGCATAGTCGTGTCATCTGTGTTAAGTGGCAATCCCTTGTCTACAAAGCAATGGGCAAGCGTCATCATGGTCTTCTCAGGATTATCATACCAGATATATTTGAAGTGGAGGAAGTTGCAGAGGATGCCGAAGAAGAAGAAGTCCACTTAACATAATATAATTTTGAAAGTGATGTAGATGGTTCAGTAGTTTAACCTTTTTCACCTTTTAGAATTCCAGTGTACCGGAAGTGGCCACACTTCCATTATAGGCCAATGTAACTCAAAAAAACTTACACATATATAAAAGTGAGGTTTTGATGATTTTAGTGAATCATTACACTTCCATGTTTGTGTTTCTTACAGTTATAAGTCGGGCTACATATTTATCAGAAGCTGCAATATGTGAAAGAATCTTTATGGCATTCAATTGTATTCTAGTTCCAGAGTTTCAAGCTATCCTTGTATTGACATTTTACCCCTTAGTGGCCTCTACTCTCCACATTTTTGCTAAGAAATATTACAGGAACTACCCTTTCAGTTATATTTTGATTATAGAGTAGATTCGAGTGAATACAGGAGCCACCTTCAGTTATATTCTGGCTATAGTTCAGCATTCTTTCCTATTTACAATGAGATTGTGCAGCATAATGTACTTGGTAAATATCAAAAGGCATTTCCAGGGTCCTGTCTTTTGGCATGTCGAAGTTGGGCACCCAGCAGTAAAACTTATTCTAACTTGAAAGTCGCTTAAAGTGGTAAGATCCTTACTTCTTTCAGCCGGTGGATGGGGTACAACGAACGCATGTAGTACTGATTACTACTCGCGTCAAAGAATTGACACTGGTTGTATAAGGTCATTACACGTCATTGGTCACGATAGGTTAAGAACTAATACCATGACGGATGAAGGTGTTAAAAGAAAACTGCAGAAACCAAAAATTACATAGTAGCTATTTGAAAGGACCTGCGAATTCTCAGATTGCCTATAGATTTAGCGAGAACATAACAAATAGAAGCAAGAAATCCATATAGGCAATACCAACTAGTTGAGAGTACTTGAGACAGGTTTAATCATATCAGCACATTTACATCCCAACTATTGAGACTATGGGTGTGTTTGGCATGAAAGAAAATATTTTCGTGATTTTATCACTTATTTTCTCTTATTTGGTTGGTGAGTGAAAAACTTTTTCAAGAAAAATATTTTCTAGTGTTTGGTTAGATAGTAGAAAATATATTTTTATGGTACTCTCCTCACCCCCCTTCCCCCTAATCCACATGTTTCCTTGCTTTCTTCCCCTCCCTCTCACCCAACGTTTTCAGGACTCTATTTTTTTCAAGAATTTAGTTATTCTTCTATAAATTCACACAAACCCAAATGAACTAATGTGATGCTTTACTTTTTTACGCAAAAACAACGATGAATTTTTTCTCCATAGCTAAAAAGAAAATACTTTTTTTTTGTTGAAAAAAAATACTCTTTCTACAACATAAAAATAAAGTACTTATTTTATTTAAATAAAAGAAAATACTTTATCTATATCATGAAAAGAAAATACTCATTTTGTTGAAATAAAAAAAAACTTTTTCTACATCATCAAAAGAAAATACTCTTTTAATAATTTTTCTACATCATAAAAAGAAAGTAAGTTTTTTGTTAAAATAAAAAAAAAACTTTTATATCATGAAAAGAAAACACTCATTTGTTGAAATAAAAAAAGAATCTATCTATAGCATAAAAAGAAAGTACTATCTATACTGCATGTACATCAATCCATAAAAAAAAAATAAAAAAAAAAAAGAATTACCACCAGAAGGGTGAGTTTCCCGAAAATTTCTTCAATGTTGCATTGACTACCATGCCAGCAGAAGTTCACAGTGCAGACGTCTCAAGCATAAATAATATGCATGAAAGAGTTTATGCATCCGCGTTTACAACATACGAAAGAAAGTATCATGAATCTAAGTTGCTTCCTTTCCTTTTCTAGTAATCGTCACTGTTGAATAAGAAGAGTCTAAACAAATTCAAGCAAACGTCTTTGGTTGGACAAGGCTATATCTGCTCTAGTTTTAAACTACAGCATCTGCCACATGTGTGTGCTGAATTATGCAGCAAAGACAGACATCATTCGGTTACCCTTACAATAACAACAACAACGACCAAGTAAAGTTCCACTCAATAGGGTCCGATGAGGGTAGTGTGTACGCAAACCTTACCCCTACCTCGTGAAAGAAATGTAGGAAATGTAGGATTTTTATTGAAATGAATATGTAATCTGTACATTCTTCTATATATATAAGTATTCTAGCTAAAAGAAAATTGTAAAAGAATTCAATATTTACAAGTGTAATGAATGTATTGGCTGCTACAATAACAATAAAACTGAAAAATATTCCTTGCATGTGTACTGTTTTGTACTGTGCAGTGCAGGTGGCAAATGATCCAACGGTTGTAGTTATTTCTCTTCAATGGTCTGGATGTGTCCACGTGTCAAGTGTGACACTTCTTACTTCTTAGAGAAGTCCGCTAATGTGCTTAGCTTTGTCTGAATCTTCATTTCTTCTTTCTTTCTTCTTCTTCTTCAGACTTTCTTCTTCAAATTTCTTATTATGTTCGTTATTAATTGTTGGTGCAATAGATGGTATCTTAACATCCCCCCTCAAGTTGGAGGGTGAGGAAAAAACCCCCAACTTGGGCAAGATCTGATGGTGAGAAGCCCTAGTGAGTGGCTTAGTGAATAAATCTGCAAGTTGAAGCTTTGACGGAACAAAAGAAAGGGTGATTAAGCCAGAAATGTATTGTTGCCGGACGAAATGGCAATCTAGCTCAACATGTTTGGTTCTTTCATGAAAGACGGGATTCCGAGCAATTGAAATGGCGGCTTGGCTATCGGAGTGTACTGTGACCGGCAAAGTAGGAGGAGTTGTGAGATCTGCAAGTAATCGAACAAGCCAGGTGATTTCGGCAGTGACACGGCGCATAGAGCGATATTCCGCTTCAGCTGACGAGAGGGAAATTGAGACTTGTTTCTTGGATTTCCAAGAAATGGGGGCTCCTCCCAAAGTGATGAAGAATCCGCTGACAGATCTTCGAGAGATTTTGCATGCAGCCCAATCTGCATCGCAAAAGGCTATTAAATCAAAAGAGGGTTTTGCAGAAAGAAGAATCCCTTGAGCTGGGTCCAAATTTAAATATCTCAACACACGCAATCCAGCAGAAAGATGGGATTTTTGGGGCTTTTGCATATATTGGCTCAGGGTCAACACAACAAAGCAGATGTCTAGTCTGGTATTGGTCAAGTAGTTGAGCTTCCCAACTAATCTACGATATATGACTGGATCAGCTAAAAGAGGAGAAGAGTCAAGATGTAGTTTGGAGCATGGATCCAGTGGAGAAGACACAGTGGCTTCTGAACATTGAAATTCTTCCAACAACTCCAAGGTAAACTTCCTTTGATTTATGATGAATCCTTGTTCTTCTCTGATGATTTCCATTCCTAGGATATAATGAATATCCCATAGGATTTTGATTTTGAACTCTGAATGTAGAAAATGAGTAATATGACTGATTTCTGCTAAATCATTTCCTGTAAGGATAATATCATCTACATATACTGCTAAAATCGAAATGCAATCTTGATTATGTTTGAAAAACAAAGAATAATCGTTTAGAGAAGCTGAGTATCCTTTGAAACTTAGTGCACCAGCCAAACGAGCATACCACTGTCTCGATGCTTGTTTTAGTCCATACAAGGATTTCTTCAAGAGACAGACTTGGTTAGGATTCCCTGTAGTCGTCCCAGGAGGTATTCTCATATAGACGTCCTCCTGTAAATCTCCATGCAAAAATGCATTGTTTACATCAAGCTGCAGTACTTTCCAACCTTTTTTTACTGCAACTGCTAAGAGACATCTAATTGTGGTCATCTTGACTACATGAGAGAATGTCTCAAAATAATCAATTCCTTCTCTTTGTATATCACCTCTTACAACCAAACGTGCCTTTAACCTTTCTATTGAACCATCTGATCTGTGCTTTACTTTGTATACCCATTTACAAGGTAAGGCTTTCTTACCATGAGGTAAAACTACCAGTTCCCAGGTCTTATTGAGGTTGAGAGCTTCTAATTCTGCCTTCATTGCTTCTCTCCAACCTTCATCTTGTGAGGTATAGGAAAAACTTTGAGGTTCTGAAATAGAACTCAAAGTGTTCATGAGATGTTGATTGCTGATTGACAAAGCTGCAAAGGGTAGGGTGGTGGGGATAGGAGCTTGGTTGAAACAAGTAGAGGTAATATCAGAAAGAAAAATTGCATTGCAAACATAGTCTTTTAGATAACTGGGCTGTTGGGAAATCCTATCAGACTTTCTGATAGGTGGAGGAGGTATGGGAAGGTTAGTATGATCATGTGAGTCAGGGAGAGTTTGAGAAGGACTAGATGGGGTAGTATTTGGTGAAGAAATAGTAACTGTATCAAGGGTGGAAGGCAAAGGGTGGCTAGAAGAACTAGGAGATAAGCTTCTATCAGAAATGGTTTCACTAGGAGAGTAAGTCTCACTAGATTGATTGGGAAGGAGACTGGATGAATGAAAAATAGGGATGGGATCAGGTGATATCCCCCCTGAATCAGGTAGACAGATAGGGTAAATCTGATTAGGTTGTGTTGATGTTGTGGCAGCAAAAGGGAAATGATTTTCATAAAACTTCACATCTCTAGAAACAAAGACTGCCTTTGTTTGCAACCCTAGTAGCTTATAGCCTTTTTGATGTGCTGGATATCCCAGGAACACACATGCTTGAGACCTAGGATCAAATTTGCTTCTGTGTTGAGGCAAAGTGGAGGCATAGCACAAGCATCCAAAAACTCTTAGGTTATCATAAGTTGGTGGCTTACCAAAGAGTATCTGATAGGGTGTCTTTCCCTTTAGGATCTTGGAAGGAAACCTGTTAATCAAATAGGTTGCAGTAAGAATGCATTCTCCCCAATATTGTATGGGAACTTTGGATTGAAAGTAGAGCCCTCTTGCTACCTCTAGTAGGTGCCTGTGCTTTTTTTCAACTATTCCATTCTGCTGTGGTGTTCCAACACAGGAGGTTTCATGAAGAATTCCCTGTGAAACTAAAAAATTGGACTGTTTTTTACCTCTGCCCAATTCTAATGCATTATCAGATCTCACCCTCTTCACCTTAACACCGAATTGTCTTTCTACCATAGCAAAGAAAGACTTTAAAACTGTGAAAGCATTTGCCTTAGAACTTAGAAGAAAGGTCCATGTCCCTCTGCTAAAGTCATCCACAACAGTTAGAAAATACCTATAACCATTATAAGTGCTAGATTTGAAAGGTCCCCAGGTATCAATATGAATAAGATCAAATATCTTATTTGTCTTAATTGCACTAACATGAAAATGTATCCTAGTCTATTTAGCTTTATGACAAACACCACATACATGATCAAAAGAAGAAGGAAAGGAAATAAACTTGAGTGTTTTCATTGCTTCAAAGGGTAAATGGCCTAATCTGGTGTGCCATTGAATTACAGTAGAAATAACACTCATAGACATAGGTCCTAAACTAACAACTTTAGGAGCAGAAATAGAAGAATTTTCTTTAGAAATTGAACAAGCATGCTGATTGGAAATATGTGAATCTGAAACACTGGATTTAACAAGTATAGTACTCCTCTTATTTCACCAAAAGCTTCCCCCTTCCTCACTAAAGGGACCTGCAATGCACACCCAGTAGATGTCAAGTTCAGAGAACATTTGAATTGAACACATAACTTATGAACTGACAATAAGTTATACTTAAAGGATGGAACATAAAGGACTTTCTCAAGGATCATGTCATTTTGAATAGAAACTCTTCCTATGTGTGTGACATATAGCTGAAAGGAATTAGGTAAACTAATATGAACAGGTATAGGAAGAGGTGACAATTCTAAGAAGGATTTTGAATCAAAACACATATGCTCAGATGCTCCTGAGTCAATGATCCAAGTGTTAGTGTTAAACACTGCCAAACAAGTCCCTGTATATTTAAGAATAGTACCAGCAACTGCATTTGCATTAATTTCAGACCCTGCATTTCCTGTATTCCCAACTTGAACCTGTTTGATCAAATTAACCAGTTCTGAAATCTGCTCCTGTCACGACCCAAACCCTGGTCGTGATGGTGCCCAACACTATGCTAGGCAAGCCCGACCATATTATCCCTTAAACCAGCCAATTATTAATCAAATTAAACTTAAACAGTAAATGATCATATTAGATGATAAACGAAATGTATAACGTACAAAATACGGTCCCAACCATATCGTGGTGTCACGAGACTGAGCCTCTACATAATAGCATCCTAATACAACCAAGTCTAGGCAAATAGGAAATCAACAAGATGATAAAGAAGGAGAAAACAAGCTCTGCGGACGCTGGCAGCTACCTCGTAATCTCCGCAAAAGTAGATAAGGATCAGCAGCTACAATGTCTCAACTGCTCTCGGGCACCTGTGGATCTGCACAAAAAGTGCAGGGGAGTGGGGTGAGTATATTTCAACTCAGTGAGTAATAATAATAAATAATGACTGAAGGTAAGAACTCCTGTGCTATCACTTAGCAGTTCTAAGGCAACCCTCAGATGTACGTCATCACTATGGTAATACTCTAATCTCCAAACCACATTTATCTCTACAAGATTCTTACTCTGATCCAACCCTCAACCCCTACGGTGTACGGCCATCTCAACATATAAGGACACATACCTCTATCTATAATGTATAAATATTTAAGTAGATAGTAGGATATAATTAAGTAAAATGCTGCGGCGTGCAGCCCGCTCCAATACATATACCGCTGCGGCGCGCAGCCCGCTCCATTTAACGTCGACGGCGCTCACTGGGGGTGTATACAGACTTCGGAGGGCTCCCTAGGCCCAAGCACTATCATACTGCGGCGTGCAGCCCGATCCACACATGTATTACTGCGGCGTGTAGTTCGATCCAATATTTATATGTATATATATATTTATACTGCTGCGGCGCGCAGCCCGGTCCCATAATATACACCAGTGCTCACTGAGAATGTGTGTAGACTCAGACTCCGAAGGGGCTCCTACAGCCCAAGCGCAATAATACTGTGGCGTGCAGTCCGTCCCACATGTATATTACATGTACATTACATGTATATTACTGCGGGGTGCAGTCCGATCCAATATATATACTGCTGCGGCGTGCAGCCCGATCCCATATAGGTATATATATATAATACCTCATAATAGGTCCTCGACCCTATTCCAGTCAATATATATACTTGGCCTCTCAGGCCCAATATAATATATCACAGTGGGTCCTTGACCCTGTCTCAGTCAATATAAACTTGGCCTTTCAGGCCCACTCAGCTAGAACAGGGAATTCCACCCTAGATAATCTCTCTCAATGTACACATCTAGTACGGGTTCATATTATGCTATACAGCTAGAGCTACGGCTGAGTGTATATTTCCAACAAGATATAAAGGTCACCTAGCTCTATAGGTTCCCTAATACTCTACAGATCGGCACAAGGCCCCAAACATGGCTATTAGCCCAATTGTACAGTTATAATCTCATTAACAGCCATACAACACAGTATTCTATTAGCCGGGAAGGACTAAGTCCGAACCCCCAATCACAATGTCACCACGTTGTGAGCACGTGATTTTTGCACCGAGCAAACAATTCCAAAATAAAAATAAATATATTTTTTGAGTGCAATTACTTGCTTTGTTTGGAATTAGCTATACTTTTGAGTTTGAATAAGTAGAAATTAGAAGAAAATCAAAAAAAAAAAATAGGCTAGGAAATTAGTTGTTAGTATAATTGGTTAGATTTTAAGGAAAATTAAAAATAGCTTAAATAGGAGAAAATAAAGAAAAATAGCAGAAAAATTGCAAAAAATACTAGAAAATTAGAGTAAATAGGAAGTTAGGTTTTATAATATTCCATAAAAAGAAAAGAAAAAAAAAGTATAAAAGAAAATACATAAAAAATCATTAATATCAGAAAAATAAAAAAATATATGTGTAGGTATAATTGCTATTGGGCCAAATAATTAAGAGCAGTGGCCCAGTCTGATTTGGCCCAACGATTTGGCCGGTCCAATCCTGATTGGTTCAATCTTCACCGTTCAATAGAGTTGAATCCGACGGCCTGAAGTTTTTGATCAAATTAACCAGTTAATTAATTAATTGGTTCAATCTCAACCGTTCATTCAAGTTGATCGGACGGAAGAGACTTTGGTCTCGCAAAAGCCCAAACGGCGTCGTTTATGTAACGCTTCTCTGAGCCGTTGATCGTCACCAATTCAATGGCCCAGATTATCTCAGACACATAGCCTATATAAGGCTTGTGTCTGAGCGAATTTGCCATTCTCTCTAAAACCCTAGAGACGGCCGCCCTGATTCTCTCTACTTTCATCTTCTTCAAGACCAGCGGCCATGGCGGCCACCACTCCCACGGTGGTCGCCGGCCTTTCCTGAATCCCCTCTCATCTTTTCCATCTTCTATTTCTTCTTCTTCATCAAGAAACTCCAAAGAACTCCCCTTCTCCAGAACTCCGGTCACCGGAACTCATCGTCGGTGACCACTAAAGTATGAACCATCGCCTCAAACCAATGCCAATCTATTCCCCTTCCTCTGATCTACACCCCTATATCACTCACTTCCCTCGAATCTGTCCCAGCCGTCTCGAATATTCCAGAGAAGGTCATCGGAACCCTAACTCCGGCGACCCCCAAAATCGAACCACCCAAAGACCGTGTCTTTTACACTCCTGAACACCCCCATGTAACTCAGAATTCAAAAAGGCTTAGTCTTTAAGTCTTAGAAGAAAGTGTCACACCTCTTTTTACCGCACCCGCGAGGGTGCAAAGAGTTTTTCCAATTAAAGGACAATCGAGGCGGGAATTATTTAATTATTTCAGAGTCGCCACTTGGGAGATTTATGGTGTCCCAAATCACCGGTTAAATCCCGAATCGAGGAAAAGAATGACTCTATTTAACAGTCCGCGAACCAGAAATCCGGATAAGGAATTCTATTAACCCGGAGAAGGTATTAGGCATTCCCGAATTCCGTGGTTCTAGCACGGTCGCTCAACTGTCGTGTTTGGCTTATCTATCTGCTTTTACAGTTATGTACTTAGTGCAAATTAATATCCCTTTACCGCTTTTATTATTGATTATGATTTACGAAAGAGAAAGTTGCTTAAAAATATGCTTCCGAATCACGTCACATGAAATGCACCCGGATCCTCGACACATTCTTATTCAACATTTCGGGGTTTGGATTTGGGTCGCATGAAATGCACACCCGTATTTAAGAAGGTAGAATTAAAATATGCGCCCGGGGCGATTACTTATTTACACTGTTGAGAAGGACGTGATATTCGCTAAGAAACGACACATCTCGGAATCTAAGTATTTTATATGTACATTTATGAAGGCCTTGCGATTAGTGTAACTATTGGGCGAGGCGCACCTTTAATTCAAATCTAAAGCGAGCTACATCCCACTGTATTTATTTAGGAGCTGATTCCGAACTATTTAAAACTTGTTACGAGCCGCACCACATGAGATGCACCTGCGGTTCCTGACACGCTTTATTTACTCTTGTTTGAAATTGGGGTCGGGTCGCATGAAATGCACCCCCGACTCCTTTAATCTAATTACGTCATTCAGTGAATGACAACTCACTAATTCCTACAATATGACAAAATCCTACTCAACCATAACCAATTCAGCAACCATACGGTTAGTTAGTTAAGTGAGGAGATTTGAGTCTAGGATGGCCTATTATATGGGAAGAACTTACTTCGAATCCAACTAATCCTCAAAGAGCCACTGTCGTATATTTTCGCAAATTCAAGATGTCATTATTCACGGGTGTTCAAATTACCTTATGTTTTCTACTTAAACAAATGGCTAATCTCACTTTTTACATGGGGCCTAGTATTAACAGATTTGAGATTAAGCACATGAATGGTGAATATAGAGCACAGATATAGCAGAGTGATTCAGGTTTACATACACATCTAATGATAATGTATCTTTGATCTAGATACATTTTTCATAGCCAACATTAGCAATACGCTTGATTAAAGAATAACAGACCATAACCAGTACAAGAACTATAAACATCTATAGGTATTCAGCATAATTAAAAGGGAGCTTCAAACTTCATTCTTTTCGCACCAAGACACTACAATGACGGAGATGTGTACCTGGAATGCGGAAGAACAAAGAAGAGTGAGCAGTGGCAATGCAGCAACAGTAACAGTAGGTGAACCAGCAGCCACAATAACCAAACTAGCAGCAACCCAATAATCAACCCAGCAGCAACAACAATCAACACAGCAGCAGCATACAACAATAGACCAGCAACATCAACAATCAACACAGCAGCAGCATACAACAATAGACCAGCAACATCAACAATCAACACAGCAGCAACAACTATAGACCAGCAGCATACAACAATAACCAGACCAACAGCAACAGTTGCACCACACACGACCAACAACCTCAGCAGACAAAAAAACAGGAAACCAGTGGCCTTCTCTCACAACAGCAATGACAAACAGTGGTCCAAACTAATGGAATAGTAACACAGGATATCTATATCTGTGTGTATTTCTAACTCTGCTTCTCCTAATGTGTGTTACTTTCTTTTTAGCTCCCAAAAAACCAGTCCCCCTTCTCTGCAAACCCCTGCTCTATATATAACCAAAACAGACCAGCAGAAAGCCACCTTGCCCATCCCTCTCTGCCAGCCCACTAGCCCCTGTGTTTTTAGCCACTAAGTTTTGTCAAGTGTGGGCTTTTCTATTAAAAACTCCCTAAGTGTAAAGCCTAGGTGGATACCTGCTGTCTAGCAGGTTCCACTGGCCCTAAGCATGTGCATTCACTATGGATTTCCTATGTTTCCATCAGTTGTGACAAACAACCACCAGTTTCAATACACCAATCCTAACAACAGGCATAAAAGCTCAATTCAGCCCAAGATAAACCACTGCCCGTGATTTCCCACAAACAACTCGTGAATTCAAATGACGACATTTAATCAACACAACACATAGCAATGATAACAGTTTAGCCGATAAAACAGTGAACTTAAAAATCTCGGCAACAATTGAAACTAAGTATTCGACGACGCTAATCGACGCGAGTTCGTATCCTATAACTAACATATTCAAATGAGCAATACAGGAGAGCAATTGACCAAACCAAAAGGTCTTGGAGATGAAGAATGGAAATTTGAAACAAAACAGAAGAAAATTGAAACAATTAAACCACACAATGAGCACAACAATATAAAACAGAAGAAAATTGAAATACCTTATGAAGGCAATCCGAAATCGAACAAACCCGGGCTTACACGGACTTGAAATTGCATTTTTGAAGTAAACATGCTTTAATTGAAGTGTTTTTCAAACGAAAAACACTCCAATTAGAGCCTATTGACTCCAAATACTTAAAATCGAACAAAATCCCTAATTTTAGAATTCTAGGGTTCTTGGGGCTCGGATTTGGGGTTTGGGTAGTTCGGGCTTGATTCGAACCAAACTAGGGTTGGTGGGGGTGTGAGGGAGGTGTGAGGAACGCTTGGGATGAGTTTGGGGTGGTTTGGGATGACCGTTAGATTCCGGCGATCTTTGAACTAATATTCGAGACGCTCGAACAAGATTCGAGCCTAGCGACTGTTGGATTCGTGTAGAGGGGGTGTGGGAGATTTGACGGTGTTAATTTGAGGGTGATTGGCCTACCGGAACCGCCGTGGGGCGATTTCCGGCAGGCGGAGGGCGGCGGAGGCACGGCGGATGTTTTATCGTCTCTGAGAGAGACGAGAAGGGGTTGGGAGAGAATGAAAACGTAAAGGGGGTATTGGGGTTCTTTGGTGTATTCAAAATTAAAGTTTTAATCCTGGCCGTTGGATCAAACTTGATCAACGACCAGGATCTCCTCCCATAACCAAACGGTGTCGTTTGGTTAAATTATGGCCTGGGTGTATCTGGGATTTATCGATTAATTTGGGCCGTTGGATAATAAAATCCAACGGTCCAGATCGAACGTTACATTAAGCTGATATTGGGCTGGAGCGTGTGGGCTGGACGGGTGAGGGGTTTGGGCCAGTTTTTGGACTAAAACATGGCCCGAGTCTGCTCTTCATGATGTATTATATGTATATGTGTATATATATATATATATATATATATATATATATATATATATATATATATATATATATATATATATATATATACATATACATATATATACTAACCTATAACACAACTATTTTTTACTACAATTATCCCACATAATTACATATCACTTGAATGTAAACCGTATAATTTTGATATTAAACACTAAAAAATGCAACACATAATGTATATATTTTTGTATTTTACTAATTTAAACAAATAAACACACACACAAAAATGCAGATTTAAGATAAAAATAACACAAAATCACAAAAATCATGCCCAACATGAAACTATTTTTATTTTGAATTTTCTCGGAGTACTTCTCAGGTAAGGCAAAAATCACGTGCTCACAGCTGCCCCTCTTTGCGCGTAAACATGCAGAGTTTTCGTGCAAAGATAAGTGAGCGGATATAAGCGATTTTTTGCCCATTCGAGCACTCCGTATGAAGCATTTTGGAAAAGTTTTGACCGAACCTTGCTTCAAAGGTCTCCTACATATCCCTGGCTAAAAGGGAATCAGGTCAATGTAGTTCGGGAAGTTCTGGTAGCTGGGACTACCATGACTGTTGCGATCTCGCTGTTACTGCTGTTACTTGCTGTTACTACTATTGCCACCGCTTAGCTGATCTCCTTGTTACACCGTACTAAACAACAAAAACAAGAAGCTAGACTAAGTTACAGTACTACAAGTTCTTATCTATCCTTTTTAACTTGATCTTGTCGCGCTCCTTGCCATCCTGTCTGACTTGGCGTTCCTTCTGATGCTTCTTCTCTTCTGCCAATTGTTATTTAGGCCTA
Organism: Nicotiana noctiflora; assembly: GCA_032618575.1. Classification (NCBI taxonomy): domain Eukaryota; kingdom Viridiplantae; phylum Streptophyta; class Magnoliopsida; order Solanales; family Solanaceae; genus Nicotiana; species Nicotiana noctiflora. The sequence continues at coordinate 70,789 of JASVEL010006143.1, read as the reverse complement.
TCTTGATTGCCGAACTCCGACCGTTGTAACCTTCTTTATGATCTTTGAACTATTCTCTTCGCAATCTGAATCTATCTGTTCTGATCCTTGTTGCCTCTCTCTGCTTACGAACTTGGATTCAGGCCGGAGATTTCCGTTATATTCAACCGCTTTCCTCAACCAAATTAAAATAGATCGCCACTCCATTCTCCAGGCGGGCTCCCTGACTTCAACCACTACTTCAAAATAAAATCGCCGCTCCGTTCTCCAGGCGGGCTCCCTGACTTCAACTACTACTTCAAAAATAAAATCGCCACTCCATTCTCCAGGTGGGCTCCCTGACTTCAACTACTACTCAAAATAAAATCGCCACTCCATTCTCCAGGCGGGCTCCCTGACTTCAACTACTACTTCAAAAATAAAATCGCCACTCCATTCTCCAGGCGAGGCTCCCCGACTTCAACTACTACTCAAAATAAAATCGCCACTCCATTCTCCGGGCGGGCTCCCCGACTTCAACTAACTAGCTTCGAAAATAAAATCGCCACTCCATTCTCCGAGCGGGCTCCCCGACTTCAACTACTACTCAAAATAAAATCGCCACTCCATTCTCCGGGCGGGCTCCCCGACTTCAACTACTACTTCAAAATAAAATCGCCACTCCATTCTCCAGTCGGGCTCCCTGACTTCAACTACTACTTCGAAATAAAATCGCCATTCCATTCTCCAGGCGGGCTCCCTGACTTCAACTACTACTTCGAAATAAAATCGCCATTCCATTCTCCAGGCGGGCTCCCTGATTTCAACTACTACTCACCGATTACATCCTATCTTGATTACCTTCCCTTTGCCTCTTGTACCATTTCCTTCTTCCCGCATTGCCTCTCGGACCACCTTCTCTTCTGAATTATCCTGTCTTGGAATTGCCTTCCCCTGGGTCGTATTACTTTTCTTCTGGCTGCTGGGGATATTTTGGAACTGTTTACTCGCCTGCTGGGGATGATGTTGCTGAGGAAGTATTCTTTGTTTCCTTCACCCCTCATTCTCTTCCTTCTTCCCATACCTCCTGTGGGACTTACGCTTTTGCCTCCTCGAGCAAATTATGGAATGTAATACTGCTGGGGGAATCTCGAAGCCATTGTTTCATTTTTCCAACAACCGCTGGGGATGATACCGGGCTCAAAGATCACCTCATCGCATTGTCTGGCCTTTCTCAAAACTATTCTGCTCGGAGCTGGTATTTTCCCGAAATCTTGTGTTGCTTTCTATTTTCTGCCCCAGTTTGATAAACTTCTGGACGGTATGCTTTTCTGCCAACGAGCCCTCTTTTCCTGCTTTTAAATCAAAGAAAAATTGTTAGTTTCACAACGCGGTGAGTGGTCGTGCCACTCTTGTTGGGGCCATTTTCTTTTCTCTTTCAGCTGCTTGGCCTCTCTCGAACTTTGAGGGCGACGTTGACGCTTGCTGGGGACGATGCTCTTTCCACGAACGACCTCTCATCTTTCCTTTTATTCTAATCTTTGGTTTGATCCGACTCTTTTTAGCCGGTGATCTGTTGCGTGAAATCATCTTTTGGACGTGCCACATGTGTCCATCATACTCCATAATTCTTGCGAACCTTCCAATCAGCCTGTCATCCCAATCTTACTATCGTAACGACTTCTGTCTTATTGCCTCGTTCCACGCCTATTCACTTTCAATATATTGCTTTGGGAGACTTGGTAGTAAGCTTTGAAAAATCAATTTTCGAAAATGAAAGAAAAGAAAAGAATACTGACCGCAAATGACAAAAGAAGAGAAAAACTTTTCTCAACTCAAAAATAGGAAAACTTATCTGAATGTGTGCCTGATCCAATGGTTATGCCGCGCCTTTGAGATTAAACTACCCAGTCTATTCATATCAATCACTTTCTGATGCCGCGTCCTGCGAGAGGTAAACGGATGTCCAAACCTTGTCTCATGCCGACATCTTGTAACCATCTCGTCCTGTCACCTCACGGTGCCCTTCAAAGGGTTTTCACTAATGAGATTCTCTCATTTCTCTCTATCTCCCGTCGCCTTAAGGTGCCCGTAAAGGTTTTCACCGTAAGACTCTCTCATTTTATTTCTCTCAACTTCCTTCGCCTTAAGGTGCCCTCGAGGGTTTTCACCGTTAAGACTCTCTCATTTACGCTTTCTTTCCCTGCGGCGGGGTATCACCCCTGAGATTCCCTCTAGAGCGTTATCCCCTTTCGCTTGTGCATCCCGGATTCAATCGAGGGTCGGGATGTCACTCTTGGCTTTCATTCACATGACTTGGCACTTCTCAAATACTGATCGAGAGGTCTTTCTGGTTTTTGATATGGTTTCTGCGCGTGAGGCCGAAGAAAGGGGTTTAGCCTCAACGGTTAGCTTATTACAACTTTCGGAATCCACACTATCTTTCCAACGAAACAATGACTTCTGCCCCAGTTTTGTTGCTTGGGGGATTTTTGATTTTTATTTTATTATGACCGAGCCGTGTGGCGCCTACGTATCCTTCTTGAGGAATCAGGTCGAACGTAGTTCACTTTTTCTTGTATTTTTCTTTGTTTCTTTTTCTATTCCGTTACACATCTTCCTTGATGATTCCGAAAGAGGGTATATGAAAGAATAATTAAGGCTCAAATGGGGAAACAAAGGTTAAAGTGTTTGGGTAGTAGAAAAATTGCCTCTGTCATTTCATTCTCCGAAAAACGCCAAATACACACAAACGAAACCAAACGTTGACAAATGCATTAAAGAATTACACGTAATATCTCTTGACCGCATCAGAATTGATAGCCATATCGGTGCATCTTCCCTCAACATCAGTTAGGCATAGAGCGCCGTTGGATAATACTCTAGTCACCACAAATGGTCCCTGCCAATTTGGAGCGAACTTGCCTTTCGCTTCGGCCTGATGTGGTAGAACTCTCTTCAGCACATGCTGTCCCACTTCAAATCTCCTGGGACGTACCTTCTTGTTATATGCTCTCGCCATTCTCTTTTGATACAATTGGCCGTGACATACTGCCGTCAATCTCTTTTCATCGATCAAGCTCAATTGCTCCAATCGGGTTTTGACCCACTCGTCGTCATCAATCTCGGCTTCAGCGCGACAATTCGGAGGGATGGGATTTCGACTTCTGCGGGTATTACCGCTTCAGTCCCGTATACCAACAAGTAAGGAGTTGCACCTACCGAAGTCCGGACGGTAGTGCGATAACCCAACAGCGCAAATGGCAACTTTTCATGCCACTGCCTAGACCCTTCTATCATCTTCCTCAATATCTTCTTTATGTTCTTGTTTGCCGCCTCGACCGCACCATTTGCTTTTGGGCGATACGGTGTGGAATTTCGGTGTGTAATCTTGAACTGTTGACATACCTCTTTCATCAATCCACTGTTAAGATTGGCACCGTTATCTGTGATGATTATCTTTGGAATTCCAAACCTGCAGATGATGTGGGAATGTACGAAATCCACCACCGCCTTCTTGGTCACGGATTTGAAGGTTTTGGCCTCCACCCACTTGGTAAAGTAATCGATCGTCACCAGAATGAACCTATGACCATTGGAAGCCGCAGGTTCTATAGGTCCGATGACATCCATACCCCATGCGACAAACGGCCATGGTGCTGACATTGTATGCAATTCAGTCGGCGGAGAATGAATCAAATCTCCGTGTATCTGACACCGATGGCATCTTCGCACGAAACTTATACAATCCCGCTCCATAGTGAGCCAATAATATCCTGCTCGAAGAATCTTCTTTGCCAATACGTATCCGCTCATGTGTGGTCCACAAACTCCCGAGTGTATATCTGTCATCACCGTTGTGGCTTGACTTGCATCTATACATCTCAACAATCCCAAATCTGGGGTTCTTTTGTACAGCACCCCTCCACTAAGGAAAAATCCGTTCGCCAACCGCCGAATAGCTCGCTTTTGATCTCCAGTTGCTTGCTCTGGGTATACTCCTAACCCGAGGTATTCCTTGACATCATGAAACCATGGCTCACCATCCACCTCTTCCTCTATCACATTACAATAAGCATGTTGATTCCGGACATGGATATGTAACGGATCGACACGAACCTTGTCCGGGTGATGTAGCATTGACGCTAAAGTAGCCAACGCGTCGGCAACCTCATTATGCATCCTTGGGATGTGCCTGAATTCTACCGATCGAAAGCGTTTGGTCAAATCATGCAAACACTGACGATATGGGATAAGCTTTAGATCTCTGGTTTCCCATTCTCCCTGAATCTGATGTACCAGAAGGTCCGAGTCCCCCAAGACCAAGACGTCCCGTACATCCATGTCCACCGCTAATCGTAACCCCAAGATACATGCCTCGTACTCAGCCATATTATTGGTACAATGAAAACGTAGTTGAGCAGTAACAGGATAATGATGTCCTGTTTCAGAGATAAGCACAGCCCCTACTCCGACTCCTTTGCGTTCGCCGCTCCGTCGAAGAAGAGCTTCCACCCTGGATCCTTGGTTAGTTCTAACCCCTCAATTTGCAATACTTCTTCGTCCGGAAAATACGTCCTCAAAGGTTCGTATTCGTCATCAACAGGATTTTCAGCTAAGTGATCGGCCAGGGCTTGAGCTTTCATAGCCGTCCTTGTCACGTATATGATGTCGAATTCCGTAAGTAATATTTGCCATTTTGCTAACCTCCCTGTAGGCATAGGTTTCTGGAAAATATACTTCAACGGATCCAAACGCGAAATGAGGTAAGTGGTGTAAGAAGACAAATAATGTTTCAACTTTTGGGCTACCCAAGTCAAAGCGCAACATGTCTTTTCTAGATGAGTGTACTTGACCTCGTGGACCGTGAATTTCTTACTGAGGTAGTAAATGGCCCGTTCCTTCCTGCCAGTAAGATCATGCTGCCCCAGTACGCAGCCGAACGAATTCTCCAAAACCATCAGATAAAGAATCAGGGGTCTACCTGGCTCAGGCGGAACTAGTACGGGTGGATTTGACAGATACCCTTTGATCCGGTCAAATGCTTCCTGACATTCTGCCATCCATTCTATCGCCGCGTCTTTTTTCAATAGACGGAATATGGGTTCACAGGTTGCCGTAAGCTGGGCAATAAACCTACTGATGTAATTCAACCTTCCCAACAGACTCATTACCTCTGTTTTATTCTTCGGCGGGGGTAACTCCTGAATGGACTTGATTTTGGATGGGTCCAACTCAATGCCCCGTCGGCTGACGATGAATCCTAGCAACTTTCCTGATGGAACTCCGAATGCGCATTTGGCCGGATTGAGCTTGATATCGTACCTTCGAAGTCTTTGAAAGAACTTCCTGAGGTCGGCAACATGATCTTCTTAACGTCTAGATTTTATGATCACATCATCCACGTACACCTCAATTTCCTTGTGTATCATGTCATGGAATACCGTAGTCATCGCCCTCATATATGTTGCTCCTGCATTCTTCAAACCAAACGGCATCACTCGGTAGCAATAAGTTCCCCACGGTGTGATAAAAGCCGTCTTTTCTGCGTCCTCTTCATCCATCAAAATCTGATGATATCCCGCATAACAGTCCACAAAGGATCCGATTTCGCGTCCGGCGCAATTATCAATCGGGATATGGATATTGGGAAGCGGGAAATTATCCTTAGGACTCGCCTTGTTGAGGTTGCGATAGTCCACACATACTCTGATCTTTCCGTCTTTCTTTGGCACCGGTACTACATTAGCCAACCATTCAGGGTATCGGGTGACGCGAATGACTTTCGCCTGCAACTGCTTGGTTACTTCCTCCTTGATCTTCACACTCATCTCCGTCTTGAATTTCCGCAGTTTCTGCTTGACGGGAGGATATGCCGGATCAATGGGTAATTTATGAACCACTAGATCAGTGCTGAGTCCCGGCATGTCGTCATACGACCATGCGAAAATGTCTTTAAACTCCATGAGTGTTTTGATCAACTCTTCTCTTAGATTGGGTTCAATATGGACACTTATTCGGGTTTCTTTGACGTCATCCGCATTCCCTAGATTAACGGCCTCAGTATCATTTAAATTCGGCTTGGGTTTTTCCTCGAAGTGACTTAATTCTTCACCGATTTCTTCTACGGCTTCATCATCGCCGTACTCTGACTCACTCTCGTCACTTCTTATTTCATGCGTTATTATTTCCAAACCCGATTGACTTTCTAGATTGGGTTGATTAATCTTTAAGCACGCCATATCATTAAGATCAGTTGAAAGAAGGCTGTTCAGAAAAGTAAAAAAGAAGGAAAAAAAATAAACAAAATTAGACACGAAGGGAACCAAATTTCATTAATGGGAACTGTACAAGGGAAAACAAACTGCAAACATAAATCAAAAATAAACTAAAAACAACTGGATTTTACTCCGGGGACAAACCCCCAACACAAAATTTCGAACGAAAAACAATCCAAGACAAACTACCAAGACTCCTTCCGGACAGGGAGAGGAGTAGCCTTCCAGTTATTCAGTTTTGCCTTTGGTCCCACAAATTGTATCTCGGCATGACTGGATCCTTCCCCATCCTCGAGCATACATACATCTGTGAATAGGTCCTCGAACTTCCTGAAGAACTCTTCGTCTGGCCTGATCGTAGGACCGGGAATCTTTGTCGTTGGACGTCCTCTTGCTCCGGACCTGACAAAAGATTGGGAAAGGTGTGGAACCGGCTTCGGGAGCACCCATGTCCTCTGCTTACTCCTCTTGGCTCGCCGGATGTCCTCTGATGTTGGCTTGAATCCCAAGCCGAAGGTTCCCAAGTTTTCGACCACTGATACCGGTTGTATGATTCCTTGCAGAGATGCACCTAGACCTTTGCCGGGTATGAAACCATGTCTCAACATTTCATGCGCCACCATGACATCCGCAGTAATTGTTCTGTCATCGGGAATGCATTCCCCTTCCGGAACTCGGTTGGCGGACACCACATCGCAGACCTGATATACCCACGGCCCAACATCTTCTTCTGTTTCAACAAAGGGAATGATGGTGCCTGATTGTAGATCGTTCTCTCCATGGACGACGATCTCCTGTTGGTCCCACTCGAACTTGACGAGTTGGTGCAAGCTGGATGGAACCGCTCTTGCGGCATGGATCCATGGTCGCCCTATCAGGAGGTTATATGACACCACCATGTCCAGCACCTGGAATTCCATGGTGAACTCCACCGGCCCAATCGTCAAGATTAACACTATGTCCCCAACCGATGCCTTGCCTCCTCCATCAAACCCTCGAACACATATGCTGTTCTTGCGTACCCTGCCGATGTCCACTTTCAACTTGTCCAGTGTAGAGAGAGGACAAATGTTAGCACTGGACCCATTATCGACAAGGACTTTGGTAACCACCGACTCCTCACACTTCACCGTAAGATATAAAGCCTTGTTGTGCTCGGTGCCTTCTTCGGGCAATTCATCATCGGTGAAGGTGATCCGGTTTGCTTCGGAGATCCTATTGGTGATCTTCTCCAGATGACTCACTGAGATTTTATCCGGTACATGTGCCTCATTCAGGACTTTCATCAAAGCTTGCCGGTGTTCTTCAGAATGTATCAGCAAGGATAGCAATGATATTTGCGCCGGAGTCTTCTTCAACTGCTCTAAGACAGAATAGTCATGCAGCTTCATCTTTTTCAAGAATTCTTCCGCCTCTTCATCGGTTACCGGTTTTTTCAATGTTGCCGGAGTGATCTTCCTCAATTCCGCAGGGGCAAAACATCTCCCCGAGCGGGTCAAACCTTGCGCTTCGCAAACTTCCTCTTTCACTTCCTTTCCTTTGTAGGTCGTTGTAATCCGAGCATAATTCCATGGAACAGCCCGGCTATCAGTTATTGGCAACTGTATTGCTGGTTGGATGATGAAAGGATCCATTCGAACGCCTGCTACCGTCAAGATGGGCTTGATTGCTGCCCCTGGTACAACTATCTTTGCTTCCCCCGGCCTCACCGGTACTTCGTTCACACTTCTTTTTTCCGCTTCTGACCCTCCTGGTACGTCCTTCTTGCAAATGGATGGCTCATCAAAGCTCGGCCCCTTTCTCATTCCTACCCCGCCAGATTTGATCATCATTACCATCTGAGAGGCTTTCTCCTTTCCTTCTTCCACCCGCACCAACTCGATCATGTTGGTCTCATGATGAGTTGGAAGCGGGTTCTGGTTGATGTTGGGCTCTGTTGGAGTCTGGACCTCAATCCTGCGAGAGTCAATGAGCTCCTGAATGGCCGTTTTCAACCTCCAACATTTTTCCGTGTCGTGTCCTGGACATCCTGAGCAATATGCACAATTTATCGAGTGGTCCAGGTTCTTCGGAAGAGGGTTTGGCAGCTTAGCTTCAACCGGATTCAGCAACCCTACTTGCTTTAACCGGTGGAACAGACTGGTGTAAGATTCCCCCAAGGGAGTGAAATTCTTCGGCCTTGGCGCCCTGTCGCCCCTGAATGCCTGGTTTGGACGAAAACTCGTGCCCGAGGGGTTTCTGTAAGCTTTTGGGGGTGGATGATTGTTCTGCGGGTTTGGTGCACGCCACGGTGCATGGACGGGAGGTGCAGAGTAGGACTGTGAGTAGTGGACAGTAAAATGGGGATCAGGTGCGGGATAGTAATGTTGCGGGTGGTTATATGGGTTGTGGGAGTAATTTTGGTGGTGAGGCCGGGGTGGGCTATATTGGGGTGCGGGGCCTCTATTTCTGAACCATGCCCCGGACTCGACGGCCGCAACTTCCTCCCTCCTCTTTTTCCCCAGTACTCCTCCAGTACCGCTTTGGATAGCCTGAGTGGTGGCTTTCAGTGCTGAGTAGCTCATGATCTTGTTGGCCTTCAAACCTTCCTCGATCATACCCCCTATTTTTATCACCTCGGTGAATGATTTGCCTACGGACGTTACCAGATGTCCGAAGTAGGTGGGCTCTAATGTCTGCAAGAAGTAGTCCACCATCTCGCTCTCTTTCATCGGCGGATCTACCCTGGCCGCCTGTTCCCTCCAACGGAAACCAAATTCCCTGAAGCTTTCAGCGGGCTTCTTCTCTAATTTTAGCAATGATAGGCGGTCGGGGATTATTTCAAGATTGTACTCGAACTGGCCGATAAAAGCTTGAGCCAAATCATCCCACGTAAACCATCTACTGGGGTCCTGTCTAGTGTACCACTCCAGCGCAGATCCTCCCAGACTCTGGCCGAAGTAAGCTATCAGAAGCTCGTCCCGTCCTCCGGCCCCTCTCATTTTACTGCAAAACCCTCGCAAGTGGGCCACCGGGTCACCATGCCCCTCGTATAGGTCGAATTTGGGCATTTTAAACCCTGCTGGAAACTGGACGTCCGGAAATGGGCACAGATCCTTATAGGCGACGCTGACCTGGTTGCCCAAACCGTGCATGTTCCTGAAGGACTGCTCCAGGCTTTTAACTTTTCTGACAACTTCCTCGTGTTCCGAACTTTGGAAGTGCTTTTCGGTTCTGCCGGATTATCCCAGTGAGGTGTATGTGATTGTGGTTCAGGAGCCTTGAAAGTAGGCTCTGGAGGATAGTAAGAGTTGTCATGGATCTGAACATACGGCTCGCTGGCCGGCCTTTGCAGAGGAACAGGTGGAGGTGCCACAAAAACAGGAGTGGCTGGAGGAGGATTTGGTTTGGCTGGTGGAATGTGGGTGGCATATGGGTTTTCCCCCTGAAAGTATGGATAGATCGGGGCGCTTGTCGAAGGATCGATGGGCGGATGTTCCGAAGCTGAGGCGAGAGTAGGGCGGTTTGGTGAAGACTGTTCCCTGGCCCAGGCCAGGTGCATCTCTGTTATCTGTTGTTTTAACCGGTCTACCTCTTCTTTCATGATTTGTAACTCCGATTTTTCTTCCTCGAGACTCTTGCCAGAACTAGACATGCTTACTGTAATCGGTCCTTTGGATCTAGCACGGTAATGATGGTTGGCCAGTATATTCTGTCAAACCAACTGCTAAACTTTTCTGGAAATGCAACAAACTTGTTAGTTTACCGAGTTTGACAGATATGTTATAGCACGTTGGATGCAATGCACCTAACCAAATAACCATTTTCTACATGCACTCTTAACATGCGTCATTCCGGCCCTTTTTCTTTTTCTTTTCTCTCTTTTTTTTTCTTTTCTTTTATCCGTGAAAGCCTTATTGTTATTAACCTTTGTATTCTTTTCCTTTTAGTGGTGGTCGAATCTTATGTGGATTGCCTACGTATCACGACCCCGCGTGAATCAGACCGAGCGTAGTTCTGGTAACAAGATTGTGGCAAAATTCAGTAACTTTTATATCAAATAAAACCGTGCAGTTACAAAACACGTCTTGCAACAATCAGCAAAAACAAAAGAAATGCTTGACTTGGGAAAGTAAAGATAAAAATGCCAACTAGCTTGACTCAACATTTCAAAAATACATTTTCAATCAAAAATCTAATGCTCTAAAATTCCTGGGGGCCCGCGAGGCATCATTCGGCCTTGCCGCGGGCCTGGGTGTGAGGTCCTTGTGCAGTCCCTCAACTCTTCCATGATCCGATGAACATAACCCATAATTGAAGCGAAAAGGTCGGCGCGGGGCATTCGTTCACAAGCTAGGCACTTCATGGTGACATAGTGCCCGATTTCTCCAATTCCGTCCTTGATCATGTCCCTTTCTCCGAGTAGCCGCTCTATCTGCTGGCTTTTCGTCCCCAATCTTCGAGCATTGTTGGTGACTTGGTCTAGGAGCCTATCCACTTGTCCTTGCAGTCGGGCCATCAAATTGTGGCAACGGTCGAGGTCCGTTCTGGCATCTTGGGCTTGCTTGAAAACCCGCTCCCCGAGGACAACATTTGCTTCCCTCAGACTAGCGATGATCTCAGTGTAATCTTCTTCCACCCGTTTTAGGTGAAGTGCATGTTGATGTGCCTCCTTTCTCCAGCTAGCACGGATCCTCGTTGTCTGGGCTTTCGACTCGTCCAATTCTCTTTGGATATCGGTGATTTGGCTTCTCAAACCCTTTATCAATTTTTCGTCTGCCCGACTCCTCACCTGTCTGTCAGCATCCCTTTTTATTTGCTGGATTTGAGCTCTCAAGAAGTCATTTTCTTGTGCCAACTTCTTTTTATCTCCTTCGTCGGTGGCCGCTTGCACGTTTTTCTCGAACTGAAGGTCCCGGACCTGCTGTTCTATCCTGCCAATCTTCGTCCTGTACCCCTCCTCCTTTGCTAACCACTTCCATTGTTCCTGTGAATCTTCCGTGAACTGTTGGACATGGGCTCTTTTAGAACATTTCCGACGAATCTGAAATCTTTTCCCGAACCACACATTGTATTTTGGGTCCACCTCTCCCTTAGCTAGTTCCCGGACCATGGTTTTAGGCTCAAGGAACCTGCATTCATGCCACAGCTTTCTAATCTTCTCTTCGGGGAATACGACTCCTGGGCTCAACTCAATGGCGTACTTCCTCAGGTCTTGATCGGTAGGAATAACCTGAAACCTTCCTAGTTGACGTAATACCCGATGAGGAACGTATGGTTGGACACTGCGGATCCCCATCAGAAGAATATAACACTCCTCGGCTGCCATATATACTACTTCAGTATCGGGTAACCACCCGAACGCCCATTCAATCTGATCGGCTTCTATTGAGCTCAGTCGTGCAAGCCATGCCTCGACGCCTTCAGGGAATACAGCACCCATCATCCGTTCTTCGAAACCCCTGATATAGTTTTTTCCGGTCAACCCATGGTTCATGTATTGTGTTCGGTGATGGAGGTGTTCTTGCATCCATAATTGGAGTAACAGATTGCATCCTTGGAAGAAATTGCCCCTTCTCGGCATACAGTCAAGGCTCGATAGATTTCGGACAAAACCAAAGGGACCACCGTGCTGGTAGCCTTTTTGATTGCAACATCGGCTATTCCTGCCAGACTTATCTCTATTTTCTTATCTTCGCGTGGACAAATCACAATCCCCAAGAATGTCGTTATGAATGCTAGAATTCGTCTGGCCTCCCACTTGGTTCTATTCCCTGCGTGAGTTAGTCCAAGGTTTGACTCTTCAAAACCCCGAGGAGTGCCATATCGTTGGTATAAGAATTGGAGATCGCAACACCCTTTCAGCAGATCATCATTTTTCACCTTCCGACTAATGTTTAGTAAATCCAGAAACCCATGTGGAGATACCGGTCTTGGTGAAAGCAGGTATTGTCCTCTTAATTTCCCATTTAGTCCTGCATAGCCCGCAATTTCCTCTAACGTGGGCGTCAGTTCAAAGTCAACAAAACGGAACACATTGCGGGTCGGATCCCAGAAAGATACCAGTGCCTTGATGATGTCTTCCCTTGGCTCGATATTCAACAGATCAACCAAACCTCCCAAAATTCTCCCCACTACCTTTTTGCTACTGTCTTCCAAATCGTTCCACCATATACGGAGCTGCTGAGGGACCTCGCTAAAGATTGAAAATAATTTATTCCGATTCGTGCTCATCCTGCACATTTATTAAGGTGATTTAAATAAGAAAAACAACTTTGTTTTACTAAAAAATAAAAAATCAGTTTTCAATCACGGCCTTTCAACGTCTCGGGGACGAAGGCTTTTAAGGCTGTGGGGTAAATTGATCGAAATCAAAATTGACCCAAAGGTGGTCGTTTATACGAAATTAGCCTTCCGGCGTCCCTTTCGGGAACATTCGGCTATTTTTGAAAACAGCGTCACCGACTTATTTAGTACAAAAGTTAGTTTTGATATTTTGGCCATTTTTCAAAAGGTGAAGTTGGACCTGATGGAGGTTGCCTACGTATCTCACATCTAATGAGAATCAAACCCACGTAGTTCGGTTTTAACGAAACAGACGACATTATTTATTTATTAAAGGAAAATAAGTAAGCTATTTCTATTTCAAGAACAAAACACACTTTTCCTTTTCTTTTTTTTTCTTTCTATTTATATATATATATTTTTTTTTAATCTCTAAAGCCGGTCAGCATGCAAGTCTGTAACAGATAAATGCGCAAGACAAACAGGATGCAGCAGGATAGTCTGTTCATTTCAGGTCACCTGTCCTAGACGGACCCAACCCCTGTGTTGAGTCCCCTAAGCCAAATGCAACATGATGCAAATAAACGTTTCCTACTAGGGATCCGGCATGAAGCTTTGTTATTCTAGGTTTAAAAACCTGGGTTTATCTGTTCTAGACTTGGCTTACCCGAGCGGACAGCTCGAGCCGAGGAGGAGGCAGCAACCCGGGAATACAGAAGCTTCACCGGTTTTGCAACTTATCCAAACCTCGTTCTAAAATGGGAATTAGACACTATACAGAAAAGAAGTCACACGAAGTGCACCCTTCTTCATGATTTAGAAGACTCGGAGAGGAGATTGGTTCCGGCACAATTTATATGTACAGTTCACAAAATATCAAAGCAGTAAAAACAATATTTAGCACATTGATGCCAACATGTAATAAAAATCAGATAATAAATATGCCAAATACAACAATTATTCCGGGCTCGAATTCTAAGAAATCCCCAGCAGAGTCGCCAGAGCTGTCACACCTCTTTTTACCTCACCCGCGAGGGTGCAAAGAGTTTTTCCAATTAAAGGACAATCGAGGCGGGAATTATTTAATTATTTCAAAGTCGCCACTTGGGAGATTTATGGTGTCCCAAGTCACCGGTTAAATCCCGAATCGAGGAAAAGAATGACTCTATTTAACAGTCCGCGAACCAGAAATCCGGATAAGGAATTCTATTAACCCGGGAGAAGGTATTAGGCATTCCCGAATTCCGTGGTTCTAGCACGGTCGCTCAACTGTCGTGTTTGGCTTATCTATCTGCTTTTTACAGTTATGTACTTAGTGCAAATTAATATCCCTTTACCGCTTTTATTATTGATTATGATTTACGAAAGAGAAAGTTGCTTAAAAATATGCTTCCGAATCACGTCACATGAAATGCACCCGGATCCTCGACACATTCTTATTCAACATTTCGGGGTTTGGATTTGGGTCGCATGAAATGCACACCCGTATTTAAGAAGGTAGAATTAAAATATGCGCCCGGGGCGATTACTTATTTACACTGTTGAGAAGGACGTGATATTCGCTAAGAAACGACACATCTCGGAATCTAAGTATTTTATATGTACATTTATGAAGGCCTTGCGATTAGTGTAACTATTGGGCGAGGCGCACCTTTAATTCAAATCTAAAGCGAGCTACATCCCACTGTATTTATTTAGGAGCTGATTCCGAACTATTTAAAACTTGTTACGAGCCGCACCACATGAGATGCACCTGCGGTTCTTGACACGCTTTATTTACTCTTGTTTGAAATTGGGGTCGGGTCGCATGAAATGCACCCCCGACTCCTTTAACCTAATTACGTCATTCAGTGAATGACAACTCACTAATTCCTACAATATGATAAAATCCTACTCAACCATAACCAATTCAGCAACCATACGGTTAGTTAGTTAAGTGAGGAGATTTGAGTCTAGGGTGGCCTATTATATGGGAAGAACTTACTTCGAATCCAACTAATCCTCAAAGAGCCACTGTCGTATATTTTCGCAAATTCAAGATGTCATTATTCACGGGTGTTCAAATTACCTTATGTTTTCTACTTAAACAAATGGCTAATCTCACTTTTTACATGGGGCCTAGTATTAACAGATTTGAGATTAAGCACATGAATGGTGAATATAGAGCACAGATATAGCAGAGTGATTCAGGTTTACATACACATCTAATGATAATGTATCTTTGATCTAGATACATTTTTCATAGCCAACATTAGCAATACGCTTGATTAAAGAATAACAGACCATAACCAGTACAAGAACTATAAACATCTATAGGTATTCAGCATAATTAAAAGGGAGCTTCAAACTTCATTCTTTTCGCACCAAGACACTACAATGACGGAGATGTGTACCTGGAATGCGGAAGAACAAAGAAGAGTGAGCAGTGGCAATGCAGCAACAGTAACAGTAGGTGAACCAGCAGCCACAGGAGAAAACAAGGCAGTAACAGACCAGCAGCAACAATCAACACAGACCAGCAGCAACACAATAGACACAACAGCAACACCAATAGACCAGCAGCAACAATCAACACAGACCAGCAGCAACAATCAACACAGACCAGCAGCAACACAATAGACACAACAGCAACAACAATAGACCAGCAGCAACACTCAACACAGCAGCAACAACAATCAACACAGACCAGCAGCAACAATCAACACAGAGCAGCAACAACAATAGACCAGACCAGCAGCAACAGTTGCACCACATACGACCAACAACCTCGGCAAACAAACAAACAGGAAACCAGTGGCCTTCTCTCACAAACAGCAATGACAAACAGTGGTCCAAACTAATGGAACAGTAACACAGGATATCTATATCTGTGTGTATTTCTAACTCTGCTTCTCCTAATGTGTGTTACTTTCTTTTTAGCTCCCAAAAAACCAGTCCCCCTTCTCTGCAAACCCCTGCTCTATATATAACCAAAACAGACCAGCAGAAAGCCACCTTGCCCATCCCTCTCTGCCAGCCCACTAGCCCCTGTGTTTTTAGCCACTAAGTTTTGTCAAGTGTGGGCTTTTCTATTAAAAACTCCCTAAGTGTAAAGCCTAGGTGGATACCTGCTGTCTAGCAGGTTCCACTGGCCCTAAGCATGTGCATTCACTATGGATTTCCTAAGTTTCCATCAGTTGTGACAAACAACCACCAGTTTCAATACACCAATCCTAACAACAGGCATAAAAGCTCAATTCAGCCCAAGATAAACCACTGCCCGTGATTTCCCACAAACAACTCGTGAATTCAAACGACGACATTTAATCAACACAACACATAGCAATGATAATAGTTTAGCCGATAAATTAGTGAACTTAAAAATCTCGGCAACAATTGAAACTAAGTATTCGACGACGCTAATCGACGCGAGTTCGTATCCTATAACTAACATATTCAAATGAGCAATACAGGAGAGCAATTGACCAAAACCAAAAGGTCTTGGAGATGAAGAATGGAAATTTGAAACAAAACAGAAGAAAATTGAAACAATTAAACCACACAATGAGCACAACAATATAAAACAGAAGAAAATTGAAATACCTTATGAAGGCAATCCGAAATCGAACAAACCCGGGCTTACACGGACTTGAAATTGCATTTTTGAAGTAAACATGCTTTAATTGAAGTGTTTTTCAAACGAAAAACACTCCAATTAGAGCCTATTGACTCCAAATACTTAAAATCGAACAAAATCCCTAATTTTAGAATTCTAGGGTTCTTGGGGCTCGGATTTGGGGTTTGGGTAGTTCGGGCTTGATTCGAACCAAACTAGGGTTGGTGGGGGTGTGAGGGAGGTGTGAGGAACGCTTGGGATGAGTTTGGGGTGGTTTGGGATGACCGTCGGATTCCGGCGATCTTTGAACTAATATTCGAGACGCTCGAACAAGATTCGAGCCTAGCGACTGTTGGATTCGTGTAGAGGGGGTGTGGGAGATTTGACGGTGTTAATTTGAGGGTGATTGGCCTACCGGAACCGCCGTGGGGCGATTTCCGGCAGGCGGAGGGCGGCGGAGGCACGGCGGATGTTTTATCGTCTCTGAGAGAGACGAGAAGGGGTTGGGAGAGAATGAAAATGTAAAGGGGGTATTGGGGTTCTTTGGTGTATTCAAAATTAAAGTTTTAATCCTGGCCGTTGGATCAAACTTGATCAACGACCAGGATCTCCTCCCATAACCAAACGGTGTCGTTTGGTTAAATTATGGCCTGGGTGTATCTGGGATTTATCGATTAATCTGGGCCTTTGGATAATAAAATCCAACGGTCCAGATCGAACGTTACATTAAGCTGATGCTGGGGTGAATATTGGGCTGGACGGATGAGGGGTTTGGGCCAGTTTTTTGGACTAAAACATGGCCCGAGTCTGCTCTTCATGATGTATTATATGTATATGTGTATATATATATATATATATATATATATATATATATATATATATATATATATATATATATATATATATATATATATATATATATATATATATATATATATATATATATATATATATATATATATATATATATATATATATATATATATACATATACATATACATATATATACTAACCTATAACACAACTATTTTTTACTACAATTATCCCACATAATTACATATCACTTGAATGTAAACCGTATAATTTTGATATTAAACACTAAAAAATGCAACACATAATGTATATATTTTTGTATTTTACTAATTTAAACAAATAAACACGCACACAAAAATGCAGATTTAAGATAAAAATAACACAAAATCACAAAAATCATGCCCAACATGAAACTATTTTTATTTTGAATTTTCTGGGAGTACTTCTCAGGTAAGGCAAAAATCACGTGCTCACATAAAGTCAGAGAAGAAATTAAAAAAAAGCGATCCGAAAGAACAAAGGAAAAAGAAAGCAAAGGAGTAGAGTAGAGTCCATGAGTGAATAAAAGAGAAAAGGAATAGGAAGCCCAGGGGACAGGCCCTGCAAGCTAAGTCCCCCGGCCCTTATTTGCTTTCTTTTATTATTCTTGCTTTGTGTATGTTGTTTGATTTCTGCTTTTATTTTTTGCATGCCTTTAGATGTCTTCTCTGATTTTGTTTAACATGTTAGTCATAGGATTTTGGTACTTGTTTGTTTCTTCTTAACGCTCTGTTCATGATTTGGTTTTGGTTGATTATGTTCTCACAATTCTCTAGTTTATATTCCTGGTGTCATCTTTCTCTGATGTTTGTTATCTCTTCTGTATCTTTTATTTGCCTCGCATGTTAGTCATGTGCTCTTTTCTTTTCATATTGGTTCCTTTGCATGATTAGTTATAAGTTTCCTACCTGTTGTTTCTTCTTTTGCTTCATATATCTTGTTTGTGTCTCCGATAATTAAGTCATAAGGGTTTCATAACATGTTTCTTCTAGGTCTGTTAATGATGGAGTTCTTGTGTTGCTCTTGTGTTTCTTTTAAAGTTTGACCATGTTTGTTCTCCTGTTCATCTGTTCCGTATCATGATTTGTCTCCCCTGAGTTAAAGACCCATCTGCTGTAACTCTTGACCAATTGTTTTTCTAATATTATGCATGCCTGAGTTCTAACACTGGTTTGATTCTCATATTTATATTAAGTTTGTTTTAATTGAGTTTTGTAATCTTTGGACTGCCCTTTTCTGTTTCTGAGCATGTCTAATCTTAATACCAGGTTTAATTGTCTAATTTACCTCCTCTGTTAAGACTTCTTGTGTTAGTTCATCTTCCCCAGTTAGATAGTGTGTCTGAAATTGGACCCTTGAAATCTGAGTTAAGTGACTCTGCTCCTTTAGGTCACTTTCACATGATAGTTTTAGGTTTCTTCTTTACTGTTCACCCATGTTATCCTGTTCTTCATCCTCATCATTGTTGGCATTTGAAAAGGTTTTAAGTTTAGGGGGATCTAGTTGATATCATTCTCATATTATGCTGTTTGATCCTTTGTTCTTATGTTTGGCATAAGCTATGCTCTATTTCTCTTGACTGTTTTGTAAGACTTAGCATCTATGAGTCCATGCCATGAACTTTAATGGTTTTTGAAATTATTCAAGTATCAGATGACTTGAGCTGATAGTGACTAGGTTTAAGTTGACATAAGTTCATACTTTGTCCCATAAAATTGGATAATGTGAAGTTAATTGACTGAAATTCAACCTTATCACTTGCCCTTTTCTGAGTTTCAGTTGGTTAATGCATTTTGTTTAATCTTGTGTGCCCTTGTATGCAACACTTGTTGAAAATGACTGAGTTCTGTTAGTTCTTGTTAGTATGAGAATTTGATTAACATTCACTAACCTTAAGAGAATTGGTTATAGCTGTAGTGCTAGGTTTCATAAATGGCTAGTTTCTAAAAATAGGTTAAAACTGAAATTGAACATAATTAGGCTATAAGTTAAATAATTGGCTTAAGAATGGTCAACCTTGCAAAGGGTTGACCTATTCTATAAAGCCCTAACACACGGTCCACTTTAAAAGTGGCTGGTTGTGCAAAAGGGCTATGTTTGCAAATGCAGATTAGCCCAGGCTCTCTTTAGAGCCCTGAGCATAAAATGGCCAAACCTGCAAATGGTTTTGGGCCCAAATGTTCGGTGATTGGCTTTAATAGCCAAAGCTAAGTCTCAACTTGAGACTGGCTAGATTTTAAAGAGTTGTTTTAATAATAAAGCAGGCTATGCCTGCAATTAGGTTAAATTTGAAATAACTTAGTGTTAATTAACTGAAATAGATCCAGAAGTGGCTAAAATTGAAATAGTCCCTTAAAATAAATCTGGCCAGCCCTTAAATACTAATGCCAGGGCTGGCTATTAGTTAAATAGGTTCAAAGGTTGTTGAAGTTTGACCTAGGTAGACTTAGTAAATCAGCATTGGCCCTGAGGGCATAATTGGGAGCTAAAAAGGTAAAACAGTAATAACTTAGAACTTAAGAGGGTAATGGAGTCATTCATGCCCCTGATTTCTGCAATTTTGCAGAGATTTAAGGGTATATTGGTCTCCTAGAAATGGGAAATCTGTAAAAATCTTTAACCCATAAGGATACATTGGTAAAAGGCCCTAAAAGGAATCTTTTAGAACCTTCCAGCACATGCTGGAAGGGTTTTTTCATAACTGAAATGGGGCCTAAGTGTAGGTTTAGTAATTTTAAGAGGGGAGAAGTGGGATTAAATCCCATACTTTCTCCCCAAGTCATCAGCCCTTAGCCTCAACTATAAATACCTCTAGAAAAGGGCTGAATAGGGGGTTCCATTTTTTTAGCAATTCTGAAATATATTCTAGCCTAATTAAATATAAAGTTTCAGAGGTAGAAATAACAATAGAATAGTAGAATTTCTGGGTTTCTCTCTCGGATTGCTGCGTTATTTACTTGGGATTTCCTATTGTTGTTGATGTGGTCTTCTATTTGGTTGATTTTCAACTCATCACTGTTGCATTGCTGATTGAGTCATTGCTGTTTGCTTCTACCCCTTAGAACTCATCGGTTTTCTTTGCTTTGATTCAGGTACATTACTCTTACACTTGAAGCTGTAATCCTGAGTTGTTGAAATGAGAATGAAGCTATGAATTCGATTATATTTTGTTGTAGTAGCAGTTTAGTTTATTAGTTTAAATTTGTGGCTTATTCCATTGTAGTAGTCTATAGTAACAGAAAAATGACACTAATGCTTGTAATAATTAGTATAGTAGTAGTAGTATATTAGTAGTATAATATAGATAGTTTACCACTTAGTTTAATTAGGTAGAAGCCCTAAAATATAAGTTGATTAATAACACCTGCAAGTATAATAATCTGGTAATGAAACAAGTTATGAAGAAATCAGTAGTACAATGGTAGTATGGCCTTAAATTACTCATCATTTAGATAATATCATGGATTAGCACTTAAGCATGGAATAAAAAACATCAAACCAGTTAGTGATTCATAATCTAGTAATTAGCCAAACTGCAGTAAAATCAGTAGTCTAATTGTTCTAAAGCTTTCTAGCTATTTGAATTTAGATAACTGGGTTGTTTGATTGAGTAATTAAGTCACGTAATCACTGATTGTGTAGCTAACTTCTTTAGAAATCAAGGCTTAGATCCGAGCAAGTTTAAGAGGAGAAATAACTAGATGATGAAAGCAATTTGATTAGGTTCAGATTCGTGAGGTTAATAAGTTTAATTCATAATGAAACCAGTGTTGTAGTTAGGCATATGTGAATAACTCTTTTAACTTGTCTGGGTACTATAAATAGTTAATCCAATCATTCTTTAATTAAATTCTGTAGATAGTTAAGCTGTGGTATTAAACCTTTTAGTTAGTAAACAATTGTATTATTATAAAATTCTTAGTTGTGAATTGATAGCGATGACAATTTGTTGAGTTCTCATGTACCTAGACAATTGACTTAGAATTATTGTTTCGTGTACTGATTTCCTTGGTGATAAATAAAAATGCCTTCTGATTCAAATAAATGTCCCTGTTCTGTTATTTTAATCATTACCATTGTTATTGGATTTAGGCCCAGTTTACGTTATGGGCCTGAATCGTTATATAAAGCTAACGAAGCCAGCGAGAAGAAGTCAAATAGCCTGGGTTTCGAGTACCTGGGCAGTTCGAATGTTTAAGTGAAAAGAAGACCAGGCCCAATAAATAATATGAATTCGACGGGCCTGGATTATTATAGTATTAGCAATACGAA
Source organism: Nicotiana noctiflora (assembly GCA_032618575.1). Taxonomy (NCBI): domain Eukaryota; kingdom Viridiplantae; phylum Streptophyta; class Magnoliopsida; order Solanales; family Solanaceae; genus Nicotiana; species Nicotiana noctiflora. Next base: position 49,569 of record JASVEL010006143.1, on the reverse strand, counting down.
TAAGGCAAAAACAATGTATAGCAAATGTAGTTAAACAAAATAGGACCGGACTTTAAAATTAAATTGGGATGAGCCTCGCCCGAATAACACCGGGGCCCCCATTTTAGTAATAAGATAACATAGTAGAATCGGAGAGGCTAATAGTGAATTCCATAGCCTCTCCCAAAGTTAAAAGCCGATATAGACTATCTTAAGGCACGATTTTAATATACCTTCCTATGAACAAGTGTGCACTTGGTGCGACTCAAATCCAAATCTCGGCAAAGCCGAAATACACCGAAAAGTCATAGGCGTACTGGTTGCGGTATGACTCGAAGCGTGTTTCCGCGATGTCGCAAATTCCTAAAAAATAATATTTAACGTAAAAGCACATTATGTTGTTAAAACCTATAATTGAGTCAAACAAAAGTCAAGAACGACAGTGGAGCGACCGTGCTAAAACCACGGAATCCGGGAGTGCCTAACACCTTCTCCCGGATTAACAGAGTTCCTTATCCGGATCTCTGCTTCGCAGACATTTATAAGAGTCAAAATTCCTCGGATTCGGGATTAACCGGTGACTTGGGACACCATTGTCATTCCCGAGTGGCGACTCTGATTAATCTCTAATAAAATCCCGAACCGATTGTCCTTTAATTGGAAAAACTCCTTCCCTTACGTTATTTTATCCGTCTTGGGTAATTGAGCGTCGGGGTATACCCTACAAGTGTATTTATACGCATTTAAGCATGTTGGGGTAGTAAAAAAGGGAGGTGTGACAGCTCTGGCGACTCTGCTGGGGATCCAACCCTGAACTCCGGTTTCGGGGTTTAAGAACTCGAGCTCCTTAGAACTGCCGTTCGCGTTTTTATTTGACTTCATTATGTGATTTGAACAACATGCTATGTGCTTTATCGCTTTGATATTATGTGAATTGTATATAAAATTGTGCCGAAAAACTCTTCTCTCTTCTTCCCTGGGGATGTGCTTACTGGTTGAGACTCCTCTTTCTGTTAAAGTCACCTTAAATTAAGAAAACAGAGGCCGGATAAGTTACAAAGCCGATTGACTCCGCGGGTCACCGGTACGTAGCCCCCTCCTCGATTCGAGTTGTCCGCTCGGGTACACGGTCTAGCAATCCATGAAACCATAAGATTTTGAACATAGGTCTAGGACGATTATTTGCATCATACTTGACTTAGGGGACTCAACACAGGGGTTGGGTCCGTCTAGGACAGGTGACCCGGTATTGAAAAGACCGAGCATGCTATGTGTTGCATTTTATTGTCCTTGATCGTTATGCGGACCGGCGGAAATCCCGAGGAGAGAAAAATTGTTGAAAAAAAAAAGAAAAAAGAGAGAGGAAAATAATGATTTATAGAAAATAGGTACATGGAAAATTTGAAAATTTGGAAAAAATAGGTAGAACACTTTTGTTGAAATAATTGGTCAATTAATCTTACCGAACTACGCAGGTTTGATTCTCGCCATTAGGTGGGATACGTAGGCAACCCTTAAACGGGTCCAACCACACTTTTAGAAAAAGACCAAAAAAGATTTTCTTTTCAAATAATCGAGGTGATTGCTATTTTTGGAAATCGCCGAATGTTCCGAAAGGACGACGGAAGGCTGTTTTTGCAAAAATGGCCACTTCGAAAGTCATTTTCTTTTCTTTCCTTCAAAAATTGAAAACTTGCATTAAAAAAGATTTTTCATTTTTCTAAATAAAATCACCTTAATAAATGTGCAGGACGAGCACGATGATGAATGAACACTTTTCCCTAAATAAAATCCCTTTAGAGCTGAGATTATGGTGGCAGGACATGGGATCCGATGGTCAAGACTGGGTCAAAAAGTACTTGAAAGGCCTTACGGGGTTACTAGACATGGTTCCTCGAGGTGATGTGGTTAGAGCGTTGGTCACGTTTTGGGATTCGGCACACAACGTATTTCATTTCCCAGTTTTTGAGCTTACTCCTACTTTGGAGGAGATTGCCTTTTACATTGGAAAGACCGAGGTTCCACTGAAAGGAAAATACCCGGTATCTCCGAGGACGGTGACAGTACATCGCTTCCTCGACTCTTTGAAAATCGCCCGGAATGTTCATAATGAAGATCTGGCCGATGGGTTTTGTTCTTTAAGCTTCATCTACAACAGGTTTGGACACGTTGGGGGTTTCAATGACCTCACCAACAAGCTATGTTGCAAGTCCAACCGGGCGAAATGGGAAGAACACCGGAGGTTCGCATTTTTGGTGGCATTTCTCGGAGTTGTTGTATTCTTGAGGAAAGATGGACATATCAATATAAAAGTTGCCGGAGTAGCTACCACACTGATAGTACAAGATAACTGTACTCTGGCCCCAATGATTGTGGCGGACATCTACCGTGCTCTGACTGCGTGCAAAGCCGGGGCTAGCTTCTTCGAAGGGTGTAACTTGATCTTGCAAATCCGGCTAATTGAGCATCTATGCCACCATCCTTCGTACTCAAGCTATGGTTCGGCCGAACGGACATGTTTGGAAGAGTTCAATGCGAGGACAAAGGAAGCAAAATTGCCTGAAGGAGTCCAAGGTTGGATTGTGTATCTTTGATCACTAACTGACGGTCAAATCGATTGGACGTATGACTGGTTACCTCTTGACGAGGTAATATACATGCCAACGGAGGGATCGCCGTTTTTGATCATGGGTTTGAAGAGTATACAACCTTATGCACCATACAGAGCCCTGCGACAGTTGGGTCGGTGTCAGATTATTCCAAGAGATGGGGATCTCGGTGTGCAAGCTGTGGAGATTGGTCCGGACGGGCAATTCCCGGAAGCAAAAATCCGGCAAATCTGGAACGAGTGCCAAAATTTGAAGATTGATACTTGTGTGCCGAATAGAGCAAAATGGGAGATATCACCTAGGTACTCCACATGGTACCAACGAGGGGTTGAACATGAACGTCTTTCAAAGAGACCTCACTTGCAAGACCTGATAGAGCAATCCGAGGAAAATCAGGAAATGGGCGGCCAAGGAAAAAGAATATAAGGCCAAAATCAGTCTGTTGGAAGATAAATTGAGAAATCTTCATTTCGAAAGCGGCTTACAAGCAGCATCCGATGAAGTAGAAAAGAAACAGCTGAAAAAAGAAAATGATATGTTGAAGGCTCAAATAGCTCAAATGAAAATTGCATCCGAGACCCCAGTTCATTCAGCCCGAGATGAAAAGTTAATTGAGATTCTCCGGCGGAAAGTAAATGACTATAGCTTTGATTTGGACATAGCCGAAAGAGAGTTAGTCAAGGCTCGGAAGCAAATGGACGGAGACGCCGATGAAAGAGCCAAGTTGGTTCGGCAGCTACAAGACAAGCACGATGTGGAAGTAGCTCAGCTTAGAAAGAAAATAATCTCAGCCACAGTCAAGAGTAACAAGATTATCAAAGATCTTGAGGAGGAGAGAGAGCACTGCTACACGACTATGGCTAGGTTAGAATTGGAGCTGCAACAAGTGCAAAAGGACAACCAACATACCTTGGATGCTCGCACTCAACAAATAAGCCGATTATTGCAAGAAAAAGGGGTCATCAGAGAAAAGATTGTTCGCATCGCCCAATACATCACCTGGAAGACTCAGCTTTGTGAAGATATGTCTCGGAGGACTTTTGTATCTGCAGTGAAGTTTTTTGTACAACAAGTCATGGCCGACCTAGATAGGCTTCAAAGGGGATTAGCATATAGGCCAGCGGCAAGGCCGAACGATGCCTCGCGGGCACTAGGTGCATTAATGTACTCTTAGGTCATGCATCATCTTTTATTTTTCTTTTTAAAAACATCACTTTGTAATCAATGTTTTGAATTATCAATGAGAAAACAAGTGTTGTTACCAATTCTTTTGCTTTATGTCATATCCTTTGAATCCGCTAGGCAAATAAATAGGAACGTAATTATGAAAACGACAAGGAAAAAGAGAGAAAAGAAAAAGCAAGAAAAGAAAAAAAAGAGAAAAAAGCAAGAAAAAGGAAAAAGCAATAGAGAAAAGAAAAGAAAAGAAGAAAAGAAAGAAAGAAAACAAAAGAGCGGGAAAAGAAAAAGATGATTGGTCCAAGTGAGCAGCGGCCGGGATGATGCATAACGACTCGAGCAAATGTGTTTGTTTTTAAAGTCGTTACATCTTATTCATGCGCTAACAACTAACAAGTGTTGATGTTTGTGAGTCCAGATTTTCTAGGCAACTGGCATACTGGCTACCCACCCGTACAACACCAGGTCCAAAAAGATGACAAAGGCTGTGTCCCAGGAGATCGAGGCAACCATTGTAGACCCTGCTCACGAAGAAGAGATCGTGGATGTGGCAGGGATGAAGGAAGAAATGTACAAGTTGAGACAGCAGATGGTCGAAATGTACCAGGCTTGGTCTAGAGGTCAACCACTACCAGCCTACCCTGCTAACCCTGCATATGTCCCTCCAGCCAATCCTAACCCCGAGCCACCAACAATGAACTCGTCCTCCACCTACCCCGACTACCCTCACTACTATGCTTCCACCTCCCAGATACCACCACCTCCAACCAAGCAAGCACCACCTCAGATACCACAAGTTGCTCCTGTATATGTGGCACCTCCGCCCGCCGTTATCCACAAATCCTCTAGTGAACCGATGTTTCATATCCAGGATCCTCACTACTACCCTCCGGAGCCGACTTTCAGACAACACGAGTCTCGTGCTCCGATGATGGAAGCAAGTGCCGGGCAGGAAGAGATGGCTCGGAAAGTGAAAAGTCTTGAGAATGCTTTCCGTAATATGCAAGGACTGGGAGGGCAAGTGAGTGTAGCCTACAAAGACCTGTGTTTGTTCCCTGAGGTGTAGCTTCCCATGGGATTCAAGTTGCCAAAGTTCAACATGTATAGCGGACACGGGGATCCGGTAGCTCATCTCAGAGGATACTGTAGCAAGATGAGAGGCGCGGGAGGTAGAGATGAATTGTTGATGGCGTACTTTAGCCAAAGTCTGAGTGGATCAGCCTTGGAATGGTATACCCGACGGGACCATACAAGGTGGTTCGTCTGGGATGACTTAGCACAAGCTTTCGCTAGTCACTTTCAGTACAATTTGGAGATCATACCCGACAGGTTATCCCTTACCAAGATGGAGAAGAAGCCCGGAGAAAGCTTTAGGGAATACGGTTTTAGATGGAGGGAACAGGCCGCTAGAGTGGATCCACCCATGAAAGAAGGGGAGATGGTGGATTGTTTTCTACAGGCTCTGGAGCCGACATACTACGGCCATCTAGTGTCGGCAATTGGAAAGAGTTTTAATGAAGTTGTGAAAATGGGGAGTTTCGTAGAGGAAGGTTTGAAGACAAACAAAATTATGAGTTTTTCGGCTATCAAGGCCACCAATCAAGCTATACAAAGTGGAAACGGGAGAGTGATGGGAAAGAAGAAGAAGGAAGAAGTAGCAACCGTAGAAAGTAGGCCATGGAGTCGCAACCCACATTATAACCCACCAAGACCCTACCGCCAACACCCACCAAGCCCATCAACTCCATATAATCCGCCACCACCATCTTACCCGCCAAACCCTTACAACACACCAAGCCCATATAACCCACCACCACCACCGTACCCACCAACTGTCCCACATTACCACCACCCGCAAGCCCAAACCTACCCACCACCACCGCCCCATGTGTGGAGAGCTCAAGCTCCACACAATGTATACCACACCCAGAACACATATCCAACCTCTAAACCTTACCGAAACCAAAATAGACCCAGGCCGGACGCTGATTGGAGAAACAAAGCAAGAAAAACATTCACCCCGCTCGGAGAATCATATACTAGCCTTTATCATAGGTTGAAAGAGTTGGGGATGTTAAGACCAGTCGCACCAAAAGTTCCAAACCCACCCCCGAAAAATCTTGATTCTTCTGTCAGATGTGAATACTGTTCGGGAACATTGGGCCACGATACTGAAAAGTGTTGGCAATTGAAGAACGCCATTCAAGATCTTATCGATGAGAGGAGAATTGAAGTACAGGCTCCCGAAGCCCCAAACATTACCCAGAATCCGCTGCCAAATCACCACGAAACACATATGATAGAATTGGTGCAGGGTGATGGCAGTCAAAAACCATCTCAGGCCGTCATGACGATAAAGTCGAGTAGCAAGTTAGAAAAGGAAGTTGTGAAGGAGAAAGCGATTGTTGAGAAACCAAAGCCGGTAGTGGTGGGAGGTTCAAAAGTGGTAGTGCCAGGCGCAAAGATGATCGTGACTGTGAAAGGCGCAAGTGCAGAGCCAGTAATCATAAAACCAGTAGTGCAAATGCCAGTGGTGAGTACAAAGACTGTACCTTGGAACTATAACAAGGTAGCAGTAGTTTACAAGGGAAAAGAGATTTATGGTGAAATTAATGAAACGCATGGACTCACTCGGTCAGGAAGGTGTTTTGCTCCAGAGGAACTGAGAAAGATGAAGACGGTAAAAGAAAGTCAATTGAAGAAGCCGGTGTCGGAGGAGGAAGCAGAAGAATTTCTTAAGAAAATGAAGTCACAAGAGTACTCAGTGGTTGAGCAGTTAAGAAAGACCCCGGCCCAGATTTCTTTGCTATCTTTGTTGATACATTCAGAAGAACACCGGAGGGCTCTTATGAAGATTCTAAATGAGGCTCATGTGCCGGAAAAAATTTCAGTGTGTCACTTGGAGAAGATTACCAGCAAAAGTTTCGAGTCTAATAGGATCGCCTTCTTTGATAAGGAGCTGCCGGTGGAGGGAACTGAACACAATAAAGCATTGTACCTTACAGTAAAAAGTGAAGAGTCAGTCGTGACCAGGGTATTGATTGACAATGGATCATGCGCTAACATTTGCCCGCTGTCAACTTTAGGGAAGCTGAACATCAACCCGGACAGAATCCGGAGGAAACAGTATCAATGTGAGAGGGTTTGACGGCGGAGGTAAAAACACGTTGGGAGATATTATTTTGGAAGTGACCATCGGTCCCGTTGATTTTACTATGGAGTTCCAGGTGCTCGACATTGCCGTGTCGTATAACTTGTTGTTAGGTCGACCCTGGATTCATGCGGCCAAGGCAGTACCATCTTCTCTACACCAGATGGTCAAGTTTGAGTGGGAACAGCAAGAGATTGTCGTACACGGGGAGGAAAATGCTTGTAATGTGGTAGCACCTTTTGATGATACTGATGGGGATAGAGGTCCTTGGGTCTACCAAGTGACGGATGCTATAGTAGTGAACAGAATTGCTGAAGGAGAAAAGTTGCCAACCCCTATGATGGCACCAACTGCTGTGATGGTGGCCAGAGAAATGCTGAGAAACGGATTTGCACCGGGGAGGGGATTAGGCAGAACATTGCAAGGAGTCATTCAACCAGTTCAGCTTCCGGAAAACAAAGGTACATTCGGCTTAGGGTTCAAAACCACCTTTGCCGACATCCAAAGAGCCTCAAAAGCCAAAAAGAACTGGACCTTGCCCAAACCCATACCTAAATTATCCGACACCTTCATCAGGCCTGGTGCAAAATATCAACCATCTGCTGCGACAAAGTGCATTGAGACCCAACTTGATGAAGAAATGCTGGGATTTGAGAAGATGTTTTGGGAGGTGAATACGATTGAAGCAGGGGAAGGCACGAGCAAAATGGACGTGCAATTTGTGGGACCTGGGATCATGTTGAACAATTGGGAAGCTACTCCTTTCCCTATCAGGAAGGAGTCTTGGTAGTTAGCTCAAAAATTTTCATCATTGCTTTCCCGAAAGTTGTTATTTTTATAGTTTTCCCATTCCCCTCATGAAAACAAAATCACCATGTATCCCAAACACTGTTCACTCTTTTATTAATGAAATGCGGTCTCCTTTTTTCTTCACTTTTGCCTTATTTTTCTTTATTTTTCCTTTTGTACAGTTTTGCATGTGTTGATTCCAATGCCATGTCATGCGTGAAGGATTCTAGACCCAGTTCCGACAATCACGTTACTATACAAGAAATCGAGGAAGATAGTGAAATAGAATGTGAGGATGAGGAAGCCCTGGAGGAAATAAGTAAGGACATGAAACAATACGAGGAAAAACCCAAACCGAATCTGAGTGATACGGAATCTGTAAATTTGGGGAGCGAAGATGATGTCCGAGAAACAAAGATTAGTGTGCATTTGGAGGCACCCCTCAAGGATGAATTGATAAGGTTGTTACATGAATTTAAGGACATCTTTGCTTGGTCCTATGATGACATGCCCGGGCTTAGCACGGATCTAGTGGTACACAAGTTGCCTATCTACTCGGAATGCCGGCCGGTAAAACAAAAGCTAAGGAAATTCAAAACGGACATTAGCGTGAAGATAAAAGAAGAGGTGAATAAGCAGTTTGAGGCAAAGGTCATAAGAGTTACCAAGTACCCCACCTGGTTGGCAAATGTTGTGCCGGTCCCGAAGAAAGATGGCAAAACCGGAGTGTGTGTAGACTATAGAGACCTCAACAAGGCCGGTCCGAAGGATGACTTCCCATTGCCAAACATTCACATATTGATCGACAATTGCGCCAAGCATGAGATCGGTTCGTTTGTGGACTGTTATGCTGGATATCACCAGATCCTTATGGACGAAGAAGATGCCGAGAAAACTGCCTTCATTACACCTTGGGGAACATACTGTTACAGAGTAATGCCGTTTGGATTGAAGAATGCCGGGGCAACTTACATGAGGGCAATGACCACAATGTTTCACGATATGATGCATCGAGAAATTGAAGTATATGTGGACGATGTCATCATAAAGTCCAGAAAACAACTTGATCATGTGAGAGATTTGAGGAAGTTTTTCCAAAGACTCGGAGGTACAATCTAAAGCTCAATCCGGCGAAGTGTGCTTTTGGAGTACCTTCAGGGAAACTACTGGGGTTTATTGTGAGTCGGCGAGGTATTGAACTAGATCCATCAAAGATCAAGGCTATTCAAAGTCTACCTCCGCCGAAGAACAAAAAGGAGGTCATGAGTTTGCTAGGAAGGTTGAATTACATTAGTCGGTTCATTGCTCAATTGACATCAACATGCGAGCCGATCTTCAAGTTGTTGAAGAAAGATGCAGCAGTGAAATGGACCGACGAGTGTCAGGAAGCCTTTGACAAGATCAAGGAATATTTGGCCAATCCTCCGGTGTTAGTTCCTCCAGAACCAGGGCGACCTCTGATTTTGTATCTGACGGTGTTGGATAACTCTTTCGGTTGTGTACTGGGTCAACATGACGAGACAGGCAAGAAAGAACAAGCCATCTACTACCTCAGCAAAAAGTTTACATCCTACGAGGTGAAGTATACCCAACTGGAAAGAACTTGTTGTGCATTGATTTGGGTAGCTCGGAAGCTAAAGCATTATTTGTCAGCATATACCACGTACTTGATATCACGACTGGATCCTCTCAAGTATATATTTCAGAAGCCTATGCCTACGGGAAGACTGGCCAAATGGCAGATTCTGCTCACGGAATTTGACATTGTCTATGTAACTCGTACGGCAATGAAGGCACAAGCTATTGCGGACCACTTAGCCGAGAATCCGGTGGATGATGAATATGAGCCATTGAAAACGTACTTTCCGGATGAAGAGGCAATGCTTGTCGAGGAGATGGAGCAAGATGAGAGACCAAGATGGAAAATGTACTTTGACGGAGCCGTCAACAGCAGGGGCGTTGGTATCGGAGCGGTACTCATTTCAAGTACGGGTCAACACTATCCCGTCACAGCTTAGCTTCGATTTTTCTGTACCAACAATATGGCCAAATATGAGGCGTGCATCTTGGGATTAAGGATGGCAATTGACATGGGTATTCAAGAGATTTTGGTCATGGGTGACTCGGATCTCTTGGTACACCAAATTCAAGGGGGATGGGAGACACGAGATTTGAAATTGATACCATATCGGTATTGTTTGCACGAATTGTCTCAAAGATTCCAGTTTATAGAGTTCAAGCACATCCCAAGAATGCACAATGAGATCGCAGATGCTTTGGCCACATTGTCCTCTATGTTGCATCATCCGGACAAGACATATATAGATCCGCTCCGGATCCAAGTCCGAGATCAGAATGCTTATTGCTTCGCTGTGGAAGAAGAGTCGGATGGAGAGCCGTGGTATCATGATATTAGAGAATACTTGAAAGCTGGCAAATGCCCGGAGCAAGCCACCGGAGACCAGAAGAGAGCCATCAGGCGTCTAGCCAATGGATTTTTCTTCAGTGGAGGAGTGGTATACAAAAGAACACCAGATCTGGGTTTATTGCGGTGTGTAGATGCACAACAAGCAGATGAAATCATGATTGAAGTACATGTCGGAGTATGCGGACCCCACATGAGCGGATATGTTTTGGCAAAGAAGATTTTGAGAGCTGGGTACTATTGGCTCACTATGGAGCGTGATTGTATCAGGTATGTAAAGAAATGCCATCAATGCCAGGTACATGGGGATCTGATCCACTCCCCGCCTTATGAGTTGCACACAATGTCAGCACCTTGGCCCTTTGGTTCTTGGGGCATGGATGTCATCGGCCCAATAGATCCGGCCGCTTCTAATGGGCACAGGTTCATTCTAGTTGCAATTGATTATTTCACCAAGTGGGTTAAAGCTAAGACATTCAAGGCAATGACGAAGAAAGCGGTGGTGGATTTTGTGCACGAGAATATTATATGCCGATTTGGAATCCCCAAGGTGATTATCATAGACAATGGAGCCAATTTGAACAGTCATCTCATGGGGGAAGTTTGTGAAACGTTTAAGATCACACACCGCAATTCCACACCTTACAGCCCAAAGGCGAATGGAGCAGTAGAAGCGGCAAACAAGAATATCAAGAAGATTCTCCGAAAAATGGTGGAGGGATCCAGGCAATGGCATGAAAAGTTACCCTTTGCTCTCATGGGTTACCGCACGACGGTACGTACTTCTATCGAAACCACACCTTATACACTGGTGTACGGAACGGAGGCTGTTATACCCGCAGAAATAGAAATACCGTCATTGCGAATTATAGCCGAATCTGAGATAGATGACGATGAATGGGTAAAGGCCCGGTTAGAACGGTTGAATTTGATTGATGAGAAGAGATTGGCCGCAGTCTGCCATGGGCAGTTGTATCAGCGAAGAATGGCCAGAGCATATAATAAGAAGGTACGACCTCGAAAGTTTGAAGTCGGACAGCTTGTTTTGAGGCGTATCTTACCACATTGGGCCGAGGTAAAGGGCAAATTTGCGCCAAATTGGCAGGGACCATTTGTGGTATCACGGGTGTTGTCCAATGGAGCATTGTATTTAACAGATGTTGAAGGAAAGTGTGTAGAGACTGCTATCAATTCAGATGCAGTCAATATGTATGATTCCTTTTCAATTATGTGTTTTGTATTTTGTTGTGATTTTGGAATTGAAATGACGAAGGCGTTTTATTCTCTATCCAAACACTTTATCCATTGATAACCCCTTTGAGCCTTAATGAATGAATTCTTTCATATCCCTCTCTCGGAATCGCTCTAATGCAATAAGATCGAAATTGCCAGAATGAAAAATGAAATGATGGAAAAATGAAAAAAAAAATGAAAATGAAAAAATGAAAAAATGATGAAAAAAAAAAGAGAAAAAGACAAAAATCGGGAAAAAGTCAAAAAGAAATCCATCTAACTTATGAAGTTGGATGAACTACGTCTGACTTGATCCCGAAAGGGTACGTAGGCAGCCTCTCTGAGGTTCAGTCACAACAAAGGAAAAATCCAAAAATTCCCCACATATTGAAACTGGGGCAGAAGTTATGTTAAATAATTCCGAGAGTTGTAAATATTTTTTAACCCTCGTTGAAATTTTGAGCCTTTATATATTTCTTTCTTAACCCACCCAAAAGCCACGTTACAGTCCAAAGAAAGACCTTCTGATCAATTTTGAAATGATAACAAATACAACGAAGGAGGAGCGAAGCATCGGATAATACCCGCGGTACAGAAAACAAAATACAAAAAGGAAAAATGAAAAAAAGAATAAAAATGAGAGAGTCTCATCAGTGAAAACCTTAGCCGGCACTGTGAGGCGATTGGGAGGTTGAGGGAAATAAAATGAGAGAGTCTCATCAGTGAAAACCTTAATCGGCACTGTGAGATGATTGTGAGGTTGAGAGAATAAATGAGAGAGTTCTATTGGTGAAAACCTTTCGAGGCACCTTAGGGCGATCGTGAGGACTATCAGAAAAGAGAAAAAGCAACAAAAAAGAGTATCGGTTTGGGTCAAAGGCAATTCAGAGTCAGAATAATGATTGGAACGAACCGGGTCAGAGTTTAAATACATGGCATGGTCAGCGGAATCAGCCAGCAAATACCCAGATAAGTTCTGTCATCTCTCCAAAATACCCTTACCTTTCTTTCATTTTTTCCGCATTTCATTGTTTACCCTTTTGAGAGCTAACTACCAGCTCCTGATAACGGAAGTTGAAACAGCACTGGATCAGAAAGGAAAGAAGATTTGGGAAGGAAATAAAGAAACTTGGCAAACATGGCCAAAGAAAAGGAAAACAAAACAAAAATGGAGAAATGAGAAAAATACAAAAAGAGTCTGCAAGGGACAAGAAGTCGAAAGTCATGCAACATGAGAAAGCAAAAACAAAGGAAGCAATAAGAAGTGGGGACGGCAGATGCCAGTTGCCAGCAATTTATATCTAATAAATTTTGTTTCATGCAGGAACAAATTGTCACTAATCACTTTAAAGTGAATGTGACCAATGTGGAAAATTTAAAATACCAAAAAGAGAAAGTCTGCCGAATAAGTGGAGAAATTCATAGGCAAGAGATAAGTTGGTAAAAAGAAAATACCAAAAAAAGGAAGGTAACATCTTTTGAAATCCATTCCCCAGTCCTCAGGCTGCGGGAATACATTTTTCTGCATCACATTGCACGTTTAATTTCTGTTAGGTGCCCACCTTCGAATACGGGAATATTTTCTGCATCGCATTGCACGTTTAATTTCTGTTAGGTGCCCACCTTCGAATACGGGAATATTTTCTGCATTCGCATTACACGTTTAAATTCTGTTAGGTGCCCACCTTCTAATACGGGAATATTTTCTGCATTCGCATTGCACGTTTAAATTCTGTTAGGTGCCCACCTTCTAATACGGGAATATTTTTCTGCATTTTGCATTGCACGTTTAATTTCGGTTAGGTGCCCACCTTCTAATACGGGAATACTTTTCTGCATTTGCATTGCACGTTTAGTTTCTGTTAGGTGCCCACCTTCTAATACGGGAATACTTTTCTGCATCGCATTACACCTTTAATTTCAGTTAGGTGCCCACCTTCTAATACGGGAATATTTTCTGCATCACATTGCACGTTTAATTTCTGTCAGGTGCCCACCTTCTAATACGGGAATACTTTTCTGCATTCGCATTGCACGTTTAATTTCAGTTAGGTGCCCACCTTCTAATACGGGAATATTTTTCTGCATTTTGCATTGCACGTTTAATTTCTGTTAGGTGCCCACCTTCTAATACGGGAATATTTTTCTGCATTTTGCATTGCACGTTTAATTTCTGTTAGGTGCCCACCTTCTAATACGGGAATATTTTCTGCATTCGCATTGCACGTTTAAATTCTGTTAGGTGCCCACCTTCTAATACGGGAATACTTTTCTGCATCGCATTGCACGTTTAAATTCTGTTAGGTGCCCACCTTCTAATACGGGAATACTTTTCTGCATCGCATTGCACGTTTAATTTCTGTTAGGTGCCCACCTTCTAATACGGGAATATTTTTCTGCATTCGCATTGCACGTTTAATTTCGGTTAGGTGCCCACCTTCTAATACGGGAATACTTTTTCTGCATTTGCATTGCACGTTTAATTTCGGTTAGGTGCCCACCTTCTAATACGGGAATATTTTTCTGCATTTTGCATTGCACGTTTAATTTCTGTTAGGCGCCCACCTTCTAATACGGGAATATTTTTCTGCACATCATGGTTTATATAGTTAAAAGCCCACACTGGGGCAGAAAAAGAAAAAAGGTAGTTTGTTGTTTTGTTTTGAGCAGGTTCAGCTCGAGATAAAAAAAAACAAGAAAATCAACAAAAAGAGAGTCAACAAGAAAAGAAAAATCAACAAAAAAAAGAGAGTCAGCATCAAAGAAAATCAACAAAAAAAAAAGGAAGATTCTGCATCACCGGAAAGGGAAGAAGAGCAAAAGCTAGATTAGGAACAATTGTAATTGTAGGATCATAGCTTAGAATAGCTTCTTCATTTTACATTTCCCCCCCCCCGGTGTAATAAGGAGTAAGTCAGCAGGTCTCAACAGTGTCAATGCAACAGTGAGTCTGGTAGTTTTTAAAACTGCCAGACCTTCCCGAACTACACTGACCTGATTCCTGTTTAGCCCAGGATATGTAGGCAACCTCTGAAGCAGGGTGCGGTCAAACAGTTATAATCTCATTAACAGCCATACAACACAGTATTCTATTAGCCGGGAAGGACTAAGTCCGAACCCCCAATCACAATGTCACCACGTTGTGAGCACGTGATTTTTGCACCGAGCAAACAATTCCAAAATAAAAATAAATATATTTTTTGAGTGCAATTACTTGCTTTGTTTGGAATTAGCTATACTTTTGAGTTTGAATAAGTAGAAATTAGAAGAAAATCAAAAAAAAAATAGGCTAGGAAATTAGTTGTTAGTATAATTGGTTAGATTTTAAGGAAAATTAAAAATAGCTTAAATAGGAGAAAATAAAGAAAAATAGCAGAAAAATTGCAAACAATACTAGAAAATTAGAGTAAATAGGAAGTTAGGTTTTATAATTTTCCATAAAAAGAAAAGAAAAAAAAAGTATAAAAGAAAATACATAAAAAATCATTAATATCAGAAAAATAAAAAAATATATGTGTAGGTATAATTGCTATTGGGCCAAATAATTAAGAGCAGTGGCCCAGTCTGCTTTGGCCCAACGATTTGGCCGGTCCAATCCTGATTGGTTCAATCTTCACCGTTCAATAGAGTTGAATCCGACGGCCTGAAGTTTTTGATCAAATTAACCAGTTAATTAATTAATTGGTTCAATCTCAACCGTTCATTCAAGTTGATCGGACGGAAGAGACTTTGGTCTCGCAAAAGCCCAAACGGCGTCGTTTATGTAACGCTTCTCTGAGCCGTTGATCGTCACCAATTCAACGGCCCAGATTATCTCAGACACATAGCCTATATAAGGCTTGTGTCTGAACGAATTTGCCATTCTCTCTAAAACCCTAGAGACGGCCGCCCTGATTCTCTCTACTTTCATCTTCTTCAAGACCAGCGGCCATGGCGGCCACCACTCCCACGGTGGTCGCCGGCCTTTCCTGAATCCCCTCTCATCTTTTCCATCTTCTATTTCTTCATCTTCATCAAGAAACTCCAAAGAACTCCCCTTCTCCAGAACTCCGGTCACCGGAACTCATCGCCGGTGACCACTAAAGTATGAACCATCGCCTCAAACCAATGCCAATCTATTCCCCTTCCTCTGATCTACACCCCTATATCACTCACTTCCCTCGAATCTGTCCCAGCCGTCTCGAATATTCCAGAGAAGGTCATCGGAACCCTAACTCCGGCGACCCCCAAAATCGAACCACCCAAAGACCGTGTCTTTTACACTCCTGAACACCCCCCTGTAACTCAGAATTCAAAAAGGCTTAGTCTTTAAGTCTTAGAAGAAAGTCAGAGAAGAAATTAAAAAAAGAGATCCGAAAGAACAAAGGAAAAAGAAAGCAAAGGAGTATAGTAGAGTCCATGAGTGAATAAAAGAGAAAAGGAATAGGAAGCTCAGGGGACAGGCCCTGCAAGCTAAGTCCCCCGGCCCTTATTTGCTTTCTTTTATTATTCTTGCTTTGTGTATGTTGTTTGATTTCTGCTTTTATTTTTTGCATGCCTTTAGATGTCTTCTCTGATTTTGTTTAACATGTTAGTCATAGGATTTTGGTACTTGTTTGTTTCTGCTTAACGCTCTGTTCATGATTTGGTTTTGGTTGATTATGTTCTCACAATTCTCTAGTTTATATTCCTGGTGTCATCTTTCTCTGATGTTTGTTATCTCTTCTGTATCTTTTATTTGCCTCGCATGTTAGTCATGTGCTCTTTTCTTTTCATATTGGTTCCTTTGCATGATTAGTTATAAGTTTCCTACCTGTTGTTTCTTCTTTTGCTTCATATATCTTGTTTGTGTCTCCGATAATTAAGTCATAAGGGTTTCATAACATGTTTCTTCTAGGTCTGTTAATGATGGAGTTCTTGTGTTGCTCTTGTGTTTCTTTTAAAGTTTGACCATGTTTGTTCTCCTGTTCATCTGTTCCGTATCATGATTTGTCTCCCCTGAGTTAAAGACCCATCTGTTGTAACTCTTGACCAATTGTTTTTCTAATATTATGCATGCCTGAGTTCTAACACTGGTTTGATTCTCATATTTATATTAAGTTTGTTTTAATTGAGTTTTGTAATCTTTGGACTGCCCTTTTCTGTTTCTGAGCATGTCTAATCTTAATACCAGGTTTAATTGTCTAATTTACCTCCTCTGTTAAGACTTCTTGTGTTAGTTCATCTTCCCCAGTTAGATAGTGTATCTGAAATTGGACCCTTGAAATCTGAGTTAAGTGACTCTGCTCCTTTAGGTCACTTTCACATGATAGTTTTAGGTTTCTTCTTTACTGTTCACCCATGTTATCATGTTCTTCATCCTCATCATTGTTGGCATTTGAAAAGGTTTTAAGTTTAGGGGGATCTAGTTGATATCATTCTCATATTATGCTGTTTGATCCTTTGTTCTTATGTTTGGCATAAGCTATGCTCTATTTCTCTTGACTGTTTTGTAAGACTTAGCATCTATGAGTCCATGCCATGAACTTTAATGGTTTTTGAAATTATTCAAGTATCAGATGACTTGAGCTGATAGTGACTAGGTTTAAGTTGACATAAGTCCATACTTTGTCCCATAAAATTGGATAATGTGAAGTTAATTGACTGAAATTCAACCTTATCACTTGCCCTTTTCTGAGTTTCAGTTGGTTAATGCATTTTGTTTAATCTTGTGTGCCCTTGTATGCAACACTTGTTGAAAATGACTGAGTTCTGTTAGTTCTTGTTAGTATGAGAATTTGATTAACATTCACTAACCTTAAGAGAATTGGTTATAACTGTAGTGCTAGGTTTCATAAATGGCTAGTTTCTAAAAATAGGTTAAAACTGAAATTGAACATAATTAGGCTATAAGTTAAATAATTGGCTTAAGAATGGTCAACCTTGCAAAGGGTTGACCTATTCTATAAAGCCCTAACACACGGTCCACTTTAAAAGTGGCTGGTTGTGCAAAAGGGCTATGTTTGCAAATGCAGATTAGCCCAGGCTCTCTTTAGAGCCCTGAACAGCAAAATGGCCAAACCTGCAAATGGTTTTGGGCCCAAATGTTCAGTGATTGGCTTTAATAGCCAAAGCTAAGTCTCAACTTGAGACTGGTTAGATTTGCTTTAATAAAGCAGGCTATGCCTGCAATTAGGTTAAATTTGAAATAACTTAGTGTTAATTAACTGAGATAGATCTAGAAGTGGCTAAAATTGAAATAGTCCCTTAAAATAAATTTGGCCAGCCCTTAAATACTAATGCCAGGGCTGGCTATTAGTTAAATAGGTTCAAAGGTTGTTGAAGTTTGACCTAGGTAGACTTAGTAAATCAGCATTGGCCCTGAGGGCATAATTGGGAGCTAAAAAGGTAAAACAGTAATAACTTAGAACTTAAGAGGGTAATGGAGTCATTCATGCCCCTGATTTCTGCAATTTTGCAGAGATTTAAGGGTATATTGGTCTCCTAGAAATGGGAAATCTGTAAAAATCTTTAACCCATAAGGATACATTGGTAAAAGGCCCTAAAAGGAATCTTTTAGAACCTTCCAGCACATGCTGGAAGGGTTTTTTCATAACTAAAATGGGGCCTAAGTGTAGGTTTAGTAATTTTAAGAGGGGAGAAGTGGGATTAAATCCCATACTTTCTCCCCAAGTCATCAGCCCTTAGCCTCAACTATAAATACCTCTAGAAAAGGGCTGAATAGGGGGTTCCATTTTTTTAGCAATTCTGAAATATATTCTAGCCTAATTAAATATAAAGTTTCAGAGGTAGAAATAACAATAGAATAGTAGAATTTCTGGGTTTCTCTCTCGGATTGCTGCGTTATTTACTTGGGATTTCCTATTGTTGTTGCTGTGGTCTTCTATTTGGTTGATTTTCAACTCATCACTGTTGCATTGCTGATTGAGTCATTGCTGTCTGCTTCTACCCCTTAGAACTCATCGGTTTTCTTTGCTTTGATTCAGGTACATTACTCTTACACTTGAAGCTGTAATCCTGAGTTGTTGAAATGAGAATGAAGCTATGAATTCGATTATATTTTGTTGTAGTAGCAGTTTAGTTTATTAGTTTAAATTTGTGGCTTATTCCATTGTAGTAGTCTATAGTAACAGAAAAACGACACTAATGCTGTAATAATTAGTATAGTAGTAGTAGTATATTAGTAGTATAATATAGATAGTTTACCACTTAGTTTAATTAGGTAGAAGCCCTAAAATATAAGTTGATTAATAACACCTGCAAGGATAATAATCTGGTAATGAAACAAGTTATGAAGAAATCAGTAGTACAATGGTAGTATGGCCTTAAATTACTCATCATTTAGATAATATCATGGATTAGCACTTAAGCATGGAATAAAAAACATCAAACCAGTTAGTGATTCATAATCTAGTAATTAGCCAAACTGCAGTAAAATCAGTAGTCTAATTGTTCTAAAGCTTTCTAGCTATTTGAATTTAGATAACTGGGTTGTTTGATTGAGTAATTAAGTCACGTAATCACTGATTGTGTAGCTAACTTCTTTAGAAATCAAGGCTTAGATCCGAGCAAGTTTAAGAGGAGAAATAACTAGATGATGAAAGCAATTTGATTAGGTTCAGATTCGTGAGGTTAATAAGTTTAATTCATAATGAAACCAGTGTTGTAGTTAGGCATATGTGAATAACTCTTTTAACTTGTCTGGGTACTATAAATAGTTAATCCAATCATTCTTTAATTAAATTCTGTAGATAGTTAAGCTGTGGTATTAAACCTTTTAGTTAGTAAACAATTGTATTATTATAAAATTCTTAGTTGTGAATTGATAGCGATGACAATTTGTTGAGTTCTCATGTACCTAGACAATTGACTTAGAATTATTGTTTCTTGTACTGATTTCCTTGGTGATAAATAAAAATGCCTTCTGATTCAAATATATGTCCCTGTTCTGTTATTTTAATCATTACCATTGTTATTGGATTTAGGCCCAGTTTACGTTATGGGCCTGAATCGTTATATAAAGCTAACGAAGCCAGCGAGAAGAAGTCAAATAGCCTGGGTTTCGAGTACCTGGGCAGTTCGAATGTTTAAGTGAAAAGAAGACCAGGCCCAATAAATAATATGAATTCGACGGGCCTGGATTATTATAGTATTAGCAATACGAATAAGGCAAAAACAATGTATAGCAAATGTAGTTAAACAAAATAGGACCGGACTTTAAAATTAAATTGGGATGAGCCTCGCCCGAATAACACCGGGGCCCCCATTTAGTAATAAGATAACATAGTAGAATCGGAGAGGCTAATAGTGAATTCCATAGCCTCTCCCAAAGTTAAAAGCCGATATAGACTATCTTAAGGCACGATTTTAATATACCTTCCTATGAACGAGTGTGCACTTGGTGCGACTCAAATCAAAATCTCGGCAAAGCCGAAATACACCGAAAAGTCATAGGCGTACTGGTTGCGGTATGACTCGAAGCGTGTTTCCGCGATGTCGTAAATTCCTAAAAAATAATATTTAACGTAAAAGCACATTATGTTGTTAAAACCTATAATTGAGTCAAACAAAAGTCAAGAACGACAGTGGAGCGACCGTGCTAAAACCACGGAATCCGGGAGTGCCTAACACCTTCTCCCGGATTAACAGAGTTCCTTATCCGGATCTCTGCTTCGCAGACATTTATAAGAGTCAAAATTCCTCGGATTCGGGATTAACCGGTGACTTGGGACACCATTGTCATTCCCAAGTGGTGACTCTGATTAATCTCTAATAAAATCCCGAACCGATTGTCCTTTAATTAGAAAAACTCCTTCCCTTACGTTATTTTATCCGTCTTGGGTAATTGAGCGTCGGGGTATACCCTACACGTGTATTTATACGCATTTAAGAAGTTTGGGGTAGTAAAAAGGGAGGTGTGACACACGTCCGTCATAGAACGCGTGTCTCATCTCAATATAGCACTGTGAAGTGCTAGTACGGGGTTTCAAACCCTCAATACATTGTTTACTACTACCACTCACCTCGAACCGGTAGAAGCTTCAATCCGCCTTGCGCTTGCCTCGCAAATCAATCTCCTCGGGTGCCAAATCTGCTCAAAATCATAGAGAATGCATCAATATATGCTAATTTCACGAAATTCATTCGAAATAACCCAAATTATATCAAAACCCACAAGTTGTCAAAACCCGACTTTTGGTGCGCTTCTCGAAAAATTATAAAAGTTACATATTCAGAACCCTCGTCTCAATACGAGTCTAGGCATATCAAATTTACCAAAATCGGACTCCATTTGTCCACTCAAATCAGGTGTTTTTCTTTAATTTAGGCCTAGGGCTCAAACCCACCTTTAATCTTCCATTTACGGAAATTTAACCCATGATTTCATGTTAAAATGATGTAATTAAGCCACAAAACTTACCTCCAACGAATCCCCGATGAATTACCAGCAATTCCCGTGAGTTTCTCTCTCTAGAACTCAAAAATGGTGTTTTGGGTTAATGAACCCGCGACTGGTTCTGTTCTGGTTTTAATTTCACTGCCAGACCAATCCTTCTATGCGATCGCAATGACCCTATGCGATCGCATAGAGTTAAATTTTCCTGCCAATTTCCCTTTCTATGCGATCGCAATGCACTCCCGCGATCGCATAGCACAACCTTCCAGGCCTCATCTTTTCTTCTCTGCGATCGCAACACCGGCTATGCGATCGCAATGCACGTCTGACAAACCTATGCGATCGCACCCCTTGCTATGCGATCGCATAGCACATTTTTCTCACCCCTCCAATCTCTTCTATGCGATCGCACAAGTGACCCTGCGATCGCAGAGTGCCAGTTTCCATACCTATGCAAACGCGACGCCCTTGTCGCGAACGTAATTCTTTAGCCCACCTGGCCTTAGCGAACGCGACCCATGTCACGCGAACACGAAGGTCTATTTGACTGGGCAGAAACCTGCAGTTTTCTGCAGATTTTGCCAAGTCCAATATGCCCGGTTGATGGTCCGTAATCATCTCGAGGCCCCCGGACCCCAACGAAAACCACCAACATACTCCAAAACACGATACGAACTTGTTCCAATCATAAAAACACCATCCTAAACATCAAAATCACCAATTACACACGGATTCAAGCCTAAATTCCTTAAAACTTTCCGAATTACGCATTCAATCAAAAACCCGACTAAACGATGTCCGAATGACCTGAAATTTTGCAGGCACATCCAAAATCACCTAACGGAGCTACTGCAACTGTCGGAATTCCATTCCGACCCCCAGATCAAAATTTCACCTACCGTTCGGATTTCGCCAAAATTCAACCTTAGCCAATTCAAGCCTAAAACTACACCGGACATCCGAATTCAATTCCGATTGTTCTCCTAAGTCATAAATGATCCCCCGGAACTAGTCGAATCATCAGAATCCGGTTCCGAGCACTCTAACTCAATAGTCAACTCTTGGTTGACTTTCTATATTCAAGCTTTCTTCAAACATGCTATTTGTTTCATTTTCAATCCAAATCACTCCTAACTCACCCGATATATTCTAATACTGTCATAAAAGCATAAGATATGTGATTGCAAGGTAACGGGGTGGTAATTCCCATAACGACAGGCCGGGTCGTTACATTCTCCCCAACTTAAACAAACGCTCGTCCTCGAGCGGGTCAAGAAACATACCTGAAATCTCGAATAGCTGAGGGTATCTGCTCCGCATCTCCTACTCGACCTCCCAAGTAGCCTCCTCCACGGGCCGACCTTTCCACTGCACCTTAACTGATGCAATCTCCTTCGACCTCAATTTCCTTACTTGGCGACCCAAAATAGCAATAGGCTCCACATCATAGGATAGATCACCATCAAGCTGAATGGTACTGAAGTCTAATACATGAGACGGATCTCCGATGTACTTCCGGAGCATAGACACATGGAATACTGGATGAACGCTGGATAAGCTGGGTGGCAAGGCTAACTCATATGCCACCTCTCCAACTCTCCTGAGTATCTCAAAAGGACCAATGTACCTGGGACTCAACTTCCCTTTCCTCCCGAATCTCGTGACACCCTTCATGGGTGAAACCTTCAGTAATACTCTATCACCAACCATGAAAGACAACTCTCGAACCCTACGGTCTGCATAACTCTTCTGGCGAGACTGTGCTGTGCGAAGCCTCTCCTGGATCAACTTTGCTCTATCCAGAGCATCCTGAACTAACTCAGTCCCTATCAATCTATCCTCACCAGGCTCAAACCATCCCACGGGGGATCTACATCGTCTGCCATACAATGCCTCATACGGGGCCATCTGAATACTCGACTGATAACTGTTGTTGTAGGCAAACTCGGCAAGTGGTAAGAACTCATCCCACGAACCACCAAAGTCAATCACACATGCTCGCAACATATCCTCCAGGATCTGAATAGTACGCTCAGACTGCCCGTCTGTCTGGGGGTGAAATGTTGTACTCAACTCAACCCTCATACCCATCTCTCGCTGAAATGCTCTCCAAAATTGAGAAGTGAACTGAGTGCCTCTATCAGATATAATAGACACTGGGACCCCATGCAACCTGACAATCTCCCGAATAAAGATCTGCCAACCGCTCCGATGAGTAAGTAGTACTAACTGGGATGAAATGTGCGGACTTAGTCAGCCGATCAACAATCACCCATACAGAATCAAACTTCCTCGCTGTCCGAGGAGCCTAGTAACAAAATCCATGGTGATCCTCTCCCATTTCCACTCGGGAATAACCATATGCTGAAGAACACCGCCCGGTCTCTGATGCTCATATTTGACCTGCTGGCAATTGAGGCACTTAGCTACATGCCTAACAATATCCATCTTCATTCTCCTCCACCGGTAGTGTTGTCTCAAGTCTTGGTACATCTTTGCGGCACCTGGGTGAATAGAGTACCGCGAACTGTGTGCCTCCTCAAGTATCAACTCCCGCAAACCATCAACATTGGACACGCATATACGGCCCTGCATCCTCAGAACACCATCACTGTCGATAGTCACATCTCTAACATCATTATGCTGCACTCTGTCCTTAAGGACAAGCAAATGTGGGTCATCATACTGTCGCTCCCCGATGCGATCATATAAGGAAGATCGAGAAACAACACAAGCCAACACCCGACTCGGCTCCGAAATATCTAATCTCACTAGCCGATTGGCTAGGGCATGAACATCATAAGCAAATGGCCTCTCCCCAACTGGGATGAAAGCTAAGCTGCCCATGCTAACCGCCTTCCGACTCAAGGCATCGGCCACCACATTGGCCTTCCCCGGATGATACAAAATAGTGATGTCATAATCCTTAAGCAACTCCAACCACCTCCGCTGTCTCAAATTAAGGTCCTTTTGTCTGAATAAGTGCTAAGGGCTGCGATGATCCGTGAACACTTCACAGGAGACACCATACATGTAATGCCTCCAAATCTTCAAAGCATGAACTATGGCTGCTAGCTCCAAATCATGAACAGGGTAGTTCTTCTCGTGGGGCTTCAACTGATGAGAAGCATAAGCAATGACCCTACCCTCCTGCATCAACACACAACCAATGCCAACTCTCGAGGCATCACAATATACAGTATAAGAATCTGAAGCTGTCGGTAGAACCAAGACTGGTGCTGTGGTCAGTGCTGTCTTGAGCTTCTGAAAGCTCTCCTCGCACTCCTCGGACCATAAGAAAGGAACACCCTTCTTAGTCAATCTAGTCAATGGTGAAGCAATAGAAGAGAACCCCTGAACGAATCGACGATAATACCCTGCCAATCCCAGAAAGCTACGAATCTCAGTAACTGAGGTCGGTCTGGGCCAACTCTGCACCGCCTCGACCTTCCTCGGGTCTACCGAATACCATCACAGGACACCACGTGCCCCAAGAATGCCACGGACTCAAGCCGAACTCACATTTGGAGAACTTGGCATACAACTTCTCCTCTCTCAATCTCTGCAACACAATACTCGAAGTGCCGAGCATGCTCCTCCCGGCTACGAGAGTAGACTAGTATGTCATCAATGAATACGATCACAAATGAATCAAGATACGGCCTGAATACACTGTTCATCAGATGCATAAATGCTGCTGGGGCGTTAGTCAGATCAAAAGACATCACAAGGAACTCATAGTGACCATATCTGGTCCGGAATGCAGTCTTCATAATGTCAGACTCTCTAATCTTCAGCTGATGGTAGCCTGAACGAAGATCAATCTTCGAGAACACCCTAGCTCCCTGGAGCTGATCAAATAAATCATCAATACGAGGCAGAGGATACTTATTCTTCACTGTCACTTTGTTTAGCTGCCTGTAGTCAATACACATCCTCATGGATCCGTCCTTCTTCTTAACAAACAGGACCGGGGCACCCCACGGCGACACACTCGGCCGAATGAACCCTTATCTAGGAGTTCCTAGAGCTGCTCCTTCAATTCCTTCAACTCAGCTGGTGCCATCCGATACGGAGGAATGGAAATAGGCTGAGTGCCTGGCACCAAATCGATACCAAAATCAATATCCCTGTCCGGCGGCATGCCCGACAGGTCTGAGGGAAACACATCAGGAAAGTCTCACACAATGGGAACAGAATCAATACTGGGAGTCTGGGCCTCGACCTCCCGCACAAATGCTAAATAAGAGAGACATACCTTCCCAACCATTCGTTGGGCCTTGAGGAAAGATATTACCCTGCTAGGTACATACTCAGTCGTGCCTCGCCACTCGATCCTCTGAATACCCGGCATAGCCAAAGTGACTGTCTTAGCATGACAGTCCAGAATAGCATGACATGGAGATAGCCAGTCCATGCCCAATATAACATCAAAATCAATCATGCTGAGAAGCAACAGGTCTACTCGGGTCTCCGGACCTCCAATAGTGACCAAACAGGACCGGTATACGTGGTCCACAACAATAGTATCCCCTACCGGGGTAGATACATGTACTGGCAGCTCAAGGCTCCCTCGGGTCGTGCCCAAATGAGGAGCAAAATATGTAGACACATAAGAATAAGTAGAACCGGGATCAAACAATACCGAGGCATCTCTGTGGCAGACTAAAATAATACCTGTAATGACAGCATCAGAAGCAACGGCCTCAGATCGGCCCTGAAAAGCATAGCATCTAGCCTGTCCGCCTGATCGGCCTCCCCCTCGAGAGCGACCCCTAGCTGTCTGACCCTCACCCCTAGCTGGCGGGGCGGGTGCTGAAGTAGAAGGACCAGATGACGAGGGCTGCCCCCTCTGCTGATAAGATCTGGAAACAAGACGGGGACACTCCCTACGGTGGTGCCCAAACTCTCTGCACTCATAGCAACTCCCCGATGCTGGGGACTGAGACTGATAAGGACCTCTGGCGCTGGAGTGGCCAGCTGATAAACTAGGCCGAGATGAACCCTGAGCGGATAGGGCCTGTAAAGAACTCTGAGCTGGCATGGCACTGAGGGATGGTTGGCTCTGGTGCGAACCCTGATAACCCTGTCTAGGAGACCATCTGCAACGATCTGAGCGACCCGACTGCGAAGACCTGAAAGAGCGACCTCGGCTCTGCTGACTCTGGCCTCTGGTCCGAGTGCCACTGGAACTAGCTGCTCCTCGAGGCCTCTTGGCCTCTCTCTCATCCCGCTCCCGGCGACGATCTGTCTCTATGTCGCGAGCAATATCCACAGTATCCTCAAATGTACGACTCAAAACCCTCTCCCGAGTCATCAGAATATGAATGGGATAAATGAGGCCGTCCACGAAGCGCCCAATCCTCTCTCTGTCGGAATGAACTAACCACGGTGCATATCTAGACAACTCTATAAACCTGATCTCATACTCTGACACTGACATGTCCCCCTCTGACGGAGACCCTCAAACTGCCTACGCATCTCCTCTCTCCGAGATCGAGGCACCCATTTCTCTAAGAACATAGTGGAGAACTCCGGCCATGATAGTGGTGCTGCCGCTGCCGGCCTGCGGCGCTCGTAAGCCTCCCACAAAGCGAAGGTTGGCCCTTGAAACCGAAAGGTAGTGAAAGATACCCCACCTGGACTCCAATATCCCTACCGTACGAAGCATCCGACGACAATTATCCAGAAAACCTCGGGCGTCCTCGCCGGAGCACCGATGAACACTGGAGGAGATAACTCGGTGAACCTCTCGAGACGACGCCGCTCATCGTCCGGTCATAGCCGGGACCCTGTCCCCCTGATCTGATCTGTTGGCTGAACCGGTACCACAGGCCGAACCGGAGGAGCCTCCGGTGTCCGTAAGCCTCCGCATCGCTGGCTCCGGAGTGCGTCTTGCGGGGGTCCGATGACCACCCCCGATCCCCGATGCAGTTGCTGTAGTAGTAACTCAAACCGCCTGTGCTAGGCCAGTGCAGACTGCTAGTATCTGAGCCGGGGTCTCCTGTAGACCCGGAATGACAATGGGCACGGCTGGTGCCTGATCTGGTGCTGCTGGCACCTCTGCAACCGGGGCCGTGGGTCAGCCGGCACCGCCTCAGGCCGCCCTCGCACCCTCGCGGGTCAGCGGAAAAAGGAGGTGTGACAGCAGGTGGTAGTGGTGGTCGTCCTCCACGTCCGGATGATCGAGTTCTCGCCATTTGCGAGAGAATAGAGTGTCAAAGTTCAGATCAAGTCAAAAGTAATCGCACGACGAGAATTCCAAGAATTGAAACTTTTCCTAAAAGGTTTGCAGCCTCCGAGGATAAGTACAGGCGTCCCCGCACCGATCCACGAGACTCTACCAACCGGCTCATGACTCGCGAGACATGTTAACCTAGGCTCTGATACCAACTTGTCACGACCCAAACCCTGGTCGTGATGGCGCCCAACACAATGCTAGGCAAGCCCGACCATATTATCCCTTAAACCAGCCAATTATTAAATACATTAAACTTAAACAGTAAATGATCATATCAGATTATAAACGAAATGTATAACGTACAAAATACGGTCCCAACCATATCGTGGTGTCACGAGACCGAGCCTCTACAGAATAGCATCCTAATACAACCAAGTCTAGGCAAATAGGAAATCAACAAGATGATAAAGAAGGAGAAAACAAGCTCGGCGGACGCTGGCAACTACCTCGTAATCTCCGCAAAAGTAGACAAGGATCAGCAGCTACAATGTCTCAACTGCTCTCGGGCACCTGTGGATCTGCACAGAAAGTGCAGGGGAGTGGGGTGAGTATATTTCAACTCAGTGAGTAATAATAATAAATAATGACTGAAGGTAAGAACTCCCGTGCTATCACTTAGCAGTTCTAAGGCAACCCTCATATGTACGTCATCACTATGGTAATACTCTAATCTCCAAACCACATTTATCTCTACAAGATTCTTACTCTGATCCGACCCTCACTCGTACCCCCTGCGGTGTACGGCCATTTCAACATATAAAGACACATACCTACGTCTATAATGTATAAATATTTAAGTAGATAGTAGGATATAATTAAGTAAAATGCTGCGGCGTGCAGCCCGCTCCAATACATATACCGCTGCGGCGCGCAACCCGCTCCATTTAACGTCGACGGCGCTCACTAGGGGTGTATACAGACTTCGGAGGGGCTCCCTAGGCCCAAGCACTATTATACTGCGGCGTGCAGCCCGATCCACACATGTATACTGCGGCGTGCAGTTCGATCCAATATTTATATGTATATATATTTATACTGCTGCGGCGCGCAGCCCGATCCCATAATATACACCAGTGCTCACTGAGAATGTGTGCAGACTCAGACTCCGAAGGGGCTCCTACAGCCCAAGCGCAATAATATTGCGGCGTGCAGTCCATCCCACATGTATATTACATGTACATTACATGTATATTACTGCGGCGTGCAGTCCGATCCAATATATATACTGCTGCGGCGTGCAGCCCGATCCAATATAGGTATATATATATATATAATACCTCATAATGGGTCCTCGACCCTATTCCAGTCAGTATATACTTGGCCTCTCAGGCCCAATATAATATATCACAGTGGGTCCTGGACCCTGTCTCAGTCAATATAGACTTGGCCTTTCAGGCCCACTCGGCTAGAACAAGGAATTCCACCCTAGATAATCTCTCTCAATGTACACATCTAGTACGGGCTCATATTATGCTATACAGCTAGAGCTACGGCTGAGTGTATATTTCCAACACGATATAAAGGTCACCTAGCTCTATAGGTTCCTTAATGCTCTACAGATCGGCACAAGGCCCCAAACATGGCTATTAGCCCAATTGTACAGTTATAAACTTATTATCAGTCATAACACACAGTATACTATTAGTCGGGAAGGACTAAGTCCGAACCCCCAATCACAATGTCACCACGTCCGTCATAAAACGCGTGTCTCATCTCAATATAGCACTGTGAAGTGCTAGTACGGGGTTTCAAACCCTCAGGTACATTGTTTACTACTACCACTCACCTCGAACCGGTAGAAGCTTCAATCCTCCTTGCGCTTGCCTCGCAAATCAATCTCCTCGGGTGCAAAATCTGCTCAAAATCATAGAGAATGCATCAATATATGCTAATTTCACGAAATTCATTCGAAATAACCCAAATTATATCAAAACCCACAAGTTGTCAAAACCCGACTTTTGGTGCGCTTCTCGAAAAATTATAAAAGTTACATATTCGGAACCCTCGTCTCAATAAGAGTCTAGGCATATCAAATTTACCAAAATCGGACTCCATTTGCCCACTCAAATCAGTATTTTTCTTTAATTTAGGCCTAGGGCTCAAACCCACCTTTAATCTTCCATTTACAGAAATTTAACCCATGATTTCATGTTAAAATGATGTAATTAAGCCACAAAACTTACCTCCGACGAATCCCCGATGAATTACCAGCAGTTCCCGTGAGTTTCTCTCTCTAGAACTCAAAAATAGTGTTTTGGGTTAATGAACCCGCGACTGGTTCTGTTCTGGTTTTAATTTCACTGCCAGACCAATCCTTCTATGCGATCGCAATGACCCTATGCGATCGCATAGAGTTAAATTCTCCTGCCAATTTCCCTTTCTATGCGATCGCAATGCACTCCCGCGATCGCATAGCACAACCTTCCAGGCCTCATCTTTTCTTCTCTGCGATCGCAACACCGGCTATGCGATCGCAATGCACAGTCTGACAAACCTATGCGATCGCACCCCTTTCTATGCGATCGCATAGCACATTTTTCTCACCCCTCCAATCTCTTCTATGCGATCGCACAAGTGACCCTGCGATCGCAGAGTGCCAGTTTCCATACCTATGCGATCGCATCTCCTATTACGCGATCGCATAGAACAGCTCTGGGGCTCACTTCCATCCTTCTATGCGATCGCATCTACTCTATGCGATCGCATAGAGCATCCGTCTGCAACAAAACCAGCAGCCAACAGCAGTTCAAAAATACAAGAAATGGTCCGTTTGGACCCCCGAAATCAACCCGAGGCCCCCGGGACCCCAACGAAAACCACCAACATACTCCAAAACACGATACGAACTTGTTCCAATCATAAAAACACCATCCTAAACATCAAAATCACCAATTACACACGGATTCAAGCCTAAATTCCTTAAAACTTTCCGAATTACGCATTCAATCAAAAACCCGACTAAACGACGTCCGAATGACCTGAAATTTTGCAGGCACATCCAAAATCACCTAACGGAGCTACTGCAACTGTCAGAATTCCATTCCGACCCCGGATCAAAATTTCACCTACCGTTCGGATTTCGCCAAAATTCAACCTTAGCCAATTCAAGCCTAAAACTACACCGGACCTCCGAATTCAATTCCGATTGTTCTCCTAAGTCATAAATGATCCCCCGGAACTAGTCGAATCGTCAGAATCCGGTTCCGACCACTCTAACTCAATAGTCAACTCTTGGTTGACTTTCTATATTCAAGATTTCTTCAAACATACTATTTGTTTCATTTTCAATCCAAATCACTCCTAACTCACCCGATATATTCTAATACTGTCATAAAAGCATAAGATATGTGATTGCAAGGTAACGGGGTGGTAATTCCCGTAACGACAGGCCGGGTCGTTACAGCTCCTTGCTAAAAGAGTATGTATGCACAAATGTTCCTTCATTAGGAGTTGAATCATTCTCCAGTGTCCCCAGTGCTCCATTTGCCTTTGCCAAAGGTTGATAGTTGTTGACCTTAGTGAACTGAAAATCATGAGGAAATCCAATTAACCTGTAACAATCTGCCCTTACATGCCCTGTCTTCATGCAGTGAGTACAACTCACATTAGGATTGTATTTCCCTTTCCTAACTTTTCCTTTATTCTGTTGATTACTTGTAATTCTTGATGAAGAGTTCCAGCCTTTTTGACCTTGATTGTTATACTTTGTTCCTCCTTTCCTTGTTCCTGTTACCATAAAAGAAGAACCATCTGAGATGGTTTGTGGACTGACCATGTTGACAAAGGCCTCTTTCTGATTCTCATCTTGTAGTAGCAGGGAGTAAGCAAAATCCATACTAGGAAGAGGATTCATCATGAGGATGTTCCCTCTAGCTTGAGCATAGGCATTATTGAGTCCCATTAGGAATTGGAGGATCCTTTGATCCTCCAGAAACTTACTTACCTTGAACTTTCATCCACACACACATTCACATGAACAATTTAGATGAGAACTTAGGGAATCCATCTCATCCCATAGTTTCTTAAGTGTAGTAAAATAGCCTGAAATGCTATTATTTCCTTGAATTGATGTTGAGATTTCCTTCTGTAATTGATATAGTTTAGCCCTATTTGATTGCCCAAATCTGTGTTCCAAACTGTTCCATAGATTTCTTGCTGTTTTAGAATAAATGACACTGTCTCCTATGTCCTTTGACAGTGAATTCAGTAGCCATGAAGTCACCATATCATTGGCTCTACTCCATAGAGCATAGTCTCCTGATTCAAGTTTTGGCTCTTCACAACTACCATCAATGAAGCCAAGCTTGTTCTTGGCTGAAAGAGCAATGAGGATGGTCCTTCTCCATCCTGGGAAACCCCTTCCATCAAAGGGAAGGTTCACAAGACTCATTCCAGGTGAATCTGAAGAATGCAGAAAATAAGGGTGATTTGAGTCAAGAGTTTTCACTTGACTGGTTGATCTAGTGATAGTCACTGCAGGTTCAGCTTCTCCTCCAGTCATGGTTAAAACTTAGTGTTAAATAATGAGAGTAAGGAGAAGAAGAAGATGAAGAACAAGAAGAATTTGAGAAATGGGTATTCGAGCCTTCACTGCTCTGATACCATGAAAGAAATGTAGGAAATGTAGGATTTTTATTGAAATGAATATGTAATCTGTACATTCTTCTATATATACAAGTATTCTAGCTAAAAGAAAATTGTAAAAGAATTCAATATTTACAAGTGTAATGAATGTATTGGCTGCTACAATAACAATAAAACTAAAAAATATTCCTTGCATGTGCACTGTTTTGTACTGTGCAGTGCAGGTGACAAATGATCCAACGATTGTAGTTATTTCTCTTCAATGGTCTGGATGTGTCCACGTGTCAAGTGTGACACTTCTTAGAGAAGTCCGCTAATGTGCTTAGCTTTGTCTGAATCTTCATTTCTTCTCTCTTCTTTCTTTCCTCTTATTCTTCTTCAGACTTTCTTCTTCAAATTTCTTATTCTGTTCGTTCTTAATTGTTGGTGCAATAGATGGTATCTTAACACCTCGATAGGGCAAAGAGGATGTTTCCGATAATCCTAACAATAACAGCTTTCTGAATTATGTGTCTTCTAATTAGGAGTCCAGCGTACTCTTTCAGATATTTCATAGTTAGTTTCTGAAAATTTTCAGAATACAAATAGTTTCACACTTTCAAGATTGAATAATTCTAACTTCATTTCATCTCTGAGAATTCTAAACAGAGCACCCTTAACATAAGACATCCCTATTCTTGACCTTATTTAACCTTTTATGATTGAAACGGCATAGTTTCTTTGAATCCTGTCTTCCTTCATTCCATATCCCAACCACAAAAAGAAAAAACTCATAAGGTGAAGGAATATAAGCATCACTAAGTAATTTGATGCCCCTATAGTTGTTACAACACTAGATATCCCATTTGTCTTATACAAGGGCACGACTGTACTCCACCTCCACTCCTCCGGCATTCTCTTAGTCCTGAAGATCACATTGAATAACCTATTCAGCCACTCCACTCCTGACCTACCCACATATTTCCAGAATTCCACCGGGATCTCGTCTAACCCGGTCGCTCGACCCTTACTCATCCTACGCAAAGCCCCCACGACCTCCTCTACCCTAATGTGCCTGCATTACCCAAGGTCTCTATGACGCTCTGACACCCCAGCTCCCCTAACTCTATGTCTCGATCCCCCTCCTCGTTAAGAAGGTCTCGAAAGTACGTCTGCCACATCTGCTTGACTTGAGACTCACACATTAGAACTCCACCATCCTCATCCTTGATGCATCTAACTTGGTTTAGATCCCGAACCTTCCTCCCCCTCACTTTAGCCAACCGGAATAACTTCATGTCCTCGCCTTTCTCCCCCAATTCCTCGTACATACGACCAAACGCTGTATTTTTAGCTTACGTGACGGCCTACTTCACTTCCCTCCTTGCCACCTTGTTGATCTCCCTGTTCAGTCTCATTTCTTCCTCGCTCGTACTCCCTGCCAACTTAGCCGATGCCACCTTCTTTGCTTCCACTTTTCTTTGGACCACATCGTTCCACCACCAGTCACGCTGATGTTTGCCTGAATAGCCTTTTGCTACACAAAGCACATCCTGTGCTGCCTCCCTAACCATGTTTGCTGTCTCTAACCACATTGCGTCCACATCCCCAGAACTTCTCCAAGCTCCAGCATCAGCTACCCTCTTTTCTAACTGCTGGGCTTTCTCCTTTAACAAAGCTCTCCATCTAATCTGCGGTCGGCTTTGAGCACCTCTCCTCTTCCTCTACGCCCAGAGAATGTCGGGTATTGTATTTGGGGGTAAATCAGTTGTACTTATGACATTTCATTGAAGTTGTCTCCGTAGGACTTCTCTGTATGACTTACAGGTCACCGGTTCGAGCCGTGAAAGCAACAACTAATGCGTGCATTAGGATAGACTGTATTCATCACACCTTAAGGGGTGCGATCCTTCCCAAACACTGCATGAATGTGAGATGCTTTGTACTGGACTGCACTTTTTTTTTTATGACACTTCTCTCTGAAGTTGGTGAATGGATTCACAAGTCAGTACAAGTGGTGAATTGGTAGGTTATTTCAACCATATGCATCAAACCAATTCTCTATGAAGTTGGTGTCGTAGCTTAGCTTACTGTGTTCGGATACTGAAAATGAGTCTTTGCGAAATTTCCCAAACACCAAACTGAGGAGTGAAGTGGCCATCATGGGCCTGCGGGTACATTGTATTTGGTTCTTATTTCGATTTTGATTTTCTAATTTTACATAAATAAATTCTGGTTTGACCGCCTCCTGATTTTTCAGACGTACTTGGTAGAGGTGGAGAGCATTCGTAGGGCCAACATTCGATCAAGGATTTCCTTGTAATTGTTGGAAAAATAACGTCGCTATCGCAATCGATGTCGCGATCTACACGAACAGTTGAGGTCGGACCCCCGTAACCTGGCTTTGGGTGAGGAATTGGAGAAGATGGATCGGGAGTTGCTGTAGATGATCCGCAGCAAGAGTGAGCTTGAATAACAACTCCGCCTTAAAGATGATGAACTCGAAGTGGATAGGGGAGTTGCAGCTGAGTGCGAGTATCTGCAAGACAAGTTGAGGTTGACGCAATTGGAGATGGAACAGAGCCAGATCAGATCGAGGAGATGGGCACTAAGTGGAGAGGTAAGTTGGATGCGATTGAGAGCAAGGTTGCCGTCCTAAAGCGTATCGAGAGGGCTTGGTCAGAAGCTTCGATGAGAGAGGCGAACCTAGAGGACATGATTCGCATACTTCAGTCCCGGCAAGAGTTGGAAAGGGCGACAACGACCCTAAGGGAGGTGAAGCTTGAGGAGTGAATCGGTACGGTCGATCAGGAGGCCTCTGTTCTGGCGGATCAGGTCGCAGCTTTAGAGGTGGAAAACCAGCGGTTGAGGGCTCAAGCTAGCCATCTCATGATGCCGTTCCCCGCTAAGATCATGAGCTCTGGGTCTATGCTGAAGCTCAACGGGATATTTTTAAGAACTTGTGGGAGGAAGGCACCGTAACCGAGGCTACTTATGAGGAGGCTCGAGCAAAGGCTCATGAGGCTCGTGCTAATTGTAGGTATGATGTTGCAACACCCAAGGCCGACGAGGGTGCAGATGGTGATGGGGGGGATGATGAAGACGGCAGTGGCAACATTGAATGAACAGAGTTGTATTTACTTTATTTCATTTCGTCTGCCGATCGACATCAACTTATTTTTTTTTGCTTGTATTTGCCGACTGGTTTCAGCCAGATGTAAGTGGCACAAATATAATTTTATGATTAAAGAATTCTTTTTGGCCATTTGCCATATGTTTCAGCTTTTTTCTGGCGCTTCGTGATTCTGCCATAGGGCGAAAGCTCAACAGGCGAGTCCCAGTTTTGCTCCCTCTTTTTGTGAAAGGCTTCTTGGTTTGTGCGTTATTTCAAACTTTATTGAAATGATGACCCATCTCAAATTTGAGCGAGATCAAACTTTTGAATATTTGATGGCGAAGGCCCTCGACCTTAAGGGTGTTATTTCGAACTTATCTTTATAACAACCCATCTTGTGTTCGAGCGAGGTCGAACCTTTGAATATTTGATGGCGAAGGCCCTTGGCTTTAATGGTGTTATTTCGAACTTATCAAAACAATGACCCATCTTGTGTTCGAGCAAAGTCGAACCTTTGAATATTTGATGGAGAAGGCCCTTGGCCTTAAGGGTGTTATTTTGAACTTATCAAAATAACGACCCTTCCTGTGTTCGAGCGAGGTTGAACCTTTGAATATTTGATGGCGAAAACCCTTGGACTTAAGGCGTTATTTCAAACTTATCAAAATAACGACCCGTATTATGTTCGATCGAGGTTGAACCTTTGAATATTTGATGGCGAAGGCCCTCGGCCTTAAGGGTGTTATTTCTAATTTATTGAAATAATGACCCGTATTGTGTTCGAGCGAGGTCAAACCTTTGAATATTTGATGGCAAAGGGCCTCGGCCTTAAGGGTGTTATTTTTAACATATCGAAATAACGACATGTCTTGTGTTCGAGCGAGGTAGAACATTTGAGTATTTGATGGCAAAGGCCCTCGGCCTTAAGGGTGTTATTTCGAACTTATCGAAATAACGACCCGTCTTGTGTTCGAGCAAGGTCGAACCTTTGAGTATTTGATGGAGAAGTCCCTCGGTCTTAAGGGTGTTATTTTGAACTTATCAAAATAATGACCCGTCTTGAGCTCGAGCAAGGTCGAACCTTTGAGTATTTGATGGCGAGGGCCATCGGCCTTAAGGGTGTTATTTCAAACTTATCGAAATAACGACCCGTCTTAAGTTTGAGCGAGGTTGAACCTTTGAATATTTGATTGCGAAGACCCTTGGACTTAAGGGTGTTATTTCAAACTTATAGAAATAACGACCCGTCTTGATTTCGAGTGAGGTTGAACCTTTGAATATTTGATGGCGAAGGCCCTCAGCCTTAAGGGTGTTATTTCGAACTTATCGAAATAACAACTCGTCTTGTGTTCGAGAAAGGTCTAACCTTTGAGTATTTGATGGCGAAAGCCCTCGGCCTTAAGGGTTTTATTTTGAACTTATCAAAATAATGACCCGTCTTGAGTTTGACAAGGTCGAACCTTTTAATATTTTATGGAGAAGGCCTTTGGCCTTAAGGGTGTTATTTAGAACTTGTTGAAATGACGAACCGTCTTGTGTTCGAGCGAGGTCGAACCTTTGAATATTTGATGGCGAAGGCCCTTGGCCATAAGGATATTATTTCGAACTTATCAAAATAACAACCCGTCTTGAGTTCGAGCGAGGTCAAATCTATGGATATTTGATGGCGAAGGCCCTTGGCCTTAAGGGTGTTATTTCGAACTTATCAAAATAATGACCTGTCTTGCGTTCGATCAAGGCCGAACCTTTGAATATTTGATGGCGAAGGCCCTTGGCCTTAAAGGTTATGTAACGAAGGATAAGCCGGGCGACAGGAAGCATTGATAGGACACAAAATTTCTGCTCTTTCTAGCTTAGCCCAAACGGTCTTGTCAGCATGATAGCATGAACTACTGCGATATCTTCATTTAGGTGCCACTTAGATGTGTGTCTTGGTGCTGTAAGATAAGGCGTCGCAAATTGTACCTTATGGCCAACAACTAGTATTTTGGAAAGGGCATCGCTAAACTTAAAATAATATCTAGAATAATCTACTAACCACTGCCGGTCACTGGAGGGTATTGGGTGTTTCCTGTTCTGCTTAGCTTTCATGTTTCTTGTATGAGTCCCAGTTTGTTAATCATAGCTTGCATTGACGGTTTCAATGTTGTGTTCATTAGATACTGATATTTTAGTCGGGCCTTTTAGATATGCGTGTTACAGCTTTTCGCATAACTGGCTATTCATTTTGAAGACAACATCGATCGAGAAGATTTCGGGTGTACTGCGGTGATTTTTGGTTCTTCAACCGGAATATTCCTGCATCTACGTTTGATTTAGCGAATTGCGAGGGGTGAGGATAGGATGTTCCTTATCCATGCCCATTAATTTTGATTGCAGCATCTATAGCTTTGTTCGGAATGTTTCGGGCTGGTAAGACATGGGGTTCTAGACCTTGTTGATCCGTTCGATCTTCTCCTTCCCCATGCGCTGCCTTCAAATTTGATGTGGGTTGGATGCTCTTCTCACGTTTCTTTAGTTTTGATCCGAAGAAAGAACTAGGTATTTTCACTAGGAAATCTTCACAGACTGCGCCAAAATTCTTTGACCCAAAAGATGTTAAAGTCTTTTTAAGCAAGTCAATCAAAGAGATGAAGGGGTGAATCATAGTCAATCATAATTCATATCGGATCTGAAGATAAAGAAACGGTATTTTTATTCATAATAAAGTTTTGATCCCCCCCCCCCAGAGGGGAAATAAGTTACAAATAGCTTTCCCTTGTCTTAGGATGGAGTTTTTTCTTGGAGTGAATGATCTGTTATTTCTTGGCTTGTTGGCATTTTTGAGAGAAGTCGCCCCCTTGTCTGACTCTCTTCTCTTCATACTTATAGCCCAGAGAAAGCTTCTTTTTCTTAGCCACAACTCATCTTGTCACGATTATGGGAGCTTACAGGTCGGGGTGGGGGCATACCCTCATCACTAACAAAGAATATCGTGGCGATGGAGTCAAAATGGTTTTATTGACTTCTTTTTTACGCTGACTAAAAAAAGGGTCATCGCTGCCTCGGTCGGTACGGTCAGATTTCTGATCAATATAGTTCACAATAGTGGTTGTATCTTTTCTCTACATGTTTGCAAAAGAAGTAAACATTGTAAATAATCAAGTTTTTGTGCGATCAAAATCTGTTCTACATGTATTTTTCTATGTTAATGGTAATTCTCTATTTTGTTTTTTATAGGTTTGAGAAATGGTTGAAGTTTTGTATTCAATCTTTCTGCAAAAGTTGCATGGGGCGCCTTATTTGGTCGCGCTCATTAACCTATATCCATTTTTTTTAAACTTTTAACTTGTACCCACTTTTTAAAAAACTCTAGCTCCCTTTCTCCTCCCCTTCTCTTCCTTCATTTTCTTTTTTCTTCTACAGAGCTGCGGACTACAAATCCTTCTTGTTATATCTAACACATTTTTTCCTTTTATTTATAATACATAGGCTAATTGTAATCAGAGGCGGGGCCAGGATTTCGAACTTATGGGTTCGGGATTCTAATTGTCTTAAGTTACTGGGTTCTAAATTAAGAATTTATATACATTCAATGGACTTTTTAAGATAGTTACAGGGTTTCAACGAAAGCTACTGGGTTCAGCCGAACCCGCTGGCGGCACTCTAGCTCCGCCCCTGATTGTAATGGTAACTAGAGTTAACTTCTAATAGATATGTGATAATAGCACGAAGCTAGTAAGGTCTTATTTGAGCTTTCCTATAGATCTGATACACTACAGGTTAAAAACTTACATGACTTTTTTCTTTTCAAAAGGTAGTATTGCACAGCGAATTCTGTATATAGTTGATCAACTGAATCGAGAAAATATTAGACTTTTTCACCTATAATAAGAACAATCATGTGATCAAAAATTCTACACGAAAGTGCTTGATGACCTTTCAAGGCTGAATACATCGAATGGTGCATCTTATGGGGTTACAAAACAAGAAAGTTTTTCAGTTACAACATAAAAACTTTAACTCTAGAACTGAAGTTTTCCTGTTACAACATAAAAACTTCAGCTCTAGAGCTGAAGTTTCCCAGTTCAACACAAGAACTTCAGCTCTAGAGCTGAAATTTCCCTGTTACAACACAAAAGCTTCAGCTCTAGAGCTGAAGTTTCCCAGTTACAACACAAAAACTTCAGCTCTAAAGCTGAAGTTTCCCAATTACAACACAAAAACTTAGCTCTAGAGCTGAATTTTTCAAGTTACAACACAAAAACTTCAGCTCGCTAGTTACAAAATAAAAACTTCAGCTCTAGAGTTGAACCCGGCTACTAAAATGCTGAAGTTTTGCATGATTGTCTTTGTTATTTCAGCTCCGTGTGCTGAAGTTATGCGAAAAATGAGTATGCTTGTAATTTTTTTTGCAAAGCGAGCAGAAATTAAAGTATGACACAAAAAACGGGTATGGATATGCAATTGCCCCAACCTTTCTGCTTAGTTGTAACAGAGGTTAAATTTAGTTCATGCACCTATATCTTAAGCCATCTTGCAATCTTATCATACAACAATTAGTTGATTCTTTCATATATATATATATATTTGAATACTAGAGGTTTAGTTTTATTTTTTGAAAAGAAAGTCAGCAACATAATATTTGGACTAGATAAAATGAATTGATTGGGAATTTTTCTTTTCTTTTTTACCATGTCATTGTCTAGATTAGGAATATGACATTTAGTCCCACGGGAAAAGGGCGATAACTTATTCGGATAAACTCATTTTATTGCCTTTCGAATTGAGGGTATAGTTTGATGATTTTATTATGTGAATAGTTTTGAAACATGAGAAAATATTGTAAAATTTTAAGGACCCATACCATAATTGACAATGAAATTTGTTGGTCTTGATATAAATTACAAGAGCACTATTATTTTGGAAAGCTACCAAATTTAATCATTTGAAGGAGTGAAAGTTTATAACCAGAAGAAAAGAATTGGAAAGAAAAGAGCGTTGTTATTATTACAAAAAATAACTTGCATCTAAAGAATAATCCCTAGGTGATAGTTTCATAGTGAAAAAGGGAGAAAAAAAGAGTTTGTACATTTTCTCCTAAAAATTGCATGGGCGCCCTATTTGATCGCCCCCATTTAACTTATACCTATTATTTAAAGTAGTTTTAACTTCCACTCACTTTTTAAACAACTTCAACCCCCTTTCTTCTCATCCTTCTCCTCCTTCGTTTCTTCTTTTTCTTCTGTTGTTGTTGGTGCTGCTATGAAACTTCAGTTCATGGGAGAAAAGTGTACTAATGGGAACATCTCTACCGACGAATCATTTCAATAGATTGCCATAAATATGTTTATCAGATTATTTAAAAATAAATTATAAATAATTACCTAAGTTAGTAGACAATGATAACTCTATTCTTTTCAAGTTTATTTTTTCCAAAATTTATGATTTAGATTGTTGGCAATCTGGTTATTAATCTAGTATGTTAGAAAGCTTTTTCAAAAACTTCAGCTTATATAGTGCTGAGGTTTTTACAAATGAACTAAATAACTTCAACATCTTG
The DNA here is from genome assembly GCA_032618575.1 of Nicotiana noctiflora. Classification (NCBI taxonomy): domain Eukaryota; kingdom Viridiplantae; phylum Streptophyta; class Magnoliopsida; order Solanales; family Solanaceae; genus Nicotiana; species Nicotiana noctiflora. The sequence continues at coordinate 9,367 of JASVEL010006143.1, read as the reverse complement.
GACTGAAGTTTTTGAAAAGGCTTTGTGACAAAAGTAATGAATCGAGGACAAAAAAACTTCAGCTTTTAGTACTGAAGTTTTTACAAACTGAAAAAGCTTATCCAGGACAAAAAGACTTCAGCTTATTTTGTGCTGAAGTTTTTATAAATGAACTAAATAACTTCAGCATCTTCTGCTTAAGTTTTTAAAAAAACTTAATGACAAAACTAATGAATTCAGGACAAAAAAACTTCGGCGTATTTAGTGCAATTACAAATAAAAACTTCAGCAAATAGAAAACAAAATGTCGGCTACTATGCGTAAGTTGAGCAATTACAAATATAAACTTCAGCAAATGGATAACAAAACTCTAGCTACTATGCTTAAGTTAAACAATTAAAAATAAAAACTTCAGGACGCTTGCTACTTCAGACGTGTCTACTAGAATACTAAAGTTTTGCGTGATTACCTTTGCTACTTCAGCCATGTATGCTGAAGTTACGCAAAAAAGCGGGTATATATATATATATTTTTTTTTTTTGCAAAGCGAACACAAGTTAAAACGTAACCCAAAAAGTACGTGTAAATGCAAATCCCCCCATTTTCTTATTATGATAATGTTGGACAAAAACTCATCCTTAAGTTCTGAATAAGAGGTGTGATAAGAGACAAATTACATACAAATATATTATTTAACCCTTATTCAGCTTCTATATGTTGTTGAGATATTACATACATTAAATAGGACCTTTAAATGTAATAACAATGACAACAAACGCAATATATCTCCATATAGTAGGATTTTGACAGGGTAGTGTATACGAAGCCTTATCCCTACCTTTGTGGAGGTAAAAATATTATTTTCAATAGACCCCCAGTTCAGAGAAGCTAATAGGACTTTTAAATAAGGAAGGGAAAAAGAACCTAGACTATTAAATAGCAAAATGAGAAGAGAAACATACCGTGCTTGAAGATTGAGTAGCAACTAGAAACACATTATTGTGAATTATTATTTGTAGGGTATATTTCATTGTAACCGCGCGGAGCATGGATAATTCACTAGTGTTCATTTAAAAGAATGATTTAATCTTGTACTATATTTTCAAAAGATATCATTTTAATAATATAAATGGCAAATTATGTACTAACATGGAATTTTGTAGAAGTAATTACAACAGGTATGAGTTGCGACATCTTGTTGCTTTTCGGAACATGGCACAAAAGCCACTGAGAGACAAAGATTTCGTCGGAATAAAAGGGGAGAAAAGGAGCAGAGAAGGAAAAAGTGGAATCATCTTACACTTCCAATAGTAATAATAGTTAGGGACCCAAAATAAAAAGTAAAATGTAAAGTAGTCGTTGTTTAACCAAAAAATAATATTTTGGTCAAAGCTAGAACTTAAGATAAAAAAATCGGGTTACTAATAATCAAGAGACCAAAAAAGAATAATAGACTTTATGAGAATAAGAATAAAGCAATAAATAAGTTTGTATTTCAATATGATGTCAATGATCTTTTTTCGTTTCCTTACAAATGATGAGACGTCTTCCTTTTATTGTTGGTTCTAGGTAAAGGAATGAAACATAAGCTTTAATGAGACAATATGAGTAATAAATAACATTAAATACGCCGTTACACAATCATTCATATTAAATGCCAATTTTCTAACGTATCAAGTATTTAATACTGAATTGGGGCTCCCTTTTGTCTTCAGATCCATGTCTTCAATGTCTTTCGATCCGTTGGCTTTAAATGACTCGAATTGGTACGAGACTTCGTGTCTAAACTGCTTCTCGTGCCTGTTAACTTTCTCTTCCCGTATCTGTCATCTCCCGTACCTTTTTCTCAATTATTATGCTTTGACCATTTGACCAGTCCACGTGTCATGCCACGTCATCTTTAATATAAATTTAACTTTTTTTCCTGATACAGATAATTCCCCCACTTTCCATTTATTTATCAATTAAATAATTGGAAAGTGGATCTTTCATAAAAAAGGGAATTTTTGCCATAATCAATGCGTATGACAATATTGACGTCTCAGTTGTCTTTTCTATTTAATGTTCTGTCCACGTGTCACTTTTTGATTGATTCTGTTATTTTACACCCTTTTTCAAGGCTTCTTCACTCTCACTTTTCACGAAGTGATAGTTTCCTTTATTATAGGCTTTCCATAATTACTCTTCTAAGTTTGACGGTTGCCATCATATACATACTTAACCTTTTCTTCCTTTGTCTTCTTCTTTATAAATCTTTAGCAAACATTCTCTTCATTATTTTTGCTCTCTTCGATTCAACCTTGCTCATGGTGTCTCCAAATACTAACCGTAAAAGAAATCCAATTTTAGACAAATTTCCCTGTTAGACATAGAAGAGGTTGAGGATGCAGGCTTCGTACATGGTTAGAATCTACTCAAGACGACTCTTCTAGTTCTTTTTCTAGGAGTTCTATTCCAAAAACTCCTTCTTCTAAAGGTAAAGAAATTCCCGATTCTTCTCAAGAACCTTTAGTTGATGAAATCATACCCAGTGATTTATCTTTTGTAAGTGATAGACAATCTCTTCAAAAGCAAGTTGTTGAAGCTGATACTTATCCTACATTAGTAACCGAACATACAATCCCTATCATCAGAGGAGACTGTAACTAGAAAAATAATCTTTGAATATCAATTCCTTCCATAATCAAAGAATTTCTTCTTTTGGGTACTCTTTTGTTTATATTTACTCTTTTACTTTGGGTTTTAATCTTCCGATTGACCCAATCATTCTCGATTTTTGCCATTTCTTTAATATTTGTTTGGCCTAAGTTGGTCCTTTAGTGTGGAGAGCAGTAGCTTGTTTGAGATATCTATCTACCAAAGCCAATGTTCCATTTATACCATCCTAATTTAATACGCCATGAGGTTTTTACCTTAACTACGAGAAACAAGAAGGTTTTGGTAAGCCCAGAAGATGACAATGATCGTGGATGGTATGCCCGTTACATTGCTGTACGTACGGCGGACTTGTTTGGTGAAACAAATATTCCCTTCTCTGAGAAGTGGAATTTTGCACGTAAGTTTTTTTTACTTGACCGTACCTATTTTTGAGAATTTCAATTCTTTTTCTGACTTCGTTTCTTTTTGGTTTTTTATAGCAACCATGAGAGATGTGGAACTTATTTCCAACTTTCGTGGTTGGGTAGATTCAATTTTGAAGATTGCTCCTAAGGAGAAAATAACTTAAAAATCAATTTCTGCTTTACATGGCTGGAAAGTTAAAACTCATGGTATCACCTTTTTACACACTTTTCTTTTTGCATATTAAGTACATTTTCCTTAATGTTGATTGTGTATCCTTCTTTTAATCAGGATTTGGTTCCAAAGAAATGGCAGCTGATGTAGCTATGGCCATTCGCATGTCGGGTAATGCTGCACTTGACTTGGACAAGGCTCGAACCTTGATTCAAAAAAGGAAAGCTATAGGAGAAGGTTCTAAGAATGAGGAAGAAGGAGGTACCTCGTTAATAGCCACGCTACAAATTAGGAGGCGAGTCATTAATGATGATGAAATTGAAGATACTCTTGCTCGAACCTCGACCACCGAGTCTGTTTTGATTCCTTCAAATGAGGACACCGTGCCAAGAGACACGAATGAATCAACTCAGTGCCTCTTTGATAGTGGTTTTGAGAGTGGCGAGCTCGGACCTGTTTTTGATGAAGCTCCTCTTTCTTCATTCGTACCTACTTCCTTCATTCCTTTGCCAATCGTAAGTGTTTCCTTGCCAGTATTGACTGCTTCTGTTCTTTCACCAGTTTTGACTACTCATACTTTTGTTCCTATGTTAATTTCAACTCCCTCCGTTCCTGCTTCAACTCCCACGACTCCTGTGTTGTTTACCTTTTCTACTACTCCCCTTTCTACTGTTCCATCTTCATCTGTCCCACATGTAGAGGTAATTTCCAACAATAGAGGCATGACTATGAGGAGTGTCACACTTGAAGTCCCTGCCAATCAAAACCTCTTAAGAAAATCTGGAGGAGCTGATAATTGGCTCGAACCTCTTATTGGAGAAATCGAGAAGAACAAGATGCAGAGCCATAATTGTTACACTTTGATAAATGACATAGTTCATTGACATTTAAAGGTGATTTTCTTGACTTTGAATGCTTTCCTTCTTTTTTCTTTCTAAGTTCTCACTTCTATGCTTTATAATTGTAGTCTAATCTTATTGGGACTGAGCTGATGGGGCGAGTCTCTACATTGGAGAAAAAGGAGAGAGAGTCTACAAAGGCTATCTCTGAAGCCAGGAGAATAGCTGAGGATGCCTTACTTGAGGCAACAAACTGGAAAGAACAATTTGAGAGTGCCCAAGGGACTATAGAGGAGTTGTAGGAGAGCAAGGCTCACTTGGAGCAACAAAATCGTGGCTTAACTTCTAAGTTGGGAATTGTCAATGCTTCTTAGGGCCAACTTAAAAAGTACAAAGAGCTCTTGGAATGCTCTCTATCTAAAGCCAATGATGAGATTAAAGAGCTTAAGGCAGTCATGGAGAAGAAAGAAGAATATGCAAGGGAGTTAGCTCAAAACTTAACTCATGCTCAAAATGACTTAAGGATTTCTCCTGACAAAATTTGTGCCTTGTGAAAGTTCCCATGCCTCTCTTGAAGCTTCCTTGGATTCTCACCTAGTTGAGCACCAAATAGTGAAAAAATGATATTGTTATGTGGGAAAAGGAATACAAAGCTCCGGAGAAGAAATATAATGCTCTTGAAGAAAATTTCAACATAGATGTAAGTTGGGCTTTTCTAAATTCTCGGCGTGATGCTTTGATGGAGGCTACACAAGAAAACTTTGACTTGCAATCTGAATTGGCCAAAGTCATAGACACTACCGAGAAAGGTCAACAACCTGTTGATACTCCTTCTCCAGCACTTGGAACTTTGATACCCCTTCTCCATCACTCGAAGCTCCTGGAACGGAAGAGTTATTGAACTCTGAAGCAGTTACTGAGGTATTTGAAGTTGGGATTCCAACTTACCAGGGTGAAACTTCGATGACACAGTCTACGAGAATTGAAGTTCCGTGACTACTGCTTCCCTCGTTGATGTTATCACTTCAAGCTCAATTGAAACCGCTCCTATTGCTGCTTCTTCAGAAGTTGTGACATCACCTGTTATTGCCTCAGAAAGTGATGTTACAACTTCTGAAGCTCCAACTCCTTTAGTGACCAGTTAAATGTGTTGCGTTTTTATTGATTTTTAGTGATTGTTATGTTATCCCTTGGCAATTTTGGGATCTTTTGATGAAGTCTCCAATTACCATAATAGGGCATTTGTAAAACAAATATTTTGATGACTAAGTTTTCCCTTAGTCTTTTATGTTAAGAAGTTTTATGAGTACTTCTTTATATTTTATTCTTGCCTATTTACTTATTTAGGACTTATAGAATAGCTTAGCATTTTTATCCTTTGAAAATGCTTTATGATTCTTCTCATAGAATATCAACACGAGGTTTATAAAGGGGGGCCCTTTTATTTTATAGACACTTAATGAAGAAGACGTCTCAACTTCATAATGGTGTTATAATACGACGAAAGTAATATGAATACACATGTTTTGTATGAACTTTGATAAGTTTTCATTCATGAAATTTGACAAGTTTTTTGACTATTACATGTGTTAAAATACATCTATAACTTTCTCACAACTGTTTTTTTTGTAACAGATTTTTTACATTATATAAAATAGACAAGGTTTTTCTTCACAACCCGTTTAAGTACATAGTCATAATCCTATCTTTACATATTTAGGAAGGGTTTGAGAAGTGACTTTGTTTGCAACATTATAATGAATGTTTTATGCTGAGCGTTGAAGACTTCGTAACTTTCTCTCAACACTTGTCTTTTTGTAGCTGAATCTTGCCAAAACTTGACCAACTTTTGTTTGATATTCATATCTTGTGATATTCGTATCTGTTTTTTGCACACATCTGTGTATAATATGTAATCCCCCAAGTGTTTGAGTGGTGAATAATGAAGCCTCGAGCACTTGTTTGTTTCTCTCAGTTTGGTCGTTTTCCTGAAATAGAAAAATATATGGGACTCAGAGGTGCGATTATAGATGAAGATTGCCTAACCCGTGTATATTTCCATCAGATTAATGTAACCCTAGGCTCGGAATTTAAGAATATTCCATTTTTTCGTGCAAGTCGTGACTCATCATTTGGCAGGAGTTATGGTTTTTGCCTAGCATTTAAAATCGTTAGTAAAATTTTAACAATTCAAAGAAAAAATTTAACAAGGGGATACCTGACTGTGACCACTCCTTTAGAAGTAATATCTCTTTAGATGGACAACATTTCAATGTGAATGTAAGACCTTGCCATCCATTGTCTCCAACTCATATGCTCCTTTCCCTGCAATGTCACGAATTCTGTAGGGTCCCTTCCACGTTGGACTTAGCTTTTCAGAGCTAGCAACCTTCGTAGATTGGAACACCTTTTTGAGCACAAAATTCCCAATTTTGAAGAACCTGAGACGTGCTTTCCTGTTATAATATCGTTCAATTACTTTCTTTTGAGCTACCATCCTTATTAATGCCGCTTCTCTTCTCCCTTCGAGCAGATCAAGGTTCACCCGTAACCTTCATTGTTCGAGTCTTCCGCTGCTTGAATGTATCGTGTGCTTGGTTCTCCTATTTCTATTGGAATCAGAGCCTCAACACCATAAACCATCGAAAATGGGATTTCTCTCGTGCCTATTTTTGTCGTTGTTCGATAAACCCATAATACCCCAGGTAATACCTCGGGCCAATTACCCTTCGAATCCTACAATCTTTTCTTCAAGTTTTTGATGATAACCTTATTCGTGGACTCAGCTTTTCCATTTCCCATTGGATGATATGGTGTGGATGTTATTCTTTTAGTCTACCAACTTTCAAAAAATTCTGTGATTTGGACCCCTATGAATTGTGGTCCATTATCACAGACGGTTTCCTTTGGTACTCCAAAATGGCATATTATGTTTCTCTAAATGGATTCTTCAACTTCTTTCTCTAACACCTGTTTAAAAGCTGCCGCTTCTACCCATTTAGTGAAGTAATATGTAAGCACAAGTATAAATTTTACCTGACCTTTTGCTTGTGGCAATGGACCTACGATATCCATCCCACATTTCATAAAGGGCCATGGGGCTATGACAGGGTGGAGTAACTCACCTGGTCTATGAATATTATTGCTGTATCTTTGACATTTATCACATTTAGATACGAAATCTTTAGCTTCTTCTTCCATCTTAGGCCAATAATACCCTGCTCGAATCAATGTTTTTACTAACGATCTCCCACCAGCATGATTTCCACAATATCCTTCGTGTATTTCCCGCATCACATACTCTGTAGGTCCGAGACACCTTGCTAATGGTCTACCGAACATCTTTCGATAAAGATTCCCTTGATGCAAACAATAACGAGCATCTTTCTTGCGAAGTGCGTGTGCCTTTTTTGTCAATAAGTACGATTCCATGCTGCAAAAAAGCAACAATTTCGTTTCTCCAATCCCATGTTAAATGATTAAAATTTACCTCATTATTGCCGGGTTTGAGAACAGAATGAAATAGATGTACAACTGAAGTATTTGCATCATTTGCTATGTCCGATGTAGGCCCGAGGTTAGATAAAACATCCACTTATGCATTTTCATCTCTTGGGATCTGCATTACCTTCCAAGTTTGGAATTGTTTTATTAATTCCCGTACTTTTTCCAGATATTCTTGCATTCGAGTTTCCCTGGCTGTAAAAGTCCCCAGTATCTGATTGAACACAAGTTCAGAGTCGCTCTTGATTATAATTTGGGTTATGCCAAGTTCCCGTGCCAGTTCTAAACCTACAATTACAGCCTCATACTATGCTTCATTATTAGTTATAAAATGACATTTTATAGCTTGTCTAATAGTTTCACCTGTAAGAGGTACAAGAACTATCCCTAGGCCTGCACCTTTTACATTAGATGAACCATCAGCGAATAAAATCCAAGTCCCCGGGTTTGCACCATTAACAACTTGTAACTCTTTTTCTACTTTTTAATGCATTCCCTGACTAAAATCAACTATGAAATCGGCTAATACTTGAGATTTTATTACAGTCCTAGGTTGATAATTGATTTCATATTCGCTTAACTCTATAGCCCATTTTGCTAACCTTATTGATAAATCATGTTTATGCAAAATGCTTCGTAATGGAAAAGCAGTAACCACAACAATGGGATGAGACTGGAAATAAGGTCTCAATTTTCTAGATGCCATGATTAAAGCTAAAGCTTCTAGTTGCGGATATCGTGTTTCAGCATCTAACAGAGATTTACTTACATAATAGATAGGAGATTATTTACCTTGGACCTCTCAAACTAAGACAGCACTTACCGTAACTTCTGATACAACCAAATAGATGAGTAACTTTTTACCTTCCTTTTGTTTTCTAACAATGGCGGGTTTGACAAATAAGCTTTAAATTTCTGAGAGCCTGTTAACAATATTCGTTCCATCCAAAATAATCTTGTTTTTTGAGTGCAGTGAAGAATTTAAAGCACTTCTCCAAAGATTTGGAAATAAATCTCCCCAAAGCCGCAATTCTTCCTGTTAATCTTTGAACCTTTTTCTTACTCGTACGGATATCATGAATTTTTTCTATTGCTTTGATCTGAGAGGGATTCACTTCAGTGCCATGGTTAGAAACAAGAAAATCCAAAAAATTACCTGAGGCAACTACGAATGCGCATTTTTCTGGGTTGAGTTTCATATTAAATCTTCGTAAAATTTCAAATGTAATAGATAAATGAGAAATATGATCATTAAAATGCTGGGTCTTGACGAGTATATCGTCTATATATACCTCCATTGTTTTTCCTAAATGTTCTTGGAACATTTTGGTGACCAAACTTTGATAGGTTGCTCCAGCATTCTTGAGACCAAATGGTATTACTTTATAACAGTAAGTCCCCATGTCTGTGATGAAAGAAGTTTTTTCTTCATCACTGGGGTCCATTTTTATTTGGTTGTACCTAGAATATGCATCTAAAAAACTTAAAAGTTCATGCCCTGCAGTTACATAAATTAACTGATCTATATGAGTTTGAGGGAAGGAATCTTTTGGGCAGGCTTTGTTAAGATTCGTATAATCTACACAAACCTGCCACTTACCATTTTTCCTAGGTACGACAACCGTGTTAGCCAACCAATCAGGATACTTTACCTCACGGATTGGCCCAATTTTTAATAGCTTTTGGACCTCCTCTTGAATCACCTAGTTTTTGAAAGCTCCTTGCTTTCTTTTGTTTTGTTTTACGGGTGTGCAAGATGGGTCTTCATTTAGTTTGTGAGTCATCACATCCGGTGGTATTCCTTTCATATC
>JASVEL010006142.1:0-200918 GCA_032618575.1 Nicotiana noctiflora | reverse complement strand
TAGACTGTATTCATCACACCTTAAGGGGTGCGATCCTTCCCAAACACTGCATGAATGTGAGATGCTTTGTACTGGACTGCACTTTTTTTTTATGACACTTCTCTCTGAAGTTGGTGAATGGATTCACAAGTCAGTACAAGTGGTGAATTGGTAGGTTATTTCAACCATATGCATCAAACCAATTCTCTATGAAGTTGGTGTCGTAGCTTAGCTTACTGTGTTCGGATACTGAAAATGAGTCTTTGCGAAATTTCCCAAACACCAAACTGAGGAGTGAAGTGGCCATCATGGGCCTGCGGGTACATTGTATTTGGTTCTTATTTCGATTTTGATTTTTTAATTTTACATAAATAAACTCTGGTTTGACTGCCTCCTGATTTTTCAGACGTACTTGGTAGAGGTGGAGAGCATTCGTAGGGCCAACATTCGATCAAGGATTTCCTTGTAATTGTTGGAAAAATAACGTCGCTATCGCAATCGATGTCGCGATCTACACGAACAGTTGAGGTCGGACCCCCGTAACCTGGCTTTGGGTGAGGAATTGGAGAAGATGGATCGGGAGTTGCTGTAGATGATCCGCAGCAAGAGTGAGCTTGAATAAGCGAATTCGCCTCAAGGATGAGGAGCTTGAAATGGTAAGGGGTGTTGCTGACGATTGCGAGTACCTGGAGGGCAAGGTGCGGTAGATGAAGCTGGAGATGGAACAAAGCCGGACCAGGATTGAGGAGATGGGCACTAAGTGGAGAGGTAAGTTGGATGCGATTGAGAGCAAGGTTGCCGTCCTAAAGCGTATCGAGAGGGCTTGGTCAGAAGCTTCGATGAGAGAGGCGAACCTAGAGGACATGATTCGCATACTTCAGTCCCGGCAAGAGTTGGAAAGGGCGACAACGACCCTAAGGGAGGTGAAGCTTGAGGAGTGAATCGGTATGGTCGATCAGGAGGCCTCTGTTCTGGCGGATCAGGTCGCAGCTTTAGAGGTGGAAAACTAGCGGTTGAGGGCTCAAGCTGGCCATCTCGTGTTGCCGTTCCCCGCCAAGATCATGAGCTCTGGGTCTATGCTGAATCTCAACGGGATATTTTTAAGAACTTGTGGGAGGAAGGCACCGTAACCGAGGCTACTTATGAGGAGGCTCGAGCAAAGGCTCATGAGGCTCGTGCTAATTGTAGGTATGATGTTGCAACACCCAAGGCCGACGAGGGTGCAGATGGTGATGGGGGGATGATGAAGACGGCGGTGGCGACATTGAGTGAAGAGAGTTGTATTTCCTTTATTTCGTTTCGTCTGCCGATTGACATCAACTTATTTTTTTTTACTTGTACTTGCCGACTGGTTTCGGCCGAATGTAAGTGGCACACGTATAATTTTATGATTAAAGAATTCTTTTTCGCCATTTGCCATATGTTTCACCTTTTTTCTGGCGCTTCGTGATTCTGCCATAGGGCGAAGGCTCAACAGGCGAGTCCCAGTTTTGCTCCCTATTTTTGTGAAAGGCTTCTTGCTTTGTGCGTTATTTCAAACTTTATTGAAATGATGACCCGTCTCAAATTTGAGCGAGATCAAACCTTTGAATATTTGGTGGCAAAGGCCCTCGACCTTAAGGATGTTATTTCGAACTTATATTTTGTAACAACCCGTCTTGTGTTCGAGCGAGGTCGAACCTTTGAATATTTGATGGCGAAGGCCCTTGGCTTTAATGGTGTTATTTCGAACTTATCAAAACAATGACCCATCTTGTGTTCGAGCAAAGTCGAACCTTTGAATATTTGATGGAGAAGGCCCTTGGCCTTAAGGGTGTTATTTCGAACTTATCAAAATAATGACCCTTTCTGTGTTCGAGCGAGGTTGAACCTTTGAATATTTGATGGCGAAGGCCCTTGGACTTAAGGGCGTTATTTCAAACTTATCAAAATAACGACCCGTATTATGTTCGAGCGAGGTTGAACCTTTGAATATTTGATGGCGAAGGCCCTCGGCCTTAAGGGTGTTATTTCGAATTTATTGAAATAATGACCAGTATTTTGTTCGAGCGTGGTCAAACCTTTGAATATTTGATGGCTAAGGGCCTCGATTTTAAGGGTGTTATTTTGAACATATCGAAATAACGACATGTCTTGTGTTCGAGCGAGGTCGAATATTTGAGTATTTGATGGCAAAGGCACTCGGCCTTAAGGGTGTTATTTCGAACTTATCGAAATAACGACCCGTCTTGTGTTCGAGCAAGGTCGAACCTTTGAGTATTTGATGGAGAAGTCCCTCGGTCTTAAGGGTGTTATTTTGAACTTATCAAAATAATGACCCGTCTTGAGCTCGAGCAAGGTCGAACCTTTGAGTATTTGATGGCGAGGGCCATCGGCCTTAAGGGTGTTATTTCAAACTTATCGAAATAACGACCCGTCTTGAGTTTGAGCGAGGTTGAACCTTTGAATATTTGATTGCGAAGACCATTGGACTTAAGGGTGTTATTTCGAACTTATAGAAATAACGACCCGTCTTGAGTTTGAGTGAGGTTGAACCTTTGAATATTTGATGGCGAAGGCCCTCAGCCTTAAGGGTGTTATTTCGAACTTATCGAAATAACAACTCGTCTTGTGTTCGAGAAAGGTCTAACCTTTGAGTATTTGATGGCGAAAGCCCTCGGCCTTAAGGGTTTTATTTTGAACTTATCAAAATAATGACCCGTCTTGAGTTCAACAAGGTCGAACCTTTTAATATTTGATGGAGAAGGCCCTTGGCCTTAAGGGTGTTATTTCGAACTTGTTGAAATGACGACCCGTCTTGTGTTCGAGTGAGGTCGAACCTTTGAATATTTGATGGGGAAGGCCCTTGACCATAAGGATATTTTTTCAAACTTATCGAAATAACAACCCGTCTTGAGTTCGAGCGAGGTCAAACCTATGGATATTTGATAGCGAAGGCCCTTGGCCTTAAGGGTGTTATTTCGAACTTATCAAAATAATGACCTGTCTTGCGTTCGATCAAGGCCGAACCTTTGAATATTTGATGGCGAAGGCCCTTGGCCTTAAAGGTTATGTAACGAAGGATAAGCCGGGCGACAGGAAGCATTGATAGGACACAAAATTTCTGCTCTTTCTAGCTTAGCCCAAACGGTCTTGTCAGCATGATAGCATGAACTACTGCGATATCTTCATTTAGGTGCCACTTAGATGTGTGTCTTGGTGCTGTAAGATAAGGCGTCGCAAATTGTACCTTATGGCCAACAACTAGTATTTTGGAAAGGGCATCGCTAAACTTAAAATAATATCTAGAATAATCTACTAACCACTTCCGGTCACTGGAGGGTATTGGGTGTTTCCTGTTCTGCTTAGCTTTCATGTTTCTTGTATGAGTCCCAGTTTATTAATCATAGCTTGCATTGACGGTTTCAATATTGTGTTCATCAGATGCTGATATTTTAGTCGGGCCTTTTTGATACGCGTGTTACAGCTTTTCGCATAACTGGCTGTTCATTTTGAAAACGACATCGATCGAGAAGATTTCGGGTATACTGCGGTGATTTTTGGTTCTTCAACCGGAATATTCCTGCATCTACGTTTGATTTAGCGAATTGCGAGGGGTGAGGATAGGATGTTCCTTATCCATGCCCATTAATTTTGATTGCAGCATCTATAGCTTTGTTCGGAATGTTTCGGGCTGGTAAGACATGGGGTTCTAGACCTTGTTGATCCGTTCGATCTTCTCCTTCCCCATGCGCTGCCTTCAAATTTGATGTGGGTTGGATGCTCTTCTCACGTTTCTTTAGTTTTGATCCGAAGAAAGAACTAGGTATTTTCACTAGGAAATCTTCACAGACTGCGCCAAAATTCTTTGACCCAAAAGATGTTAAAGTCTTTTTAAGCAAGTCAATCAAAGAGATGAAGGGGTGAATCATAGTCAATCATAATTCATATCGGATCTGAAGATAAAGAAACGGTATTTTTATTCATAATAAAGTTTTGATCCCCCCCCCCCAGAGGGGAAATAAGTTACAAATAGCTTTCCCTTGTCTTAGGATGGAGTTTTTTCTTGGAGTGAATGATCTGTTATTTCTTGGCTTGTTGGCATTTTTGAGAGATGTCGCCCCCTTGTCTGACTCTCTTCTCTTCATACTTATAGCCCAGAGAAAGCTGCTTTTTCTTAGCCACAACTCATCTTGTCACGATTATGGGAGCTTACAGGCCGGGGTGGGAGCATACCCTCATCACTAACAAAGAATATTGTGGCGATAGAGTCAAAATGGTTTCATTGACTTCTTTTATACGCTGACTAAAAAAAGGGTCATGGCTGCCTCGGTCGGTACAGTCAGATTTCTGATCAATATAGTTCACAATAGTGGTTGTATCTTTTCTCTACATGTTTGCAAAAGTAGTAAACATTGGAAATAATCAAGTTTTTGTGCGATCAATATCTGTTCTACATGTATTTTTCTATATTAATGGTAATTCTCTATTTTGTTTTTTATAGGTTTGAGAAATGGCTGAAGTTTTGTATACAATCTTTCTGTAAAAGTTGCACGGGGCACCTTATTTGGTCGCGCTCATTAACCTATATCCATTTTTTTTAAACTTTTAACTTGTACCCACTTTTTAAAAAACTCTAGCTCCCTTTCTCCTCCCCTTCTCTTCCTTCATTTTCTTTTTTCTTCTACAGAGCTGCGGACTACAAATCCTTCTTGTTATATCTAACACATTTTTTCCTTTTATTTATAATACATAGGCTAATTGTAATCAGAGGCGGGGCCAGGATTTCGAACTTATGGGTTCGGGATTCTAATTGTCTTAAGTTACTGGGTTCTAAATTAAGAATTTATATACATTCAATGGACTTTTTAAGATAGTTACAGGGTTTCAACGAAAGCTACTGGGTTCAGCCGAACCCGCTGGCGGCACTCTAGCTCCGCCCCTGATTGTAATGGTAACTAGAGTTAACTTCTAATAGATATGTGATAATAGCACGAAGCTAGTAAGGTCTTATTTGAGCTTTCCTATAGATCTGATACACTACAGGTTAAAAACTTACATGACTTTTTTCTTTTCAAAAGGTAGTATTGCACAGCGAATTCTGTATATAGTTGATCAACTGAATCGAGAAAATATTAGACTTTTTCACCTATAATAAGAACAATCATGAGATAAAAAATTCTACACGAAAGTGCTTGTTGACCTTTCAAGGCTAAATAAAACGAATGGTGCATCTTATGGGGTTACAAAGACAAAGAAAGTTTTTCAGTTACAACACAAAAACTTCAATTCTAGACCTGAAGTTTCCAGTCACAACACAAAAACTTCAGCTCTAGAGCTAAAGTTCGCTAGTTATAAAATAAAAACTTTAGCTCTAGAGCTGAACTTCAAGCCCGGCTACTAGAATGCTGAAGTTTAGAGATGAAGTTTCCCAGTTACAACACAAAAACTTCAGCTCTAAAGCTGAAGTTTCCCAATTACAACACAAAAACTTAGCTCTAGAGCTGAATTTTTCGAGTTACAACACAAAAACTTTAGCTCGCTAGTTATAAAATAACTTCAGCTCTAAAGATGAATTTCACGCCCGTCTACTAGAATGCTGAAGTTTTGCATGATTGTCTTTGCTACTTCAGCCCCGTATGCTGAAATATGCGAAAAAGATGGTATAATATTTTTTTGCAAAACAGACATAAGTTAAACGTGACACAAAAAATGGGTATGGATATGCAATTGCCCCAACCTTTCTGCTTAGTTGTGACAGAGGTTAAATTTAGTTCATGCGCTTGTATCTTAAGCCATCTTGCAATCTTATCATACAACAATTAGTTGATTCTTTCATATATATATATATTTTTGAATACTAGAGGTTTAGTTTTATTTTTTGAAAAGAAAGTCAGCAACATAATATTTGGACTAGATAAAATGAATTGATTGGGAATTTTTCTTTTCTTTTTTACCATATCATTGTCTAGATTAGGAATCTGACATTTAGTCCCACGGGAAAAGGGCGATAACTTATTCGGATAAACTCATTTTATTGCCTTTCGAATTGAGGGTATAGTTTGATGATTTTATTATGTGAATAGTTTTGAAACATGAGAAAATATTGTAAAATTTTAAGGACCCATACCTTAATTGACAATGAAATTTGTTGGTCTTGATATAAATTGCAAGAGCACTATTATTTTGGAAAGCTACCAAATTGAATCATTTGAAGGAGTGAAAGTTTATAACCAGAAGAAAAGAATTGGAAAGAAAAGAGCGTTGTTATTATTACAAAAAATAACTTGCATCTAAAGAATAATCCCTAGGTGATAGTTTCATAGTGAAAAAGGGAGAAAAAAAGAGTTTGTACATTTTCTCCTAAAAATTGCATGGGCGCCCTATTTGATCGCCCCCATTTAACTTATACCTATTATTTAAAGTAGTTTTAACTTCCACTCACTTTTTAAACAACTTCAACCCCCTTTCTTCTCATCCTTCTCCTCCTTCGTTTCTTCTTTTTCTTCTGTTGTTGTTGGTGCTGCTATGAAACTTCAGTTCATGGGAGAAAAAAGTGTACCAGTGGGAACATCTCTACCGACGAATCAATTCAATAGATTGCCATAAATATGTTTATCGGATTATTTAAAAATAAATTATAAATAATTACCTAAGTTAGTAGACAATGATAATTCTATTCTTTTTAAGTTTATTTTTTCCAAAATTTATGATTTAGATTGTTGGCAATATGGTTATTTATCTAGTATGTTAGAAAGCTTTTTCAAAAACTTCAGCTTATATAGTGCTAAGGTTTTTACAAATGAACTAAATAACTTCAGTATCTTGGACTGAAGTTTTTGAAAAGGCTTTGTGACAAAAGTAATGAATCCAGGACAAAAAAACTTCAGCTTTTAGTACTAAAGTTTTTACAAACTGAAAAAGCTTATCCAGGACAAAAAGACTTCAACTTATTTAGTGCTGAAGTTTTTATAAATGAACTAAATAACTTCAGCATCTTCTGCTTAAGTTTTTAAAAAAACTTAATGACAAAACTAATGAATTCAGGACAAAAAAACTTCGGCGTATTTAGTGCAATTACAAATAAAAACTTCAGCAAATAGAGAACAAAATGTCGGCTACTATGCGTAAGTTGAGCAATTACAAATAAAAACTTCAGCAAATGGATAACAAAACTCTAGCTACTATGCTTAAGTTCAACAATTAAAAACAAAAACTTCAGGACGCTTGCTACTTCAGACGTGTCTACTAGAATACTAAAGTTTTGCGTGATTACCTTTGCTACTTCAGCCATGTATGCTGAAGTTACGCAAAAAAGCGGGTATATATATATATATTTTTTTTTTTTGCAAAGCGAACACAAGTTAAAACGTAACCCAAAAAGTACGTGTAAATGCAAATCCCCCCATTTTCTTATTATGATAATGTTGGACAAAAACTCATCCTTAAGTTCTGAATAAGAGGTGTGATAAGAGACAAATTACATACAAATATATTATTTAACCCTTATTCAGCTTCTATATGTTGTTGAGATATTACATACATTAAATAGGACCTTTAAATGTAATAACAATGACAACAAACGCAATATATCTCCATATAGTAGGATTTGGACAGGGTAGTGTATATGAAGCCTTATCCCTACCTTTGTGGAGGTAAAAATATTATTTTCAATAGACCCCCAGTTCAGAGAAGCTAATAGGACTTTTAAATAAGGAAGGGAAAAAGAACCTAGACTATTAAATAGCAAAATGAGAAGAGAAACATACCGTGCTTGAAGATTGAGTAGCAACTAGAAACACATTATTGTGAATTATTATTTGTAGGGTATATTTCATTGTAACCGCGCGGAGCATGGATAATTCACTAGTGTTCATTTAAAAGAATGATTTAATCTTGTACTATATTTTCAAAAGATATCATTTTAATAATATAAATGGCAAATTATGTACTAACATGGAATTTTGTAGAAGTAATTACAACAGGTATGAGTTGCGACGTCTTGTTGCTTTTCGGAACATGGCACAAAAGCCAGTGAAGAGACAAAGATTTCGTCGGAATAAAAGGGGAGAAAAGGAGCAGAGAAGGAAAAAGTGGAATCATCTTACACTTCCAATAGTAATAATAGTTAGGGACCCAAAATAAAAAGTAAAATGTAAAGTAGTCGTTGTTTAACCAAAAAATAATATTTTGGTCAAAGCTAGAACTTAAGATAAAAAAATCGGGTTACTGATAATCAAGAGACCAAAAAAGAATAATAGACTTTCTGAGAATAAGAATAAAGCAGTAAATAAGTTTGTATTTCAATATGATGTCAATGATCTTTTTTCGTGTCCTTACAAATGATGAGACGTCTTCCTTTTATTGTTGATTCAAGGTAAAGGAATGAAACATAAGCTTTAATGAGACAATTATGAGTAATAAATGATATTAAATACGCCGTTACACAATCATTCCTATTAAATACCAGTTTTCTAACGTATCAAGTATTTAATACTGAATTTGGGCTCCCTTTTGTCTTCAGATCCATGTCTTCAATGTCTTTCGATCCGTTGGATTTAAATGACTCGAATTGGTACGAGACTTCGTGTCTAAACTGCTTCTCGTGCCTGTTAACTTTCTCTTCCCGTATCTGTCATCTCCCGTACCTTTTTCTCAATTATTATGCTTTGACCATTTGACCAGTCCACGTGTCATGCCACGTCATCTTTAATATAAATTTAACTTTTTTTCCTGATACAGATAATTCCCCCACTTTCCATTTATTTATCAATTAAATAATTGGAAAGTGGATCTTTCATAAAAAAAGGGAATTTTTGCCATAATCAATGCGTATGACAATATTGACGTCTCAGTTGTCTTTTCCATTTAATGTTCTGTCCACGTGTCACTTTTTGATTGATTCTGTTATTTTACACCCTTTTTCAAGGCTTCTTCACTCTCACTATTCACGAAGTGATAGTTTCCTTTATTATAGGCTTTCTATAATTACTCTTCTAAGTTTGACGGTTGCCATCATATACATACTTAACCTTTTCTTCCTTTGTCTTCTTCTTTATAAATCTTTAGCAAACATTCTCTTCATTATTTTTGCTCTCTTCGATTCAACCTTGCTCATGGTGTCTCCAAATACTAACCGTAAAAGAAATCCAATTTTAGACAAATTTCCCTGTTAGACATAGAAGAGGTTGAGGATGCAGGCTTCGTACATGGTTAGAATCTACTCAAGACGACTCTTCTAGTTCTTTTTCTAGGAGTTCTATTCCAAAAACTCCTTCTTCTAAAGGTAAAGAAATTCCTGATTCTTCTCAAGAACCTTTAGTTGATGAAATCGTACCCAGTGATTTATCTTTTGTAAGTGATAGACAATCTCTTCAAAAGCAAGTTGTTGAAGCTGATACTTATCCTACATTAGTGACCGAACATACAATCCCTATCATCAGAGGAGACTGTAACTAGAAAAATAATCTTCGAATATCAATTCCTTCCATAATCAAAGAATTTCTTCTTTTGGGTACTCTTTTGTTTATACTTACTCTTTTACTTTGGGTTTTAATCTTCCTATTGACCCAATCATTCTCGATTTTTGCCATTTCTTTAATATTTGTTTGGCCTAAGTTGGTACTTTAGTATGGAGAGCAGTGGCATGTTTGAGATATCTATCTACCAAAGCCAATGTTTGTAACGACCCGGCCCGTCGTTACGGGAATTACCATCCGCCATGAGGTTTTTACCTTAACTACGAGAAACAAGAAGGTTTTGGTAAGCCCAGAAGATGACAATGATCGTGGATGGTATGCCCGTTACATTGCTGTACGTACGGTGGACTTGCTTGGTGAAACAAATATTCCCTTCTGTGAGAAGTGGAATTTTGCACGTAAGTTTTTTTTACTTGACCGTACCTATTTTTGAGAATTTCAATTCTTTTTCTGACTTCGTTTCTTTTTGGTTTTTTATAGCAACCATGAGAGATGTGGAACTTATTTCCAACTTTCGTGGTTGGGTAGATTCAATTTTGAAGATTGCTCCTAAGGAGAAAATAACTTAAAAATCAATTTCTGCTTTACATGGCTGGAAAGTTAAAACTCATGGTATCACCTTTTTACACACTTTTCTTTTTGCATATTAAGTACATTTTCCTTAATGTTGATTGTGTATCCTTCTTTTAATCAGGATTTGGTTCCAAAGAAATGGCAGCTGATGTAGCTATGGCATTCGCATGTCGGGTAATGCTGCACTTGACTTGGACAAGGCTCGAACCTTGATTCAAAAAAGGAAAGCTATAGGAGAAGGTTCTAAGAATGATGAAGAAGGAGGTACCTCGTTAATAGCCACGCTACAAATTAGGAGACGAGTCATTAATGATGATGAAATTGAAGATACTCTTGCTCGAACCTCGACCACCGAGTCTGTTTTGATTCCTTCAAATGAGGACACCGTGCCAAGAGACACGAATGAATCAACTCAGTGTTTCTTTGATAGTGGTTTTGAGAGTGGAGAGCTCGGACCAGTTTTTGATGAAGCTCCTCTTTCTTCATTCGTACCTACTTCCTCCATTCCTTTGCCAATCGTAAGTGTTTCCTTGCCAGTATTGACTGCTTCTGTTCTTTCACCAGTTTTGACTACTCATACTTTTGTTCCTATGTTAATTTCAACTCCCTCCGTTCCTGCTTCAACTCCCACGACTCCTGTGTTGTTTACCTTTTCTACTACTCCCCCTTCTACTGTTCCATCTTCATCTGTCCCACATGTAGAGGTAAGTTCCAACAATAGAGGCATGCCTATGAGGAGTGTCACACTTGAAGTCCCTGCCAATCAAAACCTCTTAAGAAAATCTGGAGGAGCTGATACTTGGCTCGAACCTCTTATTGGAGAAATCGAGAAGAACAAGATGCAGAGCCATAATTGTTACACTTTGATAAATGACATAGTTCATTGACATTTAAAGGTAATTTTCTTGACTTTGAATGCTTTCCTTCTTTTTTCTTTCTAAGTTCTCACTTCTATGCTTTATAATTGTAGTCTAATCTTATTGGGACTGAGCTGATGGGGCGAGTCTCTACATTGGAGAAAAAGGAGAGAGAGTCTACAAAGGCTATCTCTGAAGCCAGGAGAATAGCTGAGGATGCCTTACTTGAGGCAGCAAACTGGAAAGAACAATTTGAGAGTGCCCAAGGGACTATAGAGGAGTTGCAGGAGAGCAAGGCTCACTTGGAGCAACAAAATCGTGGCTTAACTTCTAAGTTGGGAATTGTCAATGCTTCTTGGGGCCAACTTAAAAAGGACAAAGAGCTCTTGGAATGCTCTCTATCTAAAGCCAATGATGAGATTAAAGAGCTTAAGGCAGTCATGGAGAAGAAAGAAGAATATGCAAGGGAGTTAGCTCAAAACTTAACTCATGCTCAAAATGACTTAAGGATTTCTCCTGACAAAATTTGTGCCTTGTGAAAGTTCCCATGCCTCTCTTGAAGCTTCCTTGGATTCTCACCTAGTTGAGCACCAAATAGCGAAAAAATGATATTGCTATGTGGGAAAAGGAATACAAGGCTCCGGAGAAGGAATATAATGCTCTTGAAGAAAATTTCAACATAGATGTGAGTTTGGCTTTTCTAAATTCTCGGCGTGATGCTTTGATCGAGGCTACACAAGAAAACTTTGACTTGCAATCTGAATTGGCCAAAGTCATAGACACTACCGAGAAAGGTCAACAACCTGTTGATACTCCTTCTCCAGCACTTGGAACTTTGATACCCCTTCTCCATCACTCGAAGCTCCTGGAACGGAAGAGTTATTGAACTCTGAAGCAGTTATTGAGGTATTTGAAGTTGTGATTCCAACTTACCAGGGTGAAACTTCTATGACACAGTCTACGAGAATTGAAGTTCCGTGACTACTGCTTCCCTCGTTGATGTTATCACTTCAAGCTCACTTGAAACCGCTCCTATTGCTGCTTCTTCAGAAGTTGTGACATCACCTGTTACTGCCTCAGAAAGTGATGTTACAACGTCTGAAGCTCCAACTCCTTTAGTGACCAGTTAAATGTGTTGAGTTTTTATTGCTTTTTAGTGATTGTTAATGTTATCCCTTGGCAATTTTGGGATCTTTTGATGAAGTCTCCAATTACCATAATAGGGCATTTGTAAAACAAATATTTTGATGACTAAGTTTTCCCTTAGTCTTTTATGTTAAGAAGTTTTATGAGTACTTCTTTATATTTTATTCTTGCCTATTTACTTATTTAGGACTTATAGAATAGCTTAGCATTTTTATCCTTTGAAAATGCTTTATGATTCTTCTCATAGAATATCAACACGAGGTTTATAAAGGGGGGCCCTTTTATTTTATAGACACTTAATGAAGAAGACGTCTCAACTTCATAATGGTGTTATAATACGACGAAAGTAATATGAATACACATGTTTTGTATGAACTTTGATAAGTTTTCATTCATGAAATTTGACAAGTTTT
Source organism: Nicotiana noctiflora (assembly GCA_032618575.1). NCBI lineage: Eukaryota > Viridiplantae > Streptophyta > Magnoliopsida > Solanales > Solanaceae > Nicotiana > Nicotiana noctiflora. The sequence continues at coordinate 188,492 of JASVEL010006142.1, read as the reverse complement.
TTGACTATTACATGTGTTAAAATACATCTATAACTTTCTCGCAACTGTTTTTTTGTAACAGATTTTTTACATGATATAAAATAGACAAGGTTTTTCTTCACAACCCGTTTAAGTACATAGTCATAATCCTATCTTTACATATTTAGGAAGGGTTTGAGAAGTGACTTTGTTTGCAACATTATAATGAATGTTTTATGCTGAGCGTTGAAGACTTCGTAACTTTCTCTCAACACTTGTCTTTTTGTAGCTGAATCTTGCCAAAACTTGACCAACTTTTGTTTGATATTCATATCTTGTGATATTCGTATCTGTTTTTTGCACACATCTGTGTATAATATGTAATCCCCCAAGTGTTTGAGTGGTGAATAATGAAGCCTCGAGCACTTGTTTGTTTCTCTCAGTTTGGTCGTTTTCCTGAAATAGAAAAATATATGGGACTCAGAGGTGCGATTATAGATGAAGATTGCCTAACCCGTGTATATTTCCATCAGATTAATGTAACCCTAGGCTCGGAATTTAAGAATATTCCATTTTTTCGTGCAAGTCGCGACTCATCATTTGGCAGGAGTTATGGTTTTTGCCTAGCATTTAAAATCGTTAGTAAAATTTTAACAATTCAAAGAAAAAATTTAACAAGGGGATACCTGACTGTGACCACTCCTTTAGAAGTAATATCTCTTTAGATGGACAACATTTCAATGTGAAGGTAAGACCTTGCCATCCATTGTCTCCAACTCGTATGCTCCTTTCCCTGCAATGTCACGAATTCTGTAGGGTCCCTTCCACGTTGGACTTAGCTTTCCATAGCTAGCAACCTTCATAGATTGGAACACCTTTTTGAGCACAAAGTTCCCAATTTTGAAGAGGGGCAGCTGTGAGCACATGATTTTTGCACTAAGCCTTTAAATTCCAAAATTAAAATAAATATGTTTTTGAGTGCAATTACTTGCTTTGTTTGAAATTAGTTATATTTTTGTGTGTTTGAATAAGTAAGAAATTAGAAAAAATCAAAAAATAGTAGTAATTAGTTTGTTAGTTTAGTTAATTAGAAAAATTAGCAAAATAGCTTAAATAGGAGAAAATAAAGGAAAAATAGCAGAAAAATTGCAAAAAATATTAGAAAATTAGAGTAATTAGTAGATTAGGATTTATAATTTTTTCATAAAAGAAAAAGAAAAAAAAATATAAAAGAAAAGTACATAAAAAATAAGTTAATATCAGAAAATACAAAAAAATAGGAAGGTTTAATAAGATTGGGCCATTTTGGACTTAAATCAGACGGCCCAGTCCTTAAGCCCAAACAGACCTGGTCCAAAGGCTGTAAGCATAAGATGATCTCAGCCGTCCATCATATTGAATCCAATGGTCTGAGTAATTGGCTGAATTTTTAGTTAAATAAAATAAATAGGTTTTGATCTCATCCGTCCGTTTAGAATGATCTAACGGTTGATGGCTTAGGGTCTCGTTTGTAATCAAACGGCGTCGTTTTAGTAACGCCTCTTGGAGCCGTTGATCATCATCAAGCGAACGGTCAAGATTATCTCGTATATGTGGCTTATAAATAGGCCTTGTCTGAACGGCCGCTTCATTTTCTTCTTCTCCTAACCCTAGAGACGCCGCCCCAAGCCCCTTCTCTTCATCTTCATCTTCATCTTCTTCGTCCAGAAAACCCTAGGCGGCCATGGCGGCCACCACCTTCCACGGTGGTCGCCGGCCTTTTCATCCCTTCCTATCTTCTTCTCCTTCTTCTTCACTCATAACACACCCAAAAACCCCAGAAAATACCCTGCTCTTCATAAATCCCGGTCACCGGAGTTACACCGGTGACCACCAAAGTATGAGAACCCACCTGAAACCAATACCATTCGACGCCTTTTCATGAGATCTACCCAACCATACTAGCCTCCACCCTCGAATGTCCCTTGAACGCTTCGAATATCCCGAAAAGGGTCGTCGGAACCCTAACTCCGGCGACCCCAAGTTCGAACCCCAATCAAGACTTGTTCTTTACCTTCACCCAAACACCCCTCTTCAAGTCAAAATCAAAAAAGGCTCCCCCTTTCGAGCCTAAAAGAAAAATCAGAGAAAAATCGAAGAAAAAAGATCTGGAAAAGAATAAGAAAAAGAAAAAGAAGGAAAAAGAAAACAAGCAAGAATGAAAAGGAGTCAGAGAGTTCAAGAGAGGGTGAGGAGTGAAAGGAATAGGAAGCTCGGGGGACCGGCCCCGCAAGCTAAGTCCCCGCCCCTTTAATTTTCTTTAGTTTATTAGGATAGGTCTTGATTTCTTACATGTTTGAGTCCTGACTTCTATGATTTTGTGTTCGCATGATAAGTATAGATTGTTCTTATTGATATCTTGTTCCTTTTCTGTTTGTTTATTTCAATTCTGTTTTAATACGCCCTGTATATCCTTGCCTTGCATGTTCTGATCGATTTGCGATTCATATGTTAGTTGTAAGGCTATTTTGGTTCTCTTTTGGTGATTCTGCTCTTATCTCGAACTTGAGCTTCACATACTAGCATAGGATCTTGTATATTCCCATCTATTAACTTGTTTCTTCTTTGAATTCTGGAATAGTTCCTTCGAGCATGTTAGTCATAGGGTCTATGTTGGTTTTATGATTTTCATCTCTGTCCTGTGCTTCTCATGTTAGTTTAGGATCTTGTATATCCCCCATCTATTAACCTGTTTCTTCTTTAAATTCTGGAATAGTTCCTTTGAACATGTTAGTCATAGGGCTTATGTTGGTTTTATGGTTTTCATCTCTGTCCTGTGCTTCTCATGATAGTCTAAGATCCTTCTGTTTATCTTCTCATGCTGTGAGCCTTTGTCTATCTCTCTGTGACCACACTGATTTCCCAACTGGTTCATCTCCTATGTGTCCCTGTGTTCTTTTGGGCTTGTTAGTGATAGGACTCTATCTGTTATATGCCTTGTTTGATCACATGGCTTTTTGCTCTAAGATTGAGAAGTTCATCCTTTTGTGTCTTTGATCTTTGTCTTGTGTTTGAAATCAGGCTTAAGTTATTATGACCACTCTTGTTGCCTTTGACTGTAACAATTCATAGTACTGGGTTTCTTTCTAGTTTTCAGGGGCTAGCTTTTTCTACTGTTATCAAGCATATCTAGTTCATGTACTGGTTTAAGTGTTTAATTCTCAATTAGGATTTATTCTTTTAAGATTTTCATGATCTTGGTATTTCCCCTTCCCTGCATTAGCCTGGTTCTAAGGTTGACCATTGGTTTTCATGTCTGATCGAGCTATGTTTAAGTTTAACTGTTTGAGAGAATTGAATTTAGTACCTATATGATCATGAATCTTGAGTATGCTTTGGGTCTTTCAGTGAATCATCTAGCATGAATTGGTTGCCATTGGGTCTGCTTGATGTCATTTAACACTTTGGTATATGAAATTGAGTCATGAAAGTTGATTAATTAAGATTCATCATTATCAAACCTGCCTTCTGAGTTTTAATTGATTGATAAACATTGCTTGGTTTCATATGACTATGTGTGCATTTGAATGTCAAAATGATTGAATTTGCATCAGGTTTATTGTTAGCATGAATACTGTTAAATGCCTTTCATACTTTAGGAGGATTGGTTATAGCTGTAGTTCTAGGTTCCATAAGTGGTTAGTTTTTAAATAGGATAAAACACTGAAAATGATCATAACTAGGCTATAAGTTTAATAATTGGCCTAAGAATGGTCAACCTTGCAAAGGGTTGACCAATTCTGTGAGCCCTAACACACAGCTCACTGTTTAACAGTGGCTGGTTGTGCAAAGGGGCTATGTCTGCAAATGCAGACTAGCCCAGGCTCTATATTGAGCCCTGAACAGCAAAGTGGCCAAACCTGTAAAGGTTTTGGGCCTAGCTGTTCAGTATATGGCTTTAATAGCCCAAGCTAAGTCTCAACTTGAGACTGGCTAACTTTTAAATAGGTTAATTATAACAATAAAACAGGCTATGCCTGCAATTAGCTTTAATTAGGAATAAATGGGTCTTAATTGACTGGAATTAGCTTAAAATTGGCTAAATTTAAAATAGTTCTTAAAAATAAATGGCCAGCCCTTAAATACTAATGCCAGGGCTGGCTATTAGTTAAATAGGTTCAAAACTAGCTAAAATTTGCCCTAGGCAAGCTGGTAAATCAACAGTGCTCTTAGGGGCACAATTGGGTATTGAAAAGGTAAAATAGTAACTAGTAAGAACTTAGGAGGGTAATAGGGACATTTATGCTCCTGATTTCTGCAATTTGGCAGAGATTTAGGGGTATAATGGTCTCCTAAAAATGGGAAATCTGTAAAAATCTTTAACCCCTAAGGTCATACTAGTAAAAGGCCCTAAAAGGAATCTTTTGGAACCTTCCAGCACATGCTGGAAGGGTTTTAGTAACTGAAAATGGGACTAAAGTGTAGAATAGGTAATTTTAAGAGGGGGAAGTGGGATTAATCCCATTACTTCCTCCCCAAGTATTCAGCCCTAAAAGGTTAGCTATAAATATCTCAAAAAGGGGCTGAAAAAAGGGGGGATTCCACTGGTAGAACAATCTGAGAAAATACATTTGGAAATTCTGAAATACAAAGCTGAAGAGATAGAAATAGCAATTTAGTAGTGATTATTTTCTGGAAATTCCAGGCGTGAGAGTTTGTGGGTCTAATCTGGTTTTTCTGGGCTTTGGTCGATTATCTACTTGGTTTCTTCTCCGATATTCTTGTTGCTGTTTGGCTGTGTTGCTGTTGCTGTGCTTTCTTTCATCACTGTTGCATTGGTCATTTGAGTCCTTGCTGCTGATTACTTACTTGCATCCCCTAGACTCATTGGTCTTCTTTTCTGTGATTCCAGGTACTTTTCTACCAGAAATGAAGTTGTAATGGAATTTGAATTGAAGACTTGAAATTATTTCGTTATTCATCTGTATCTTCACTTTTAATTTGTAGTATGTTGTAGTATATAGCAAAGACGAACACGAACAGAAACAATGTAATAGTAGTAGTATAGTGGTAATGTAGTAGAAATCACTTAGTTTAATTAGGAAAACTTAAAACATAAGTTAATTCATAATACTTGCAAACTGATAAGCACTAAGTTCACAAACACCTGACCGTATAGTTAATTACATTTTCAGTGATTTGCATTTAGGTAATAAATAAGTGTTGAAGGAGAAAAAATGTTAGATCGATCCATGGGTTCATAATCTGGTAATAAGTTATGAACATCACTAGTGTAAGCATATAGGTATCTTAAATGGAATAATGGGATCATTCGATTACATACCTGTCGCCTATATAATCCTAAGAACTAAAGAAAGCGATATCACAGTAGGCTATAGAAAAGAAGAATTGGGGATAATACTAAGTAAAAGTTGCAAATGAAATTGGTGTTGAAATTATACGAAGTAGTCAGTTAGTTAGTTCATAGTTGTAGTTAATCAGCTTAATCATTTTTAGGTTTTCTTATGTAATCAGACTTCTTAGAATTAGTAATCATAATTGGCTATGCCTTCACTGCTTATTGCTTTGTGTACAAAATTTCCTCTTCAATAATAAAATGGTTTGATTCTTTGTTTCAAATGTTGAGCACCTTTTCTGTTATGAATTTTATGTCATACTATTGTTATTACATTCTGGTTTGGGCCCAAAATATTACGTGGGCCTGAACTATAGTACCATTCGATTGAGCTACCCAAAGGAAGATCCGAAGACTGCTTAGGCACATCCGGTACAAAGATGAAGAACCAGGCCCAATTAAATAATCAAACTCGACGGGCCTGGGATTCTTATTGTTGAGACACGATTAAGGAAAAAACAAATATAGAAAACATAGTTAAATATTAGTATCCTTTAATAAAAATTGGGACGAGCCTCGCCCGAATAACACCGGGGCCCCCATCTAGTAATGATATAACACAAATAGACCCGGGAAAGCTAATAGTTAATTCCATAGCTTCTCCCAAAAGATTTAGAAGCCGATAGACGTTACTTTAGGGCACGATTTTAATATACCTTCCTATGAACGAGTGTGCACTTGGTGCGACTCAAATCCAAATCTCGGTAAAGCCGAAATACACCGAAAGTCATAGGCGTACTGGTTGCGGTATGACTCGAGGCGTGTTTTCGCGATACCGCAAATTCTTAAAAATGATATTTAACGTAAAAGCACATTATGTTGTTAAAATCTATAACTGAGTCAAACAAAAGTCAAGAACGACAGTGGAGCGACCGTGCTAAAACCACGGAATCCGGGAGTGCCTAACACCTTCTCCCGGGTTAACAGAGTTCCTTATCCGGACCTCTGCTTCGCAGACATTTCAAAGAGTCAAAATTCCTCGGATTCGGGATTAACCGGTGACTTGGGACACCATTGTCATTCCCAAGTGGCGACTCTGATTAATCTCTAAATAATCCCGAACCGATTGTCCTTAAATTGGAAAAACTCCTTCCCTTACGTTATTTTATCCGTCTCGGGTAATTGAGCGTCGGGGTATACCCTACAAGTGTATTTATATACCTTACGCATGTTGGGGTAGTAAAAAGGGAGGTGTGACAGCTCTGGCGACTCTGCTGGGGATCCAACCCTGAATTTCGACTTCAGGGTTTAAGAACTCAAGCTCCTTAGAACTGCCGTTTGCGTTTTTGTTTGACTTCATTATATGATTTGAATAACATGCTATGTGCTTTATCGCTTTGATATTATGTGGACTGTATATAAAATTGTGCCGAAAACCCTTCTCTCTTCTCCCTCGGGGATGTGCTTACTGGTTGAGACTCCCCTTTCTGTTAAAGTCACCCTAAATTAAGAAAATAGAGGCCGGAAAAGTTACAAAGCCGATTGACTCCGCGGGTCACCGGTACGTAGCCCCCTCCTCGATTCGAGTTGTCCGCTCGGGTACACGGTCTAGCAATCCATGAAACCGTAAGATTTTGAACATAGGTCTAGGACGATTATTTGCATCATATTTGACTTAGGGGACTCAACACAGGGGTTGGGTCCGTCTAGGACAGGTGACCCGGTATTGAAAAGACCGAGCATGCTATGTGTTGCATTTTATTGTCCTTGATCGTTATGCGGACCGGCGAAAATCCCGAGATTGGAAAATTGTTGAAAAAGAAAAAAAAAGAGAGAGGAAAATAATGATTTGTAGAAAATAAGTATCCGGAAAATTTGAAAATTTGCAAAAATAGGTGGAACATTTTCTGAAATAATTGGTCAAATAATCTGACCGAACTACGCAGGTTTGATTCTCGCCATTAGGTGGGATACGTAGGCAACCCTTAAACGGGTTCAACCACACTTTTAGAAAAAGACCAAAAAGATTTTCTTTTCAAATAATCGAGGTGATTGCTATTTTTGGAAATGGCCGAATGTTCCGAAAGGACGACGGAAGGCTGTTTTTGCAAAAATGGCCACTTTGAAAATTATTTTCCTTTTCTTTCATTCAAAAATTGAAAACTTGCATTGAAAAAGATTTTTCCTTTTCTAAATAAAATCACCTTAATAAATGTGCAGGACGAGCACGATGATGAATGAACAATTTTCCCTAAATAAAATCCCTTTGGAGCTGAGGTTATGGTGGCAGGACATGGGATCCGATGGTCAAGACTGGGTCAAAAAGTACTTGAAGGGCCTTACGGGGTTACTCGAAATAGTTCCTCGGGGTGATGTAATCAGGGCGTTGGTCTCGTTTTGGGATTCGGCACACAACGTATTTCATTTCCCAGATTTTGAGCTTACCCCTACTTTAGAGGAGATTGCCTTCTACATTGGGAAGACCGAGGTTCCGCTGAAAGGAAAATACCCGGTATCTCCGAGAATGGTGACGGTACATCGTTTCCTCGACTCTTTGAAAATCGCCCGGAATGTTCATAATGAAGATCTTGCCAATGGATTTTGTTCTTTAAGCTTCATCTACAACAGGTTTGGACATGTTGGGGGTTTCAATGATCCTACCAACAAATTATGCTGTAAGTCCAACCGAGCGAAATGGGAAGAACACCGGAGGTTCGCATTTTTGGTGGCATTTCTCGGAGTTGTTGTATTCCCGATGAAAGATGGACATATCAATATAAAAGTTGCCGGAGTGGCTACCACACTGATAGTACAAGATAACTGTACTCTGGCCCCAATGATCGTGGCGGACATCTATCGAGCTCTGACTGCGTGCAAAGCGGGGGCTACCTTCTTCGAAGGGTGTAACTTGATCTTGCAAATTTGGCTAATTGAGCATCTGTGCCACCACCCTTCATTCTCGAGCTATGGTTCGGCCGATCGGACATGTTTGGAAGAGTTCAATGCGAGGACAAAAGAAGAAAAGTTGCCCGAGGGAGTCCAAGGCTGGATTGTGTATCTTCGATCACTAACTGACGGTCAAATTGATTGGACGTATGACTGGTTACCTCTTGACGAGGTAATATATATGCCGACGGAAGGGTCGCCATTTTTGATCATGGGCTTGAAAAGCATCCAACCTTATGCCCCATACAGGGCCCTGCGACAGTTGGGTAGATGTCAAGTTATTCCGAGAGACGGAGACCTCAGTTCGCAAGCTATAGAAATTGGTCCGGATGGGCAATTCCCGGAAGCAAAGATCCGGCAAATCTGGAATGAGTGCCAAAACCTGAAAATGGATACTTGTGTGCAGAAGAGAGCCCGGGGAGAAGTATCAGCCGGGTACTCCACATGGTACCGACGAGGGGTTGAACACGAACGTCTTTCAAAGAGACCTCACTTGCAAGACCTGATAGAGCAATCCGAGGAAAATCTGAGATGGGCGGCCAAGGAAAAGGAATATAAAGCCAAAATCGGTCTGTTGGAAGATAAACTGAGAAATCTTCATTTCGAAAGCGGCTTACAAGCAGCATCCGATGAAGGGGAAAAGAAACAGTTGAAAAAAGAAAATGATATGTTGAAGGCTCAAATAGCTCAAATGAAAATTGCATCCGAGACTCCAGTCCGTTCAGCCCGGGATGAAAAGTTAATTGAGATTCTCCGACGGAAAGTGAATGACTACAGCTTTGATTTGGACGTAGCTGAAAAAGAGTTAGTCAAGGCTCGGAAGCAAATGGACAAAGACGCCGAGGAAAGAGCCAAGTTGGTCCGGCAGATACAAGGCAAGCATGATGTTGAAATAGCTCAGCTTAGAAAGAAAATGATCTCAGCCACAGTCAAGAGCAACAAGATTATCAAAGATCTTGAGGAAGAAAGAGAATATTGCTACACGACCATGGCTAGATTAAAATTGGAGCTACAACAGGTGCAAAAGGACAACCAACATGTCTTGGACGCTCGCAATCAGCAAATAAGCCGTCTATTGCAAGAAAAAGGGGTCATCAGAGAAAAGATTGTTCGCATCGCCCAGTATATCACCCGAAAGACTCAGCTTTGCGAAGATATGACTCGGAGGACTTTTGTTTCTGCAGTGAAGTTTTTTGTACAACAAGTCATGGCCGACCTGGATAGGCTTCAAAGGGGTTTAGCATATAGGCCCGCGGCAAGGCCGAACGATGCCTCGCGGGCACTAGGTGCATTAATGTACTCTTAGGTCATGCATCGTCTTTTATTTTATTTTTCTTTTTCTTAAACATCACTTTGTAATCAAGGTTTTGAATTATCAATGAGAAAACAAAGTGTTGTTACCAATTCTTTTACTTTATGTCATTTCCTTCATATCCGCTAGGCAAATAAATAGGAGCGTGATTATGAAAACGGCAAAGAAAAAGCAATAAAAGAAGGAAAAGCAAGAAAAGAAAAAAAAAAAAAAAAAAAAGAGAGAGAAAAGAAAGAAAAAGAGAAAAGAAAAGAAGAAAAAAAAGAAAGAAAAGAAAGAAAACAAAAGAGCGGAAAAAGAGAAAGGTGATTGGTCCAAGTGAGCAGCGGTCGGGATGATGCATAACGACTCGAGCAAATGTGTTTAAAGTCGTTGCATCTTATTCATGCGCTAACAACTAACGAGTGTTGATGCTTGTGAGTTCAGATTTTCTAGGCAACTGGCATTCTGGCTACCCACTCATACAACACCAGATCTAAAAAGATGACAAAGGCTGTATCCCAGGAGATCGAGGCGACCATTGTAGACCCCGCTCACGAAGAAGAGATCGTGGATGTGGCAGGGATGAAAGAAGAAATGTACAAGTTAAGACAGCAGATGGCTGAAATGTACCAGGCTTGGTCGAGAGGTCAACCACTACCAGCCTACCCTGCTAACCCTGCATATGTCCCTCCAGCCAATCCTAACCCCGAGCCACCAACACCGAACTCATCATCCACCTACCCCGATTACCCTCACTACTATGCTTCCACCTCCCAGATACCACCACCTCCAGCCAAGCAAACACCACCTCAGGTTCCACAAGTTGCTCCTGTATATGTGGCACCTCCGCCCGCTGTTATCCACAAATCCTCTAGCGAACCGATGTTCCATATCCAGGATTCTCACTACTACCCCCCCGGAGCCTACTTTCAGACAACACGAGTCTCACGCTCCCATGATAGAAGCCAGTGCCGGGCAGGAGGAGATGGCTCGAAAGGTGAAGAGTCTTGAGAACGCTTTCCGCAATATGCAAGGGCTGGGAGGGCAAGTAAGTGTAGCCTACAAAGACCTGTGTTTGTTCCCTGAGGTGCAGCTTCCCGCAGGATTTAAGTTGCCCAAGTTCGACATGTACAACGGACACGGGGATCCGGTAGCTCATCTAAGAGGATATTGTAGCAAGATGAGAGGCGCGGGAGGTAGAGATGAATTGTTGATGGCGTACTTTAGCCAAAGTTTGAGTGGATCAGCTCTGGAATGGTATACCCGACAAGACCATACAAGATGGTTCGTTTGGGATGATTTAGCACAAGCTTTTGCCAGTCATTTTCAGTACAATCTGGAGATCATACCCGACAGGTTATCCCTTACCAAGCTGGAGAAAAAGCCAGGAGAGAGCTTTAGAGAATACGGTTTTAGATGGAGGGAACAAGCCGCTAGAGTGGATCCACCGATGAAAGAAGGAGAGATGGTGGATTGTTTTCTGCAAGCTTTGGATCCAACCTACTACGGCCATCTAGTGTCAGCAATTGGAAAAAGTTTCAACGAAGTTGTGAAAATGGGAAGTTTTGTAGAAGAGGGTTTGAAGACAAACAAAATTATGAGTTTTTCGGCTATCAAAGCCACAAATCAAGCTATACAGAGCGGAAGCGGAGGAGTGATGGGAAAGAAGAAGAAAGAAGAAGTGGCAACCGTTGAAAGCAGGCCCTGGAGTCGCAACCCACATTATATACCACCCATACCTTACCGCCAACACCCACCAAGCCCGTCAACCCCATATAATCCACCACCACCATCTTACCCGCCAAATCCCTACAATGCACCGAGCCCATATAACCCACCACCACCACCATACCCACCGACCGTACCACATTACCATCACCCTCAAACCCAAGCTTATCCACCACCACCACCCCACGTGTGGAGAGCTCAAGCTCCACACAATGTGTACCATACCCAAAACACATACCCAACCCCTAAACCTTACCGAAACCGGAATAGACCCAGGCCGGACGTCTGATTGGAGAAACAAAGCAAGAAGAACATTCACTCCTCTCGAGAAGTCATATACCAGTCTTTTCCACAGGTTGAAAGAATTGGGGATGGTGAGACCAATCGCACCAAAAAATCCGAACCCACCCCCGAAAAATCTTGATTCTTCTGTCAGATGTGAATATTGTTCAGGAACGTTGGGCCACAATACTGAGAAGTGTTGGCAATTAAAGAATACCATTCAAGATCTTATCGATGAGAGGAGAATTGAAGTGCAGGCTCCCGAGGCCCCAAACATTACCCAGAATCCATTGCCGAATCACCACGAAACGAATATGATAGAACTGGTGCAGGGTGATGGCAATCAAAAACCATCTCAGGCCGTCATGATGATAAAGTCGAGTGACAAGTTGGAGAAAGAAATTGTGAAAGAGGAGGTAATTGTTGAGAAACCAAAGCCAGTAGTGATGGGAGGTTTAAAGGTGGTAGTTCCAGGTGCAAAGACGATCGTAACTGTGAAAGGAGCAAGTGCAGAGCCAGTAATCATAAAACCAGTAGTGCAAATGCCAGTGGTGAATACAAAGACTGTGCCTTGGAACTATAACAAGGTAACAGTAGTTTACAAGGGAAAAGAGATTTCTGGTGAAGTTAATGAAACGCATGGACTTACTCGATCTGGAAGGTGTTTTGCTCCGGAGGAACTGAGAAAGATGAAAACGGTAAAAGAAAGTCAACTGAAGAAGCCAGTGTCGGAGGAGGAAGCAGAGGAATTTCTTAAGAAAATGAAGTCGCAAGAGTACTCAGTGGTTGAGCAGCTAAGAAAGACCCTGGCCCAGATTTCTTTGTTATCTTTGTTGATACATTCGGAGGAGCACCGGAAGGCTCTTATGAAGATTTTAAATGAGGCTCATGTTCCGGAGAAGATTTCAGTGTGTCATTTGGAGAAGATTACCAGCAAAATTTTCGAGTCCAATAGAATCACCTTCTCTGATAGGGAGTTGCCGGTGGAAGGAACTGAACACAATAAAGCATTGTACCTCACGGTAAAGAGTGAAGAGTCAGTCGTGACCAGGGTATTGATTGACAATGGATCGAGTGCAAATATTTGTCCGCTGTCAACTTTAGGGAAGCTGAACATTATCCCGGATAGAATCCGGAGAAACAATATCAATGTGAGAGGGTTCGACGGCGGAGGTAAGAACACTCGGGGGATATTATTTTGGAAGTGACCATCGGTCCCGTTGATTTTACGATGGAGTTCATGGTGCTTGATATTGCCGTATCATATAACTTGCTGTTAGGTCGACCCTGGATTCATGCGGCCAAAGCGGTACCATCTTCTCTACACCAGATGGTCAAGTTTGAATGGGAACAGCAAGAGATTGTTGTGCACGGGGAGGAAAATGCTTGTAATGTGGTAGCTCCTTTTGATGATACTAATGGTGATAGAGGTCCTTGGGTCTACCAAGTGACGGATTCTGCTGTGGTGAATAGAGTTGCTGAAGGCGAAAAGTTACCAACCCCTATGATGGCACCAACTGCTATAATGGTGGCCAGAGAAATGTTGAAAAATGGATTCACACCGGGGAGGGGATTAGGCAAAACACTGCAGGGAGTCACTCAACCAGTTCAGCTTCCGGAGAATAAAGGCACATTCGGCTTAGGGTTCAAACCCACCTTTGCCGATATCCAAAGAGCCTCTAAAGCCAAGAGAAACTGGACCTTGCCCAAACCCATACCCAAATTATCCGACATCTTTATCAGGCCTGGTACAAAATATCAACCATCTGCTGCAGCAAAGTGCATTGAGACCCAACTTGATGAAGAAATGCTTGGTTTTAAGAAATTGTTCTGGGAGGTGAATACGATTGAAGCAGGGGAAGGCACGAGCAACATGGACGTGCAATTTGTGGGGCCCGGAGTCACATTGAACAATTGGGAAGCTACTCCTTTCCTTATCCGGAAGGAGTCTTGGTAGTTAGCTCAAAATTTCATCATTGTTTCCCCGAAAGTTGTTATTTTATAATTTCCCCATTCCCCCTCATGAAAAAAAAATCATCACCATGTATCCCGAACATTGTTCGTTTCTTTTATTAATGAAATGCAGTTTTTCCTTTTTCTTCACTTTTGCCTTATTTTTATTTATTTTTCCTTTTGTACAGTTTTGCATGTGTTGATTCCAATGCCATGTCATGCGTGAAGGATTCTAGACCCAGTCCCGACAATCACGCTACTATACAAGAAATCGAGGAAGATAGTGAAATAGAATGTGAGGATGAGGAAGCCCCGGAGGAAATAAGTAAGGACATGAAACAATACGAGGAAAAACCCAAGCCGAATCTGAGTGATACGGAATCTGTAAACTTGGGGAGCGAAGATGATGTCCGAGAAACAAAGATTAGTGTTCATTTGGAGGCACCCCTCAGGGATGAATTGATAAGGTTGTTGCATGAGTTTAAGGACATTTTTGCCTGGTCCTATGATGACATGCCCGGACTTAGCACTGCTTTGGTGGTACACAAGTTGCCTATCTACTCTGAATGCTGGCCAGTAAAGCAAAAGTTGCAGAAAATTCAAAACGGACATTAGCATGAAGATAAAAGAAGAGGTGAATAAGCAGTTCGAGGCAAAGGTCATAAGAGTTACCAAATACCCCACCTGGTTGGCAAATGTTGTGCCGGTCCCGAAGAAAGACGGCAAAACCAGAGTGTGTGTAGACTATAGAGACCTCAACAAAGCCAGTCCGAAGGATGACTTCCCATTGCCAAACATTCACATATTGATCGACAATTGCGCCAAGCATGAAATCGGTTCATTTGTGGACTTGTTATGCCGGTTATCACCAGATCCTGATGGACGAAGAAGACGTTGAGAAAACCGCCTTCATTACACCTCGGGGAACGTATTGTTACAGAGTAATGCTGTTTGGATTGAAGAATGCCGGGGCAACTTACATGAGGGCAATGACCACAATGTTCCACGATATGATGCATCGAGAAATTGAAGTATATGTGGACGATGTCATCATAAAGTCCAGAAAACAACCTGATCATGTGAAAGATTTGAGGAAGTTTTTCCAAAGACTCCGGAGGTACAATCTAAAACTCAATCCGGCAAAGTGTGCTTTTGGAGTACCTTCAGGGAAACTACTAGGGTTTATTGTGAGTCGGCGAGGCATTGAACTGGATCCATCAAAGATCAAAGCTATTCAAAGTCTACCTCCGCCGAAGAACAAGAAGGAGGTCATGAGCTTATTAGGAAGGTTGAATTACATTAGTCGGTTCATTGCTCAATTGACATCAACATGCGAGCCGATCTTCAAGTTGTTAAAGAAAGATGCGGCGGTGAAATGGACCGACGAGTGTCATGAAGCCTTCGACAAGATCAAAGAATATTTGGCCAATCCTCCGGTGCTAGTTCCTCCAGAACCAGGGCGACCTTTGATCTTGTATCTAACAGTGCTAGATAATTCCTTTGGTTGTGTACTGGGTCAACATGATGAGACAGGCAAGAAAGAACAAGCCATCTACTACCTCAGCAAAAAGTTTACATCCTACGAGGTTAAGTATACTCAACTGGAAAGAACTTGTTGTGCATTGATTTGGGTGGCTCAGAAGCTAAAGCATTATTTGTCAACATACACTACGTACTTGATATCACGATTGGATCCTCTCAAGTATATCTTTCAGAAGCCCATGCCTACGGGAAGACTGGCCAAATGGCAGATTCTGCTCACAGAATTTGACATTGTTTATGTAACTCGTACGGCAATGAAGGCACAAGCTATTGCGGACCACTTAGCCGAGAATCCGGTGGATGATGAATATGAACCACCGAAAACATACTTTCCGGATGAAGGGGCAATGCTTGTCGAGGAGACGGAGCAAGAGGAGAGATCAGGATGGAAAATGTACTTTGACGGAGCCGTCAACAGCAGGGGCGTTGGTATCGGAGCGGTACTCATTTCAAGTACGGGACAACACTATCCCGTCACAGCTCAGCTTCGATTTTTCTGTACCAACAATATGGCCGAATATGAGGCGTGCATCTTGGGATTAAGGATGGCGATTGACATGGATATTCAAGAGATTTTGGTCATGGGTGACTCGGATCTCTTGGTACACCAAATTCAAGGGGAACGGGAGACACGAGATTTGAAATTGATACCATATCGGTATTGTTTGCACGAGTTGTCTCAAAGATTCCAGTCTATAGAATTCAAGCATATCCCGAGAATGCACAATGAGATTGCAGATGCTTTGGCCACATTGTCCTCTATGTTGCATCATCCGAACAAGACATACATAGATCCGCTCCAGATCCAAGTCCGAGATCAGAATGCTTATTGCTTCGTCGTGGAAGAAGAGTCTGATGGAGAGCCGTGGTATCATGATATTAGAGAATACTTGAAAGCTGGCAAATACCCGGAGCAAGCCACAGGAGACCAAAAGAGAGCCATCAGGCGTCTAGCCAATGGATTTTTCTTCAGTGGAGGAGTGATATACAAAAGGACACCAGATCTGGGTTTATTGCGGTGTGTAGATGCACAACAAGCAAATGAAATCATGATCGAAGTACATGCTGGAGTATGCGGACCCCACATGAGCGGATATGTTTTAGCAAAGAAGATTTTGAGAGCGGGGTACTACTGGCTCACGATGGAGCGTGATTGTATCAGGTATGTAAAGAAATGCCATCAATGCCAGGTACATGGGGATCTGATCCACTCCCCGCCTTATGAGTTGCACACAATGTCAGCACCATGGCCCTTTGTTGCTTGGGGCATGGATGTCATCGGCCCAATAGATCCAGCTGCTTCTAATGGGCACAGGTTTATCCTGGTTGCAATTGATTATTTCACCAAGTGGGTCGAAGCTAAGACATTCAAGGCGGTGACGAAGAAAGCGGTGGTGGATTTTGTGCACGAGAATATCATATGCCGATTTGGAATCCCCAAAGTAATTATCACAGACAATGGAGCCAATTTAAACAGTCATCTCATGGCAGAAGTTTGTGAAAGGTTTAAGATCACGCACCGTAATTCCACACCCTACAGGCCAAAGGCAAATGGTGCAGTAGAGGCGGCAAATAAGAACATCAAGAAGATTCTCCGAAAAATGGTGGAGGGATCCAGGCAATGGCATGAAAAGTTACCCTTCGCTCTCATGGGTTACCGCACGACGGTACGTACTTCTATCGGAACCACACCTTATACCCCTTGGTGTATGGAACAGAGGCCATTATACCCGCAGAAATAGAAATACCGTCATTGCGAATTATAGCCGAATCTGAGATAGATGATGATGAATGGGTAAAGGCTCGGTTAGAACAGTTGAATTTGATCGATGAGAAGAGATTGGCCGCAGTCTGCCATGGACAGTTGTATCAGCGGAGAATGGCCAGAGCATATAATAAGAAGGTACGACCTCGAAAGTTTGAAGTTGGACAATTGGTATTGAGGCGTATCTTACCACATTGGGCAGAGGCAAAAGGCAAGTTTGCACCGAATTGGCAGGGACCGCTCGTGGTATCACGGGTGTTGTCCAATGGAGCATTATACTTAACCGATGTTGAAGGAAAGTGCGTAGAGACTGCTATCAATTCAGATGCGGTCAAAAGATACTATGTATGATTCCTTTTCAATTGTATGTTTTGTATTTTGTTGTGATTTTGGAATTGAAATGACGAAGGCATTTTATTCTCTATCCAAACACTTTATCCATTGTTAACCCTTTGAGCCTTAATGAATGAATTCTTTCATATCCCTCTCTCGGAATCGCTCTAGTGCAATAAGATCAAAATTGCTAGAATGAAAAATGAAATGACAGAAAAAAAAAAAAAATGATGGAAAAATGAAATGAAAAAAAAAATGAATGATGAAAAAAAAATGAAAAAAAAGAGAGAAAAAGACAAAGAAATCGGGAAAAAGTCAAAATCCATCTAACTAATGAAGTAGGATGAACTACGTCTGACTTGATCCCGAAAGGGTACGTAGGCAGCCTCTCTGAGGTTCAGTCACAATAAAGAAAAAATCCAAAAATTCCCCACATATTGAAACTGGGGCAGAAGTTATGTTTAATAATTCCGAGAGTTGTAAATATTTTTAACCCTCGTTGAAATTTTGAGCCTTTATATCTTTCTTTCTTAACCCGTCCAAAAGCCACGTTACAGTCCAAAGAAAGACCTTCTGATCAATTCTGAAATGATAACGAATACAACGAAGGAGGAGCGAAGTATCGGACAATACCCGTGGAACAGAAAACAAAATACAAAAAGGAAAAATGGAAAAAATAAAAAGAAAAAATAAAAAAAATGAGAGAGTCTCATCAGTGAAAACCTTAGCTGGCACTGTGAGATGATTGTGAGGTCGAGAGAAATAAAATGAGAGAGTCTCATCAGTGAAAACCTTAATCGGCACTGTGAGATGATTGTGAGGTCGAGAGAATAAACGAGAGAGTCTTATTGGTGAAAACCTTTCGAGGCACCGTAAGGCGATCGTGAGGACTATCAAAAGAGAAAAGGCAACAAAAAAGAGTACCGGTTTTGGGTCAAAGGCAATCCAGAGTGAGAATAATGATTGGAACGAACTGGGTCAGAGTTTAAATACATGGCATGGTCAGCGGAATCAGCCAACAAATACCCAGATAAGTTCTGTCATCTCTCCAAAATACCCTTACCTTTCTTTCATTTTTCTGCATTTCATTGTTTACCCTTTTTGAGAGCTAACTACCAGCTCCTGATAATGGAAGTTGAAATAACACTGGATCATAAAGAATGGAAGATTGGGGAAAGGAATAAAGAAGCTTGGCAAACATGGCCAAAGAAAAAGAAAACAGAACAAAAATGGAGAAATGAGAAAATACAAAAAGAGTCCGCAAGGGACAAGAAGTCGAAAGCCATGCAACATGAAAAAGCAAAAACAGAGGAAGCAATAAGAAGTGGGGACGGCAGATGCCAGTTGCCAGCAGCTTATATCTAATAAATTTTGTTTCATGCAGGAACAAATTGTCACTAATCACTTTAAAGTGAATGTGACCAATGTGGAAAATTTAAAATACCAAAAAGAGAAAGTCTGCCGAATAAGTGGAGAAATCCACAGGCAAGAGATCAGTTGGTAAAAAGAAAATACCAAAAAGAGGAGGTAACATCTTTTAAAATCCATTCCCCAGTCCTCAGGCTACGGGAATATTTTTGCATCGCATTGCATGTTTCAATTCTGTTAGGCGCCCACCTTCAAATTCGGGAATATTTTTTGCATTGCACGTTTCAATTCTGTTAGGCGCCCACCTTCAAATTCGGGAATATTTTCTGCATTTGCATTGCACGTTTCAATTCTGTTAGGCGCCCACCTTCAAATTCGGGAATATTTTCTGCATTGCACGTTTAAATTCTGTTAGGCGCCCACCTTCAAATTCGGGAATATTTTCTGCATTTGCATTGCACGTTTCAATTCCGTTAGGCGCCCACCTTCAAATTCGGGAATATTTTCTGCGCATTCGCATTGCACGTTTAATTTATGTTAGGCGCCCACCTTCAAATTCGGGAATACTTTTCTCTGCATTCGCATTGCACGTTTCAATTCCGTTAGGCGCCCACCTTCAAATTCGGGAATACTTTTCTCCATTCGCATTGCACGTTTCAATTCCGTTAGGCGCCCACCTTCAAATTCGGGAATACTTTTCTCCATTCGCATTGCACGTTTCAATTCCGTTAGGCGCCCACCTTCAAATTCGGGAATACTTTTCTCCATTCGCATTGCACGTTTCAATTCCGTTAGGCGCCCACCTTCAAATTCGGGAATACTTTTCTGCGCATTCGCATTGCACGTTTCAATTCCGTTAGGCGCCCACCTTCAAATTCGGGAATACTTTTCTCCATTCGCATTGCACGTTTCAATTCCGTTAGGCGCCCACCTTCAAATTCGGGAATACTTTTCTCCATTCGCATTACGTTTAAATTCTATTAGGCACCCACCTTCAAATTCGGGAATATTTTTTGCATTGCACGTTTAAATTTCCGTTAGGCGCCCACCTTCAAATTCGGGAAGCACGTTTCAATTTCCGTTAGGCGCCCACCTTCAAATTCGGGAATATTTTCTGCATCGCATCGCACGTTTAATTTATGTTAGGCGCCCACCTTCAAATTCGGGAATACTTTTCTCCATTCGCATTGCACGTTTCAATTCCGTTAGGCGCCCACCTTCAAATTCGGGAATACTTTTCTCCATCGCATTGCACGTTTCAATTTCGTTAGGCGCCCACCTTCAAATTCGGGAATATTTTTTGCATCGCCGCACGTTTAAATTCCGTTAGGCGCCCACCTTCAAATTCGGGAATACTTTTCTCCATCGCATTGCACGTTTCAATTTCGTTAGGCGCCCACCTTCAAATTCGGGAATATTTTTTGCATCATCATGGTTTATATATTTAAAAAGCCCACACTGGGCGGAAAAAGAAAAAGAGGTAGTTTGTTGTTTTGTTTTGAGCAGGGTTCAGCTCGGGATCAAGAAAACAAGAAAATCAACAAAAAAGAGAGTCATCAAGAAAAACAAGAAAATCAACAAAAAAGAGAGTCATCAAGAAAAACAAGAAAATCAACAAAAAAGAGGAAGATTCTGCATCACCGGAAAGGGAAGAAGAGCAAAAGCTAGATTAGGAACAATTGTAATTGTAGGATCATAGTTTAGAATAGCTTCTTCATTTTACATTTCCCCCCCCCGGTGTAATAAGGAGTAAGTCAACAGGTCTCAACAGTGTCAATGCAACAATGAGTCTGGTAGTTTTTAAACTGCCATACCTTCCCGAACTACACTGACCCTGATTCCCGTTTAGCCCAGGATATGTAGGCAACCTCTAAAGCAAGGCGCGGTCAAAAGGTTTTCAAAATGCTTTCACCGAATATGCCGACGTGCAAAAATCTCTCATTATCGCCACTTATCTTTGCACCGAAACCCTTCGTGTTCCCGAGCAAAGAGGGGCAAACTGCGAGCACATGATTTTTGCACTAAGCCTTTAAAATTCCAAAATTAAAATAAATATGTTTTTGAGTGCAATTACTTGCTTTGTTTGAAATTAGTTATATTTTTGTGTGTTTGAATAAGTAAGAAATTAGAAAAAAATCAAAAAATAGTAGTAATTAGTTTGTTAGTTTAGTTAATTAGAAAAATTAGCAAAATAGCTTAAATAGGAGAAAATAAAGGAAAAATAGCAGAAAAATTGCAAAAAATATTAGAAAATTAGAGTAATTAGTAGATTAGGATTTATAATTTTTTCATAAAAGAAAAAGAAAAAAAAATATAAAAGAAAAGTGCATAAAAAATAATAAAAACAGAAAAATACAAAATATATAGCCGGGTATATTGGCTTTGGGCCAAATTGAATTAACTGAATAGACCCAATGGCATTGGCCCAAAGGTTGGGTCCGAATTCATTAAGCATAAGATGATCTCAGCCGTCCATCATATTGAATCCAATGGTCTGAGTAATTGGCTGAATTTTTAGTTAAATAAAATAAATAGGTTTTGATCTCATCCGTCCGTTTAGAATGATCTAACGGTTGATGGCTTAGGGTCTCGTTTGTAATCAAACGGCGTCGTTTTAGTAACGCCTCTTGGAGCCGTTGATCATCATCAAGCGAACGGTCAAGATTATCTCGTATATGTGGCTTATAAATAGGCCTTGTCTGAGACGGCCGCTCATTTTACACGATTCAAAACCCTATAGCCGCCCCTCTCTCACCCTTCTCTTCATCTTCATCTTCATCTTCTTCGTCCAGAAAACCCTAGGCGGCCATGGCGGCCACCACCCTCCACGGTGGTCGCCGGCCTTTCAACATCCCTTCCTTCTTCATCTCCTTCTTCTCTTCTTCTTCACTCAAAAACCCCAGAAAATACCCTGCTCTTCATAAATCCCGGTCACCGGAGTTACACCGGTGACCACCAAAGTATGAGAACCCACCTGAAACCAATACCATTCGACGCCTTTTCATGAGATCTACCCAACCATACTAGCCTCCACCCTCGAATGTCCCTTGAACGCTTCGAATATCCCGAAAAGGGTCGTCGGAACCCTAACTCCGGCGACCCCAAGTTCGAACCCCAATCAAGACTTGTTCTTTACCTTCACCCAAACACCCCTCTTCAAGTCAAAATCAAAAAAGGCTCCCCCTTTTGAGCCTAAAAGAAAAAGCAGAGAAAAATCGAAGAAAAAAGATCTGGAAAAGAATAAGAAAAAGGAACGAATAAAGAAAAAGAAAACAAGCAAGAATGAAAAGGAGTCAGAGAGTTCAAGAGAGGGTGAGGAGTGAAAGGAATAGGAAGCTCGGGGGACCGGCCCCGCAAGCTAAGTCCCCGCCCCTTTAATTTTCTTTAGTTTATTAGGATAGGTCTTGATTTCTTACATGTTTGAGTCCTGACTTCTATGATTTTGTGTTCGCATGATAAGTATAGATTGTTCTTATTGATATCTTGTTCCTTTTCTGTTTGTTTATTTCAGTTCTGTTTTAATACGCCCTGTATATCCTTGCCTTGCATGTTCTGATCGATTTGCGATTCATATGTTAGTTGTAAGGCTATTTTGGTTCTCTTTTGGTGATTCTGCTCTTATCTCGAACTTGAGCTTCACATACTAGCATAGGATCTTGTATATCCCCATCTATTAACCTGTTTCTTCTTTGAATTCTGGAATAGTTCCTTCGAGCATGTTAGTCATAGGGTCTATGTTGGTTTTATGATTTTCATCTCTGTCCTGTGCTTCTCATGTTAGTTTAGGATCTTGTATATCCCCCATCTATTAACCTGTTTCTTCTTTAAATTCTGGAATAGTTCCTTTGAACATGTTAGTCATAGGGCTTATGTTGGTTTTATGGTTTTCATCTCTGTCCTGTGCTTCTCATGATAGTCTAAGATCCTTCTGTTTATCTTCTCATGCTGTGAGCCTTTGTCTATCTCTCTGTGACCACACTGATTTCCCAACTGGTTCATCTCCTATGTGTCCCTGTGTTCTTCTGGGCCTGTTAGTGATAGGACTCTATCTGTTATATGCCTTGTTTGATCACATGGCTTTTTGCTCTAAGATTGAGAAGTTCATCCTTTTGTGTCTTTGATCTTTGTCTTGTGTTTGAAATCAGGCTTAAGTTATTATGACCACTCTTGTTGCCTTTGACTGTAACAATTCATAGTACTGGGTTTCTTTCTAGTTTTCAGGGGCTAGCTTTTTCTACTGTTATCAAGCATATCTAGTTCATGTACTGGTTTAAGTGTTTAATTCTCAATTAGGATTTATTCTTTTAAGATTTTCATGATCTTGGTATTTCCCCTTCCCTGCATTAGCCTGGTTCTAAGGTTGACCATTGGTTTTCATGTCTGATCGAGCTATGTTTAAGTTTAACTGTTTGAGAGAATTGAATTTAGTACCTATATGATCATGAATCTTGAGTATGCTTTGGGTCTTTCAGTGAATCATCTAGCATGAATTGGTTGCCATTGGGTCTGCTTGATGTCATTTAACACTTTGGTATATGAAATTGAGTCATGAAAGTTGATTAATTAAGATTCATCATTATCAAACCTGCCTTCTGAGTTTTAATTGATTGATAAACATTGCTTGGTTTCATATGACTATGTGTGCATTTGAATGTCAAAATGATTGAATTTGCATCAGGTTTATTGTTAGCATGAATACTGTTAAATGCCTTTCATACTTTAGGAGGATTGGTTATAGCTGTAGTTCTAGGTTCCATAAGTGGTTAGTTTTTAAATAGGATAAAACACTGAAAATGATCATAACTAGGCTATAAGTTTAATAATTGGCCTAAGAATGGTCAACCTTGCAAAGGGTTGACCAATTCTGTGAGCCCTAACACACAGCTCACTGTTTAACAGTGGCTGGTTGTGCAAAGGGCTATGTCTGCAAATGCGGACTAGCCCAGGCTCTATATTGAGCCCTGAACAGCAAAATGGCCAAACCTGTAAAGGTTTTGGGCCCAGCTGTCCAGTAATGGCTTTGATAGCCCAAGCTAAGTCTCAACTTGAGACTGGCTAACTTTTAAATAGGTTAATTATAACAATAAAACAGTCTATGCCTGCAATTAGATTTAATTAGGAATAAATTGGTCTTAATTGATTGAAATTAGTTTAAAAGTGGCTAAAATTGAAATAGCTCTTAGAAATAAAACTGGCCAGCCCTTAAATACTAATGCCAGGGCTGGCCATTAGTTAAATAGGTGCAAAATTAGCTGAAGTCTGCCCTAGGCATAGCTGGTAAATCAGCAGTGCTCTTAAGGGCACAATTGGGTATTGAAAAGGTAAAATAGTAACTAGTAAGAACTTAGGAGGGTAATAGGGACATTCATACTCCTGATTTCTGCAATTTTGCAGAGATTTAGGGGTATAATGGTCTCCTAAAAATGGGAAATCTGTAAAAATCTCAAAGCTGGAAGGATTTCTGGTAACAGAATTGGGGGGTTAAGTGTACATTTCACAAATTTTAGGAGGGGGGAAGTGGGACTAATCCCATACTTCCTCCCCAAGTAATCAGCCTAAAAGGTTAGCTATAAATACACCTTAAAAGAGCTGAAAAAAGGACGATAGAATAATCTGATCTAATATTGGGGATTCCACTGGGAGAACAATCCGAAAAATACATTTAAGTTGGAGTTCATTAAATACAAAGCTGAAGAGATAAACATAGCAATTTAGTAGTGATTATTTTCTGGAAATTCCGGGCGTGAGAGTTTGTGGTTTTAATCTGGTTTTTCTGGGCTTTGGTCGATTATCTACTTGGTTTCTTCTCTGATATTCCTGTTGCTGTTTGGCTGTGTTGCTGTTGCTGTGCTTTCCTTCATCACTGTTGCATTGGTCATTTGAGTCCTTGCTGCTGATTACTTACTTGCATCCCCTAGACTCATTGGTCTTCTTTTCTGTGATTCCAGGTACTTTTCTACCAGAAATGAAGTTGTAATGGAATTTGAATTGAAGACTTGAAATTATTTCGTTATTCATCTGTATCTTCACTTTTAATTTGTAGTATGTTGTAGTATATAGCAAAGACGAACAGAAACAATGTAATAGTAGTAGTATAGTGGTAATGTAGTAGAAATCACTTAGTTTAATTAGGAAAACTTAAAACATAAGTTAATTCATAATACTTGCAAACTGATAAGCACTAAGTTCACAAACACCTGACCGTATAGTTAATTACATTTTCAGTGATTTGCATTTAGGTAATAAATAAGTGTTGAAGGAGAAAAAATGTTAGATCGATCCATGGGTTCATAATCTGGTAATAAGTTATGAACATCATTAGTGTAAGCATATAGGTATCTTAAATGGAATAATGGGATCATTCGATTACATACTTGTCGCCTATATAATCCTAAGAACTAAAGAAAGCGATATCACAGTAGGCTATAGAAAAGAAGAATTGGGGATAATATCAAGTAGAAGTTGCAAATGAAATTGGTGTTGAAATTATACGAAGTAGTCAGTTAGTTAGTTCATAGTTGTAGTTAATCAGCTTAATCATTTTTAGGTTTTCTTATGTAATCAGACTTCTTAGAATTAGTAATCATAATTGGCTATGCCTTCACTGCTTATTGCTTTGTGTACAAAATTTCCTCTTCAATAATAAAATGGTTTGATTCTTTGTTTCAAATGTTGAGCACCTTTTCTGTTATGAATTTTATGTCATACTATTGTTATTACATTCTGGTTTGGGCCCAAAATATTACGTGGGCCTGAACTATAGTACCATTCGATTGAGCTACCCAAAGGAAGATCCGAAGACTGCTTAGGCACATCCGGTACAAAGATGAAGAACCAGGCCCAATTAAATAATCAAACTCGACGGGCCTGGGATTCTTATTGTTGAGACACGATTAAGGAAAAAACAAATATAGAAAACATAGTTAAATATTAGTATCCTTTAATAAAAATTGGGACGAGCCTCGCCCGAATAACACCGGGGCCCCCATCTAGTAATGATATAACACAAATAGACCCGGGAAAGCTAATAGTTAATTCCATAGCTTCTCCCAGAAGATTTAAAAGCCGATAGACGTTACTTTAGGGCACGATTTTAATATACCTTCCTATGAATGAGTGTGCACTTGGTGCGACTCAAATCCAAATCTCGGTAAAGCCGAAATACACCGAAAGTCATAGGCGTACTGGTTGCGGTATGACTCGAGGCGTGTTTTCGCGATACCGCAAATTCCTAAAAATGATATTTAACGTAAAAGCACATTATGTTGTTAAAATTTATAATTGAGTCAAACAAAAGTCAAGAACGACAGCGGAGCGACCGTGCTAAAACCACGGAATCCGGGAGTGCCTAACACCTTCTCCCGGGTTAACAGAGTTCCTTATCCGGACCTCTGCTTCGCAGACATTTCAAAGAGTCAAAATTCCTCGGATTCGGGATTAACCGGTGACTTGGGACACCATTGTCATTCCCAAGTGGCGACTCTGATTAATCTCTAAATAATCCCGAACCGATTGTCCTTAAATTGGAAAAACTCCTTCCCTTACGTTATTTTATCCGTCTCGGGTAATTGAGCGTCGGGGTATACCCTACAAGCGTATTTATACACTTTACGCATGTTTGGGGTAGTAAAAAGGGAACCTGAGACGTGCTTTCCTGTTATAATATCGTTCAATTACTTTCTTTTGAGCTACCATCCTTATTAATGCCGCTTCTCTTCTCCCTTCGAGCAGATCAAGGTTCACCCGTAACCTTCATTGTTCGAGTCTTCCGCTGCTTGAATGTATCGTGTGCTTGGTTCTCCTATTTCTATTGGAATCAGAGCCTCAACACCATAAACCATCGAAAATGGGATTTCTCTCGTGCCTATTTTTGTCGTTGTTCGATAAACCCATAATACCCCAGGTAATACCTCGGGCCAATTACCCTTCGAATCCTACAATCTTTTCTTCAAGTTTTTGATGATAACCTTATTCGTGGACTCAGCTTTTCCATTTCCCATTGGATGATATGGTGTGGATGTTATTCTTTTAGTCTACCAACTTTCAAAAAATTCTGTGATTTGGACCCCTATGAATTGTGGTCCATTATCACAGACGATTTCCTTTGGTACTCCAAAACGGCATATTATGTTTCTCTAAATGAAGTCTTTAACTTCCTTCTCTCGCACCTGTTTAAAAGCTGCTGCTTCTACCCATTTAGTGAAGTAATATGTAAGCACAAGTAAAAATTTTACCTGACCTTTTGCTTGTGGCAATGGATATAGGTTTTGTAGTAGGTTTATGTCACGACCCAAATCCGGTCGTGATGGCGCCCAACAATCAAGCTAGGCCAGCCAGACCAACAATTTAATTATCACAAATACCAGCCCCAAATGGACAACCCAAGAAGAATATATGAGTTTAAGAACTCCAATAATAATAATAATGAACAAAAGTACTGACACTCCCAAAGATCCGGAGTCACAAGTCTAGAGCCTCTAACAAAACCCAATAGGAAATAGAGAGTACGATATAGAAGTACTCAAGTCCGAATACAAAATACAAAATAACAACTGGAAATGAGAGGAGAAGCTAGGTTCTGCGAACGTAGGCAGCTACCTCAGCAACCCGATATGACACCGCAACCGCTGGAATTGCCTGTCTACTGCTCCTGAGTACCTGAGTCTACACACAAAAGGTGCAGGGAGTAGGGGTGAGTACTAAGTACTCAGTGAGTAACAAATATATATATGTAGCTGACAGTAAGAAATCCACAAAATACCACAATATGAAGCTACACTACAGTCCGATTCTCCTACAGACTAGCAACAACAATACAATACAGCTACCACAGAGTAATTCAACAAATACAGATGCAATGCAATGCACATAACCGCTACGCGTGTAGCCCGATCCAATTTAACGTCGACGGCGCTCACTGGGGGTGTGTACAGACTCCGGAGGGGCTCCTACAGCCCAAGCGCAATACTGCTGCGGGGTGCAGCCCGATCCACATATCAACCACTGCGGCGTGCAGCCCGATCCCATGCTCAGTCCACAATAAGCAATTAAGTCACAAAACAATTCATTTTTCCTTAATTCTAGTTCTCAATTCATAATTTATGAAAAATACTTTAACTTTATTAAATTTGTAAAAGCCGGTGACTTAGCATTTCAAAAGTGTGATTTCAATTTTCCAGGACTGAGATCAGTGATTTAAGCAATTATAGCTATCACATAAATATTGTCCTCTAAGGACGCTACAAATCGGCACAAGGCCCCAAACAAGGCTTACAGCCCACAAATATAGCAAATACAATGTATTTCCAACACTAGCAACATATTATTCATTTCCGGGATGGACCAAGTCTCAATCCCCAGTCACAATCAATCCCGCACCTGCCACGGTGTGCGAGCCACGCCCTACTAGCGTCACAATGTGCTAAGCCGGGGTTTCGAACCCTCAGGCTACCATATACACAAACTACTCACCTCTAGCCGGTCGTAGACTCGTCCGCGATGCCTTTTCCTTTGAATTTCGCTGCCTCGTGTGTAGAATCTAGTCAAATAATAATAATTATATCAAATACGGGTCAAATAATCATAACCCATTTCAATTTACATGAAATTCGCATAAATACACCAAGTTGGTAAAACCCGACCCCGGGCCCACTGCTCGAAAAATTTCGAAATTAGTACCAACGCGACCCTCATCTCGCCACGAGTCCGTGCATATAAAATTTATCGAAATCGGAGTTCAAATGGCCTCCCAAATCCAAAAATCCCGTTTTCAATATTTAGGCCACATTTCTTCAAGATTTCAACCCAATTTCATGAAGATTGATGTTAATACTACCATAAAATGATGTTTTTGAGTCAAAAATCTTACCTCCGACGAATACCCGATGACTTCTCGGTGATTTCCTCGAGTTTTCTTCTCTCTAGGGCTCAAATGTGTGTTTTGGGTTAATGAACCCGTAACTCCTCTGTTCTGTGATATAAATTCACTGCCAGAACATTTTGTTCTACGCGATCGCGACTCGCCTCACGCGATCGCGATGTTCAAAAATTCGGCCTCACGCGATCGCGACTCTCCTCACGCGATCGCGATGCACAATCATCCGGCTTCACGCGATCGCGTCCCTCTTCCTGCGATCGCGTAGCACATTTTTCCCTGGACCCATTTCTCTTCTACGCGATCGCGTAGATGATCATGCGATCGCGATGGCCACCCGGTTAACTCTACGCGATCGCGACTGGTGCTCCTGCCATCGCGATGGCCTAGTCCCCAACCCTACGCGATCGCGCCCCCTCCCCGCGATCGCGGAGAGCAAAAGCCTGCTGCGTTTATGACAGCAACCAGCCTTCTCTTTTCTTCCAAAAATGGTCCGTTTGGACCCCCGGATTCATCCCGAGACCCCCGGGACCCCAACGAAAACCACCAACATACTCCAAAACATGATACGAACTTGTTCCAATCATAAAAACACCACACTAAACATCAAAATCTCCATTTAC
Source organism: Nicotiana noctiflora (assembly GCA_032618575.1). Classification (NCBI taxonomy): domain Eukaryota; kingdom Viridiplantae; phylum Streptophyta; class Magnoliopsida; order Solanales; family Solanaceae; genus Nicotiana; species Nicotiana noctiflora. The sequence continues at coordinate 159,491 of JASVEL010006142.1, read as the reverse complement.
TCACGGATTCAAGCCTAAGTTTCTTCAAAACTTTCAAAACTAACATTCAATCCAAAACCCGATCAAACGATGTCCGAATGACCTGAAAATTTGCGGACATATCCAAAATCACATAACGAAGCTACAGAAATTGTCGGAATTCCATTCCGACCCCCGGATCAAAATATCACCTACCATCCCGTTTTCGCCAAAATTCAACATTCGCCAATTCAAGCTTAAAACTACACCGGACCTCCGAATTCAATTCCGATTGTTCTCCTAAGTCATAAATGATCCCCCGGAACTAGTCGAATCATCAGAATCCGGTTCCGAGCACTCTAACTCAATAGTCAACTCTTGGTTGACTTCTCATATTCAAGCTTTCTTTAAACATGCTATTTGTTTCATTTTCAATCTAAATCACTCCTAACTCACCCGATATATTCTAATACTGATTTAAAAGCATAATATATGTAAATGCAAGGTAACGGGGTGGTAATTACCATAACGACGGGCCGGGTCATTACATTCTCCCCAACTTAAACAAACGCTCTTCCGCGAGCGGGTTAAGAAACATACCTGGAGTATCAAACAAGTGTGGATATCTGCTCCGCATCTCCTCTTCGGTCTCCCAAGTTGCTTCCTCCACGGGACGATCTCTCCACTGCACTTTCACTGAAGGTATATCCTTAGATCTCAGCTTACGAACCTGTCGACCCAAAATGGCTACCGGTTCCACATCATAAGTCAAATCTTCATCTAGCTGTATCGTGCTGAAGTCCAACACATGAGACGGGTCTCCGACATACTTCCGGAGCATAGATACATGGAACACCGGGTGAACTCCCGACAAACCGGGTGGCAAAGCAAGCATATAAGCCACCTCCCCAACTTTCCTAAGCACCTCAAAAGGTCCAATAAACCTTGGGCTCAACTTTCCTTTCTTTCCAAACCTCATAACACCCTTCATAGGCGAAACCTTCAGCAACACCTTCTCACCTACTGAATAAGACACATCTCGGACCTTCCGGTCCGCATAGCTCTTCTGACGCGACTGAGCTGTGCGAAGTCTCTCCTGAATTACCTTCACCTTGTCTAAGGCATCTTGGACTAACTCTGTCCCTAACAACCTAGCCTCGCCGGGCTCGAACCAACCGACTGGAGACCTACACCGCCTCCCATATAAAGCTTCATACGGTGCCATCTGAATGCTGGACTGATAGCTATTATTGTAAGCAAACTCCGCCGAAAGCAAATAATCAGCCCACGAACCACCGAAATCAATGACGCAAGCACGCAACATGTCCTCTAATATCTGAATAGTACGCTCAGACTGCCCATCCGTCTGTGGATGAAATGCTGTGCTCAGCTCTACCTGTGAACCCAACTCTCGCTAAAATGTCCTCCAGAACTGAGATGTGAACTGGGTACCTCTGTCTGATATAATAGAAATGGGAACTCCATGCAATCTCACGATCTCACGGATGAATAACTCTGCCAACCGCTCTGAGGTATAGGTAGTACACACTGGGATGAAGTGAGCCGACTTGGTCAACCTATCCACCACCACCCAAACTGAATCAAACTTCCTCGCCGTCCGAGGGAGTCCGCTAACAAAGTCCATAGTAATCCTTTCCCACTTCCACTCAGGAATATCAATACGCTGGAATACACCACCAGGTCTCTGATGCTCATACTTGACCTGCTGACAGTTTAGACATCGAGCCACATGGCTCACAATATCTTTCTTCATCTTTCTCCACCAGTAATGCTGCTTCAAATCCTGGTACATCTTCGCTGCTCCTGGATGAATAGAATACCGCGAGCTGTGAGCCTCCTCCAATATCAATTCACGAAGACCGTCAACATTAGGCACGCATATCTGCCCCTGCATCCGCAATACACCATCACTATCAATAGTGACATCTCTCGCATCATCATGCTGAACTCTGTCCTTAAGGACAAGTAAGTGTGGATCATCATACTGGCGCTCTCGAATACGATCATATAAAGAAGAACGAGCTACTACACAAGCCATCACCCGATTGGGCTCAGAAATATCCAGCCTTACCATCTGATTAGCTAACGCCTGAACATCAACTGCTAGGGGTCTCTCCCCAACCGGAATATACGCCAAACTGCCCATACTAATAGCCTTCCGGCTCAATGCATCAGCCACTACATTGGCTTTCCCGGGATGGTACAAGATAGTAATATCATAGTCTTTAAGCAACTCAAGCCATCTTCGCTGCCTCAAGTTTAGATCTTTCTGCTTAAACAAATGCTGAAGGCTGCGGTGGTCCGTATATACATCACAAGATACACCATATAGGTAATGCCTCCAAATCTTCAAGGCATGAACAATAGCAGACAACTCCAAATCATGAACAAGGTAGTTCTTCTCGTGGGGCTTTAGCTGACGAGAAGCATATGCAATAACTCTACCCTCCTGCATCAACACACAACCGAGTCCAACTCTAGAAGCATCACAATACACCGTATACGACCCTGAAGCTGATGGTAACACAAGTACTGGAGCGGTGGTCAAAGCCTCCTTGAGCTTCTGGAAGCTCTCCTCACATTCATCAGACCACACAAACGGAGCATTCTTCTGTGCCAACTTAGTCAACGGTGAAGCAATAGATGAGAAACCCTGAACAAACCGGCGATAATAGCATGCCAGGCCGAGAAAACTCCGAATCTCTGTAGCTGAGGAAGGTCTGGGCCAATTCTGCACTGCCTCGACCTTCTGAGGATCAACCCGAATACCATCACTGGACACTATATGTCCCAGAAAACCCACAGTATCAAGCCAGAACTCACACTTAGCGAATTTTGCATAAAGCTTCTCTTCTCTCAACCTCTGCAATACCACCCTCAAGTGCTGTGCATGCTCCTCATGGCTGCGTGAATATACCAGAATATCATCAATAAACACAATCACAAAAGAATCCAGGTACGGCCGAAATACACTATTCATCAAGTGCATGAATGCAACTGGGGCATTAGTCAACCCGAAAGACATCACCAGGAACTCGTAGTGCCCATATCGCATCCTGAACGTTGTCTTCATAATATCTGAGTCCCTGATCTTCAACCGATGATAGCCCGATCGAAGATCAATCTTAGAAAATACATGTACGCCCTGTAGCTGATCAAATAAGTCATCAATACGTGGCAAATGATACCGGTTCTTCACTGTAACTTTGTTCAACTGGCGATAGTCAATGCACATACGCATAGAGCCGTCCTTCTTCTTCACAAACAACACAGGAGCACCCCAAGGCGAAACACTGGGTCGAATGAAACCCTTACCCAACAACTCCTGTAACTGATCCTTCAACTCCTTCAACTTAGGAGGAGCCATGCGGTACGGAGGAATAGAAATGGGCTGAGTGCCCGGCAATAAGTCAATACCAAAATCGATATATCCATGTCAGGCGGCATGCCCGGCAGGTCAGCTAGAAATACATCCGGGAAATCCCTCACAATGGGGACCGAATCAAGACTGGGTGTCTCAGCCTCAAAATTTCTAATGAAGGCCAAATAAGATAAACAACCCTTGCCAATTATTCGTTGGGCCTTTATATAAGAAATCACCCCGTCGGACACATAATCAGTCAAGCCACGCCACTCGATCCTCGGATTACCTGGAATAGCTAGTGTGACTGTCTTGGCATGACAGTCCAGAATCGCATGGTAAGGAGATAGCCAATCCATGCCTAGGATAACATCGAAATCTACCATGCCCGGTAGTAATAGATCAACTCGGGTCTCCAGACCCCCAATAGTAATAATACAGGATCGATATACCTGATCCACAACAACAGTATCCCCCACTGGGGTAGACACATGTACGGGCAATTCCAGAATACCACGGGTCATACCCAAATGATGTGCAAAATAAGTAGAGACATAAGAATAGGTGGATCCGGATCAAATAAGACAGAAGCATCCCTGTGGCAGACTAAGATAATACCTGAAATGACCGCATCTGAAGCACTAGCATCCTTCCTATCCGGAAGAGCATAGAAACGAGCCTGGCCTCCACCAGCACGATCCTCACCCCTAGGGCGACCTCTGGATACCTGGCCACCGGTCCTAGCCGACTGTGCTGGCGCTGAAGAAACAGGAGTAGAAGACGAGGGCGGTTGATCCCTCCGCTGAGACCGCTTACGAAGCCACTGAGGACACTCTCTCCCGATATGGCCCAAATCACCGCACTCAAAACAACGGCCCGAAGATGGAAGAAGGGGCCGCCGAGGACCCCTCGCTACCGATGAACCCCGTGCCGAGGAAGCGGCGAGCGCAGCTCCGAGCCGGAAGAGCACTCGGCGCGGTGCCGACTCGCCGACGCGCTCCGCCGACCCCGATAACCCCGCCGGCCTCGACGACCACGATCCGATGAAACCCCACCGGACTCCGTACGTCCGCACCGACGAGACCTCGAAAGAGCGACCTCTCGCTATGCCGAAATTGGCCCCTAGACGGAGCACCACCGTAACTCTGCCAGTACCACGAGACCTCTTAGCCTCTCTCTCCTCCCACTCTCTGGCGGCGATCTGTCTCAACGTGACGGGCAGCATCAACCACCTCCTCAAAGGTAATCGTCGAAACTCTCTCCCCGGTCATCAATATGCGGATGGGATAAATAAGGCCATCAATAAATCTCCGAATCCTCCCTCTGTCTGTAGGAACCATCCACATGGCATGACGGGCCAACCGTGTGAATCTCATCTCGTACTGATTAACCGTCATCTCTCCCCGCTTCAACCACTCGAACTGACGTCGCAGCTCCTCTCTCCGAGACCGAGGCACGTACTTCTCCAAAAATACCATGGAGAACTGCTGCCAAGTGAGGGGCGCCCCAGCGGGCCTACGGCTCTCGAAATCCTCCCACCACTGAAATGCTGCACCGTGAACCGAAAAGTGGCGAATGAAACACCGCCGGACTCTAGAATACCCGCGGCGCGAAGCACGCGCCGACATCTGTCAAGAAAACCCCGGGCGTCCTCGCCCTCAGCACCACCGAATGTCGGAGGCCGTAGCCTCTCAAATCTCTCCAAACGACGCGCGCTCATCGTCGGGCATAGCCGGAACCATATAAGGCAGGAGCCGGTGCAACGGGTGCAACGGGTGCAACCGGCCGAACCGGCTCGGCGTGCGAGCTACGGGGTCCGATTCTCTCCCCCGCCCGCGAAGAAGATACGCAGCGCAGACTCGCAACTACCCGTGCCAAACTCATGCACACCGACAAGATCCGAGCCAAGGTCTCCCGAAGACCCGCATCGACAACAGGCACCGCCGGTGCCTCGAACCCGAGTCGCCGGAGCGTCCGCCGCCGGAATCCGGTCCCAAGTCCGGGCCACCGGTGCAGGAACCGACCCCGAGTCCGGTCGCCGGCGGGTCGCCAGCGCCGGCGCCGCCGCCCTACCTCTACCACGACCATGGCCTCCGGGTGCCAACGGTGGTCGTCCGCCACGTCCGTTAGCTCGTGTTCTCGCCATCTCCGAGAGAATAGAATATGGAAAGATTTAATTTCACGATAACACAAATCGCACGATATGAATTCAAGAAAATGAGGTTTTTCCTAAAGTTTCTGTAGCCCTCCGAGGATAGATACGGACGTCTACGTACCGATCCGCGAAAGCCTACTAAACCGGCTCACGACTCGCGAGTCCTAATAACCTAGGCTTTGATACCAACTTGTCACGACCCAAATCCGGTCGTGATGGCGCCCAACAATCAAGCTAGGCCAGCCAGACCAACAATTTAATTATAACACAATACCAATCCCCAAATGGACAACCCAAGAAGAATATATGAGTTTAAGAACTCCAATAATAATAATACTGAACAAAAGTACTGACACTCCCAAAGATCCGGAGTCACAAGTCTAGAGCCTCTAACAAAACCCAACAGGAAATAGAGAGTACGATATAGAAGTACTCAAGTCTGAATACAAAATACAAAATAACAACTGGAAACGAGAGGAGAAGCTAGGTTCTGCGAACGTAGGCAGCTACCTCAGCAACCCGATATGACACTGCAACCGCTGGAATTGCCTGTCTACTGCTCCTGAGTACCTGAGTCTGCACACAAAAGGTGCAGGGAGTAGGGGTGAGTACTAAGTACTCAGTGAGTAATAAATATATAAAAGTAGCTGAAAGTAAGAAATCCACAAAATACCACAATACGAAGCTACACTACAGTCCGAATCTCCTACGAACTAGCAACAACAATACAATACAGCTACCACAGAGTAATTCAACAAATACAGATGCAATGCAATGCACATAACCGCTACGGCGTGTAGCCCGATCCAATTTAACGTCGACGGCGCTCACTAGGGGTGTGTACAGACTCCGGAGGGGCTCCTACAGCCCAAGCGCAATACTGCTGCGGCGTGCAGCCCGATCCACATATCAACCACTGCGGCGTGCAGCCCGATCCCATGCTCAATCCACAATAAGCAATTAAGTCACAAAACAATTCATTTTCCTTAATTCCAGTTCTCAATTCATAATTTATGAAAAATACTTTAACTTTATTAAATTTGTAAAAGCCGGTGACTTAGCATTTCAAAAGTGTGATTTCAATTTCCAGGACTGAGATCAGTGATTTAAGCAATTACAGCTATCACATAAATATTGTCCTCTAAGGACGCTACAAATCGGCACAAGGCCCCAAACAAGGCTTACAACCCACAAATATAGCAAATACAGTGTATTTCCAACACTAACAACATATTATTCATTCCTGGGATGGACCAAGTCTCAATCCCCAATCACAATCAATCCCGCACCTGCCACGGTGTGCGAGCCACGCCCTATTAGCGTCACAATGTGCTAAGCCGGGGTTTCGAACCCTCATGCTACCATATACACAAACTACTCACCTCTAGCCGGTCGTAGACTCGTCCGCGATGCCTTTTCCTTTGAATTTCGCTGCCTCGTGTGTAGAATCTAGTCAAATAACAATAATTATATCAAATACGGGTCAAATAATCATAACCCATTTCAATTTACATGAAATTCGCATAAATACACCAAGTTGGTAAAACCCGACCCCGGGCCCACTGCTCGAAAAATTTCGAAATTAGTACCAACGCGACCCTCATCTCGCCACGAGTCCGTGCATATAAAATTTATCGAAATCGGAGTTCAAATGGCCTTCCAAATCCAAAAAATCCCGTTTTCAATATTTAGGCCACATTTCTTCAAGATTTCAACCCAATTTCATGAAGATTGATATTAATACTACCATAAAATGATGTTTTTGAGTCAAGAATCTTACCTCCGATGAATACCCGATGACTTCTCAGTGATTTCCTCGAGTTTTCTTCTCTCTAGGGCTCAAAATTGAGTTTTGGGGGTGTAAACCCGTAACCCCTCTGTTCTGTGATATAAATTCACTGCCAGAACATTTTGTTCTACGCGATCGCGACTCGCCTCACGCGATCGCGATGTGCAAAAACTCAGCCTCACGCGATCGCGACTCCCCTCACGCGATCGCGATGTACAATCACCCGGCTTCACGCGATCGCGTCCCTCTTCCTGCGATCGCGTAGCACATTTTTCCCCGGACCCATTTCTCTTCTACGCGATCGCGTAGATGATCATGCGATCGCGATGGCCACCCGGTTAATTCTACGCGATCGCGGCTGGTGATCCTGCGATCGCATTGGTCTAGCCCCTAACCCTACGCGATCGCGTCCCCCTCCTCGCGATCGCGGAGAGCAAAATCCTGCTGCATTTATGACAGCAACCAGCCTTCTCATTTTTCCCAAAAATGGTCCGTTTGGACCCCCGGATTCATCCCGAGACCCCCGGACCCCAACGAAAACCACCAACATACTCCAAAACATGATACGAACTTGTTCCAATCATAAAAACACCACACTAAACATCAAAATCTCCATTTACTCACGGATTCAAGCCTAAGTTTCTTCAAAACTTTCAAAACTAACATTCAATCCAAAACCCAATCAAACGATGTCCGAATGACCTGAAAATTTGCAGACACATCCAAAATCACATAACGAAGCTACAGAAATTGTCGGAATTCCATTCCGACCCCCGGATCAAAATATCACCTACCATCCGGTTTTCGCCAAAATTCAACATTCGCCAATTCAAGCTTAAAACTACACCGGACCTCCGAATTCAATTCCGATTGCTCTCCTAAGTCATAAATGATCCCCCGGAACTAGTCGAATCATCGGAATCCGGTTCCGAGCACTCTAACTCAATAGTCAACTCTTGGTTGACTTTTCATATTCAAGCTTTCTTCAAACATGCTATTTGTTTCATTTTCAATCCAAAACACTCCTAACTCACCCGATATACTCTAATACTGTTTAGAAGCATAATATATGTAAATGCAAGGTAACGGGGTGGTAATTCCCGTAACGATGGGCCGGGTCGTTACATTTCATAAAGGGCCACGGGGCTATGACAGTGTGGAGTAACTCAGCTGATCTATGCATGTTATTGCCATATCTTTGACATTTATCACATTTAGATACGAAATTGTTAGCTTCTTTTTCCATCTTAGGCCATTAATACCCTGCATGTTTTTACTAACGATCTCCCACTAGCGTGATTGCCACAATGTCCTTCGTGTATTTCCCGCATCACATGCTCTGATTGAGAAGGCCCAAGACATCTTGCTAATGGTCCTCCGAACATCTTTCGATAAAGATTCCCTTGATGCAAACAATAACGAGCATCTTTCTTGCGAAGTGCGTGTGCCTTTTTTGTCAATAGGTACGGTTCCATGCTGCAAAAAAGCAACAATTTCGTTTCTCCAATCCCATGTTAAATGATTAAAATTTACCTCATTATTGCCGGGTTTGAGAACATAATGAAATAGATGTACAACTGAAGTATTTTCATCATTTGCTATGTCCGATGCAGGCCCGAGGTTAGATAAAACATCCACTTATGCATTTTCATCTCTTGGGATCTGCATTACCTTCCAAGTTTGGAATTGTTTTATTAATTCCCGTACTTTTTCCAGATATTCTTGCATTCGAGTTTCCCTGGCTGTAAAAGTCCCCAGTATCTGATTGAACACAAGTTCAGAGTCGCTCTTGATTATAATTTGGGTTATGCCAAGTTCCCGTGCCAGTTCTAAACCTACAATTACAGCCTCATACTATGCTTCATTATTAGTTATAAAATGACATTTTATAGCTTGTCTAATAGTTTCACCTGTAAGAGGTACAAGAACTATCCCTAGGCCTGCACCTTTTACATTAGATGAACCATCAGCGAATAAAATCCAAGTCCCCGGGTTTGCACCATTAACAACTTGTAACTCTTTTTCTACTTTTTAATGCATTCCCTGACTAAAATCAACTATGAAATCGGCTAATACTTGAGATTTTATTACAGTCCTAGGTTGATAATTGATTTCATATTCGCTTAACTCTATAGCCCATTTTGCTAACCTTATTGATAAATCATGTTTATGCAAAATGCTTCGTAATGGAAAAGCAGTAACCACAACAATGGGATGAGACTGGAAATAAGGTCTCAATTTTCTAGATGCCATGATTAAAGCTAAAGCTTCTAGTTGCGGATATCGTGTTTCAGCATCTAACAGAGATTTACTTACATAATAGATAGGAGATTATTTACCTTGGACCTCTCAAACTAAGACAACACTTACCGTAACTTCTGATACAACCAAATAGATGAGTAACTTTTTACCCTCCTTTTGTTTTCTAACAACGGCGGGTTTGACAAATAAGCTTTTAAATTTCTGAGAGCCTGTTAACAATATTCGTTCCATCCAAAATAATCTTGTTTTTTGAGTGCAGTGAAGAATTTAAAGCACTTCTCCGAAGATTTGGAATTAAATCTCCCCAAAGCCGCAATTCTTCCTGTTAATCTTTGAACCTCTTTCTTACTTGTACGGATATCATGAATTTTTTCTTTTGCTTTGATCTGAGAGGGATTCACTTCAGTGCCATGGTTAGAAACAAGAATTTTCAGTATTTCGTATGTGAGTGTCCATGCCATCTTCTTGAATTCGGGCGACAGACTCTAAATAGCCTAAAATTTTGCAAACCCATAAGAAATGATCTAATGAACAAAGGTCATTGTAGACACGTAATTTTTGACCATACCCGAAATTTCACCCGTTTTAGCGTAGAATATTTAATTTAGGTGTCATATAGTTATTTACACTAATTTTAACTCTTTTACATTATTTTTATCATAAAATTGAAAAATACAAAAAAATAGTTTCATATTATATATATAATTTAGTTTAATTAATTATATATATATATATATAATTTAGTTTAATTAATTAAATTAATTTTTGCATTACATAATATATTTATCTTATATTAAAAGTAATTGAATTAAGGATTGGGTATTTGTTTTTAACCCAATGTTAAGGCCCAAATTTGAGGCCCAAACATCTTACCCATGCCCACAACCCCATCAGATTTTTTTTAACCTAAAAACCCTACCATCTCCCTTACGAGAACAGGACACACATTAGGAAAAACTAAGAGAACCCTAGCTGAAACTAATACAGCCATCACCCCCTTCTCCACCTTGAGAACCCTTTCTTCTTCTTGGACTTTAGAACAAACAATAAGCCAGCGGCCAGACCTAGACCACCAGCCCGTCGCCGCTTGCAGCTCAGTCCAAACGACACCATCGGAGCCAGCCGCCAACCCTAGCTGAAAATAGCAAAAACTCCATCTCCAAGCACCACTCCCTCCACCCTGAGCCGTCTTTCACAGGCCTATCGCCTGTCAGCCGTAACTCCACCTTGAAGAACAGCGGCCGCCAGCCGCAATAGGATAAAACAACCAGCCGCCTCTGCTCATCTTCTTTACACCCACAGCCCTTCTTCAAAGCACCTCACAGCCTCACGTCTCCAGCAGCCATAAACGAACAGAGAGCAGGGATGAGAGAGTGAGGAATTTTGTTTCAAAGCATGGAGTTCGATCGAGGTTGAGATGCCATTCGCAGTGTAGTTCTCGATCCCGTTTGAGTTTAATTGTTTTCTCAAGTTTTGGTTGTGACATTCGCTCGATTTATGTCCTTGTATCACTGAAAATTGCATCAATTAAAAGTTTGATTTCAGTTTCTATGGTTGTTTGAAGTTCTATTAATCGGAAAACAATTTCAGTTCTTAAGCCTCATTTTGCTGCTGAAGTTTCGTTAATTTGAGTCCATTTCGGAGCTCGTGTGCGAGATTCGTTTGGAGATGAGCATTGAGTTCGCCAGTTCATAGTTCTGATTCGTGCCGACGGTTCCTGCTGCGTTGTAGCCATTTCTACTTCAGAATTCTGTTGCAATTCGTTTGAAATTGTCTTTGGACTCAATATAAGTTGGCTTGTTGAGACGAAAACACTGTTAGTCGATGCTCTTTCAAAGGGATTCGTTAAATGTGATGGGATACTTGAGATCGAGGTGTGTTTGTTCGAGTCCGCTGCAATTCGCGTTCATGTTTGACTCTTGCTGCTGATTTTGGTCGGATTCTGGAGTTAAACGTTGTAATCGAATTTTCTATATTCAGTCGTCAAGAAAAAGTTCTGGCCGAACAGATCTTGAGAATGTTTAAAGCTGGTGCTCCGCACTTGAACGCGTGATATCGTTGGCAAGATTCTTGGATATGCAGTTAGCTGAAGCTCGCCCCTCTTTTCTAATCCGGTCAGGGTCTTGTTCAAGGTTGATGAGATTCTGCGATTCAAAGCTTTGAAGGTCCGTCCTATCTTCTGTTTCTCTCTTGTCTGATTTGCCTATGATTAATGTTAATTTTTCCATGTTGAATTTTGGTTGAAACTTTAATTGTAATAATTTATGAACTTTTGTCTGGTTGAATGTTTGGGGGCGCCATGGGAGTTTGAACAGAATTAAGAGAACTGGACAGTAGATAACATGTTCTAATTCCATTTTTGTTACTACTAGTTTCGTTTAACAATAGTAACATGCTTTAGGCCGACAACACTTGGGTAGGCAAGCTTTAGGACTTTGCTTTTGATTTTGAGGCGAGAGGTTGTTTCCTTAGTTATATTTATCCGGGGTATGCCTCGAGGGATTTGTATATAGTTTATCCGGGGTATGCCCCGAAGTATTTGTATTTGGAGGCCTTGACGAATATGGTGGAAAAGTACGTAATAGCTTAGGATTTTTCTTTTCATTTCCTTTTTATTTTCTTTTATTAGGTGGGGATGACCTCGAACCTCTTGTATGTTTATTCTATTTTTTGGTGTGTTTTACCTCAATTGGAATATTTTGGAAGCCAACTTGATCAAGTACGCAACCGTGATTTTCACGGGACTTGGGGAGTGCCTAACACCTTCTCCCCGAGTCAAATGAACCCCCTTACCCGAATCTCTGGTGTAGACTTAGTTTTTGGAGTCTAAAGTGTTTTAAAGAAAAATCATTTTAAAAACGGTGGCCTGGCACACCGAAATCAATGTCAGGTGGCGACTCTGAGTTAATTTCTTTTAAACACGCATTTTTGTCACTTTCAAATTTGAAAAACCCTTTTCAAGCTTTTTTTTTACTAAATCCTTTTATTAATTTAAGAGGGTTTAGTGGAAGGTTTGGTAAAAAAAGGGGTGTGACATCTCTGGCGACTCTGCTGGGGATCTTGCGGGTTCGAGCTAGTACTTGATTTTGTTGGCTTTTAGAATATTTGGTTGAGGTTTTTATGCTTTTTCATTAGCTTTACTTGATTTTATTATGTTTTTATATTTTTGTTATTTGCTAGTTGCTTATTTGTTTACAGTTGTTACTTTATTTGTTTACTGCTTTATAATTGTCATCATCTGCATAACCCCGAGTTTTCTTTCTGCAACAAGTCTTCCGGAGTACGTTTGAGCGTACACGGCCCTTTTGTGAGTCACCTGTGTCTTTAGGGGGTAGCGTGGGAACGTGGAATGGGCGGATAGCTAGAGCAGCCGCCATCGACCACGTGCCGCCCCGAATTGCCTTGTTAGTGAACCCCAAACTTAGGTCAGCCTTTAGGTCATTTTTGCATCACGTCATTTAGACCTAGCAGGGCTCGGTCCCAGGTACCGTGTCCCTTTGTAGGAAACTTGTCCAAATTTGGTCAAAATGGGCCCGTGGCCCAAAATGACATGTAATCATCCTATGTGCTAAATGTCGCATCTTTGAGGGTAAAAAGGTTATTTGGCGGACCGATGTTTGGGAAATAAGGGTGAAAAAATGAAGATAATAGGGTCCGGATGCATTTTCCTTTCACAACTTTTTCAAGAAAAATCCAAAAAAAAGGAAGAAAAAGAAAATTCAAAAAGATTTTACACTTTTTCCTTATTTTTCAAAAATTCAAAAAAAATTGAAAATGAAAATCCAAAAAGATTTTACACTTTTTCATTATCTTCCAAAAATTCAAAAAAAAAAAAAGAATTGAAAATAGAAAATCCAAAAAAGATTTTACACTTTTCATTATTTTTCAAAAAAAAAAGATAAAATATAGCTTTTTCTTTCAACTTAATTGCATCTTTCCGAACTACGCGAACCTGATTCTCGTCTCTAGGGGCGAGATACGTAGGCAACCCACATAGGGTCCGGTCTTCCTAGTGTCATAGGTTCTTGGCTTTGCGGGGTCTTAGCCAAATCTTGCATGTCTAGCCACTTTTGGCCACATCGGTCATTCTTGCAAAATGGGGTCATTTTTTGCGAAAGTGGTTCAATAAACCTATGTCTTAGGATTTTGAGTCCACAATTAGGTATCATATCAATTTAAGGTCTTTCCTTTTCGAGTTTGCATGTTTAGCCACTTTTGGCCACATCGGCCATTCTTGCAAAATGGGGTTATTTTCGCAAAAGTGGTTCAATTACTCATATATTAGGATTTTGAGTCTACAACTAGGAGTCATATTTCTTTAGGGTCCGCCTTTTTTTCAGTTTGCATCTTTAGCCACTTTTGGTCATATCGGCCACTTTTGCAAAATGAGTTATTTCTTTAAATTAATTTTTGGGCCATGATCATTGAGAGTTAAGTCCATATAAGCATTAGTATGGTAGTTTCATATAAGAGTAGTCACCTTTGTTGGGTTTTCATTAATAGCCACTCTTGGCCATGTGGTTAATTTTCAAAAATAGCCCAATTTTTCTTGCATGTGTCTTGAGTCACTGATTCACTTGATCTTACTTTTTCCATTCAGGTATGGAGCGATTTGCTAGAGTTTGAGCATGATATATCCCAGGATCATTCTAGTCAAAGACCATTGCATGCACGAGCTGCTTGAAGAAACTTTTGTCTTTTAATTTTTAGTCTTGTACAGTCGTATCGAGTCTGTCAGTCGTATCGAGTCTGTCAGTCTAGTCAAGATTGTCGAGTCTTTTGTTATAGTACTTTCTTGTTTTGTATTTGAAAAATAAAAAAAAATTATTATAAATGAAAATCCAAAAAGATTTTATTCTTATTTTATTTTATCCATTACTTTTCAAGAACTACGTTTGATCTGATTCATGAGGGGCATGATACGTAGGCAACCTACATAGGGTTCGATCGAATCATTTTTCTGAAAACTAAAAAAAAGAAAAAAAAAAGAAAAAGAAAAAAAAGAGAATGAATTGTGGATGTGAGAAATGAGAGGAAAGAAAAGAGTAACAAATTAATAAGAAAATGTGGGGAAGGAAACGGGAAAGCCAAGAGGTGCTAGAAATGAAAGAAAGGGAAGGTTGAAATGAACAAAGTGGGGATGATGCCAAATGACCTTCGTACCCTCGAAGCCATTCTAGAACCGTTAACTGTGACTAGGGGCATTGCACGCAATATGATATTTCTGTCTGATAAATGCTCTAACGCTAACATGTTGGCTTTGTTTTGCTCCTCTTTGTTACTTCCATTGTTATCATAACAGAGGGTGGTTAGTTTGTGGTACTTTGGCAATTCATCCATGCAACACAATGTCAAAAAGCAAGGAAGCCATGGCTGGCAAAGACTTTGACATAAGAGTTGTTGACCCGCCGAGGGAGTTTGTGGAGTCGGAGTCTGAATTGAAAGATGAGGTCCAAGGTTGAAACAACAGATGCAGAAATGTATCATGCCTGGATTAAGAAACATCCTCCACCTTCATTCCCTACCAACTATACAGAAAATCATGCCTCCATTCCACCACTATCACAAGTCCAGGTTCCTACTACCATTGATCTTTCCCCACAACACGCACCAGGCTTCGCCCCTTACCACAATTACCCCGACGCTTCCTCCCAAACTTTCCATGCTCCACCAGTTAAAACAACCGCATTCCCAGCTCCAGATACCCAAACATTGCACAAAATTCTTTACCCGCACATGATGATGCAAGCTTTGTGGGAAAGATGCATGGTGACATGGAGTATGAGAATCCTCTTGGGAAGTTGCTGACTGAAGTTAATGATATTGAAATTGGTGAAGGCCTCGGTAATTTTGATGTGCAATCTAGTGGCTAATATTTTGAGCTTGGTAATTGGAAAGACACTCCTTTCTTGGTTGACCAGGAAAGAGTTTTGGTGGTTTATTTTATTGTCATTCTGCTTATCCGGGTTATTTCGGGGTTGTAATCCGGATATTATCTTGTGGCTCAAACTCTTCTTCTTCTCATTTTGTCTAGTTTGTTTAGTTGTAGTAACTCGTCTATTGTTATTTAGGATTGTTCCAGGGTCGCAACCCATGTCTGTTTTGCTAGTTCTGTTCAAACCCTTTTTCACCATCTGTCTAATGCAATCTCATGTTTTCTATTAGTTTTGGTAAGTTTTTGTTTAGGTTACTTTTTCCCTTATAGTTCCATTCATCCTAACTCAAGTGACATGACATGCACGCATAATTCTCAGCCTGATCTTGAAAGCTAGTCTGATCATGAAGCAATGGCACATTTTTGAACATGACAAAAGAGGCATTTGAGGAAATAAGTAAGGATTCATGCATTCTGAGATAAACTAAAGCTTGAATTGAGTGAAACTGAGGCAGTAAGTCTGGAAAGCAAGAGTTGATAAGAGCATACAACAAGGAAATGTTTCTCAATCAGTTTGAGGTAAATCAGTCAGTGTTGAAATACATTCTTCCACATCAAGGTAAGGTTGAATCAAGTCTGCTTTGAACTGGCAAGGATCATTCATCAGGACAAAGGTATTGCCCATTGGCACTTTTTGTTTGTGTTGATATCATCAATAGATACTATGTGTGATTTGTTTGTTTATCTTCAATTGCACACTTGTACTTGGCATTCTCAAAGTTTGGTATGACGAAGGCTTTTTATTCTGCTACCCAAACACTTTTATCCTTTGCTACCCATTTTGAGCCCTAATTTTTGTTTCGTACCCCTCTTTTGGAATCGGAAATAGAGTCAGGACCTAGAAAATAAAAAGAAAAAAAAAAAGAAGAAGAAAAAAAAGGAAAAGAGAAAAAGAAAAAAAAGACAAAAAAGAAAGAAAAGAAGAAAAAAAAGAGAGAAAGAAATAGTAACAAAAAGTAGTCTTTTGAACTACGTTCGACCTGATTCTTGTCACCACAAGATACGTAGGCAGCCTTATGGTTCGGTCGCACCAAATAAAATATTTCATAATCCCCCGAAATCAATACTGGGGCAGATTTTCTAAGAAATCCCATCAAAAAAAAAATCCAAAATAAATTCCCCAAACTTCATGAAACTGGGGCAGAAGTTTTAATTTTGCCAAAAGGCCTGATTCCAAAAGTTGTAATTTTGAACCCTTTTATCTTGAATTATTTTGAGCCATCATGCTACCCTTTCTTTCTAACCCTGTCCAAAAGCCTACATTACGGTCCAAAGAAAGACCTTCCGACCAATCATTAAGGATGCCATATCAAGTGTTGGTGAAAGTATGATCTCCCTGCATTATGGGTAATACCTTCGTTCTCAGAACGATGAGAAAAAATGATAAAATGAGAGAGTCTTATCGGTGAAAACCCTCATGGGCACCGTAAGGCGATGGTGAGTTGAGAGAAAAGAGTGAAACGAGAGAGGCTTGATGGTGAAAACCCTCCAGGGCACTACAAGTCGACTGAGGATTGTGGATCAAATGGGACAATTGAAGCGCTGAAGCCCAGTTTCACAGCGAAGAGGTACAACAAGAGTTGAATATTAGACTTGCTTGAGAGATTAGGGCACTTAGTCCAAAGGTGCATGTCATGGTCATTAGAGTTGGTATCCACATCTGATAAGTTTCAACTTCGTAATTTTCTTGTCAAGTATCATCTCTTTCTCTTGTCCCTTATTTTGTTCCTCTCATTTTGTTTGAGTACCTTCTTGAGTTTGTTTGGTCAGAACAAGTGAAAAATGACTTTAAAATTTGCCACCAGCTTTCCACTGCACAAAGCGGAGTTCGGCCATGCACATCACAACATGATTTAGAGTAAGAAGTATGGTGATAATTGAGGTTCAGGCAATTGAGTGGATCTTGAATTTTGAGAAAATACAAAGATTCAACAACTCTCAGAATGAAAAAACACAATGCAACAAGTGATGTGAGAGATTTAAGTCAGAGGTTTTGTGGTCTAATTCCAATCAAAAGGTCAAACAACTCTTTGCTAGCATGAAGCAGCTAATCAAAATGAAGCATGGCAATGGCAGAAGCAGACACTCAGCAATGATGCCACAAACTAACCACCACATTTTCAAACTAACAAGATTTTATTTGTCTGAAGCAAGAGCAAGAAATTTTTTAAGTCCGCAGGTACCTCCTATGGGAAAAGCATTGTTCATGGAGCAAAATTATATTCAGAATCATCCAAGATGCGAGCGTGGCTCATGGGATTTAATTTTAAGTTTTCAGGACCCTCCTGGATAATGGGATTTAATTTTAAGTTTTCAGGACCCTCCTGGATAATGAGATTTAGTTTTAGAATTTTCGGGACCCTCCTGGATAATGGGATTTAGTTTTAGAATTCTCGGGACCCTCCTGGATAATGGGATTTAGTTTTTGAGTTTTCAGGACCCTCCTGGATAATGGGATTTAATTTTAAGTTTTCAGGACCCTCCTAGATAATGGGATTTAGTTTTAAGTTTTCAGGACCCTCCTGGATAATGGGATTTAGTTTTAAGTTTTCAGGACCCTCCTGGATAATGGGATTTAATTTTAGAATTTTCAGGACCCTCCTGGATAATGGGATTTAGTTTTAGAATTTTCAGGACCCTCCTGGATAATGGGATTTAATTTTAAGTTTTCAGGACCCTCCTGGATAATGGGATTTAGTTTTAAGTTTTCAGGACCCTCCTGGATAATGGGATTTAGTTTTAAGTTTTCAGGATCCTCCTGGATAATGGGATTTAATTTTAAGTTTTCGGGACCCTCCTGGATAATGGGATTTAATTTTAAGTTTTCAGGACCCTCCTGGATAATGGGATTTAATTTTAAGTTTTCAGGACCCTCCTGGGTAATGGGATTTAATTTTAAGTTTTCAGGACCCTCCTGGATAATGGGATTTAATTTTAGAATTTTCAGGACCCTCTTGGATAATGGGATTTAGTTTTAAGTTTTCAGGATCCTCCTGGATAATGGGATTTAATTTTAAGTTTTCGGGACCCTCCTGGATAATGGGATTTAATTTTAAGTTTTCAGGACCCTCCTGGATAATGGGATTTAATTTTAAGTTTTCAGGACCCTCCTGGATAATGGGATTTAATTTTAAGTTTTCAGGACCCTCCTGGATAATAGGATTTAATTTTAAGTTTTCAGGACCCTCCTGGATAATGGGATTTTAATTTTAAGTTTTCAGGACCCTCCTGGATAATGGGATTTAGTTTTAGAATTTTCAGGACCCTCCTGGATAATGGGATTTAATTTTTAGTTTTCAGGACCCTCCTGGATAATGGGATTTAATTTTAAGTTTTCAGGACCCTCCTGGATAATGGGATTTAATTTTAAGTTTTCAGGACCCTCCTGGATAATGGGATTTAATTTTAAGTTTTCAGGACCCTCCTGGATAATGGGATTTAATTTTTGAATTTTCAGGACCCTCCTGGATAATGGGATTTAATTTTAAGTTTTCAGGACCCTCCTGGATAATGGGATTTAGTTTTAAGTTTTCAAGACCCTCCTGGATAATGGGATTTAATTTTAAGTTTTCAGGACCCTCCTGGATAATGGGATTTAGTTTTAAGTTTTTCGGACCCTCCTGGATAATGGGATTTAATTTTAAGTTTTCAGGACCCACCTGGATAATGGGATTTAATTTTAAGTTTTCAGGACCCTCCTGGATAATGGGATTTAATTTTAAGTTTTCAGGACCCTCCTGGATAATGGGATTTAATTTTAAGTTTTCAGGACCCTCCCGGATAATGGGATTTAGTTTTAAGTTTTCAGGACCCTCCTGGATAATGGGATTTAATTTTAAGTTTTCAGGACCCTCCTGGATAATGGGATTTAATTTTAAGTTTTCGGGACCCTCCTAGATAATGGGATTTAATTTTAAGTTTTCAGGACCCTCCTGGATAATGGGATTTAATTTTAAGTTTTCAGGACCCTCCTGGATAATGGGACTTAATTTTAAGTTTTCAGGACCCTCCTGGATAATGGGATTTAATTTTAAGTTTTCAGGACCCTCCTGAATAATGGGATTTAATTTTAAGTTTTCAGGACCCTCCTGGATAATGGGATTTAGTTTTAAGTTTTCAGGACCCTCCTGGATAATGAGATTTAATTTTAAGTGTTCAGGACCCTCTTGGATAATGGGATTTAATTTTAAGTTTTCAGGACCCTCCTGGATAATGGGATTTAATTTTAAGTTTTCGGGACCCTCCTGGATAATGGGATTTAATTTTAAGTTTTCAGGGACCCTCCTGGATAATGGGATTTAGTTTTACAATTTTCAGGACCCTCCTGGATAATGGGACTTAATTTTTCAAACTCTGAGAGTTCTGTAGGTAGCATAGTCCAATTAACACTTACATTTATGCCCCAGTCCCAAACTGGGGCAGAAAAAATTTCTTTTGTTTTGTCAGTTTTGCTGTAATGTCAGGCGCCCACCTGGATAACGGGGGAAATCATTTCAGAAATCTGTTCATGCTGAAGTAGCAGAAGCTCGCGGCAAGAATGCGAGTCAATAATCCGAGGTGATCAAGATAAGGAATTTCAATCCAGAAAAGAAAAAAAAAAGAAGAAAATAGAAAAGAAAAAAAGGAAAAGAGAAAAGGGAGGTGAGTCCAAAATGCAGAGGCCGAGTCAAGAGGTGGATCGCTAAAGACATGACTAAAGTCACAAGCATTGTATGTCCAGTTTTGATTCGAAAAGAAGAGGAAAAACGAGCTAACACCTGCATCTAGCGAGCATCAAGGTTCAGATCTGAAGTCTGCATGAAGAACCATTCAAGAATCAAGATCAAGCTTCAGAAGACTTATAGATAGGAATCTTGTAACTCATAGTTAATAGGTTTAGTTAGTCTTTTTCATTTTCTGATTTTTATGTAATGGCTGGAACCGCGAACTGGAACCTCGACGGCACTCGACTCGACTCTCCACCTCGGTAAACTCCATCATCTCATTCACTTCTGAACTACACGTGGCTTGATTCCTCTATAGCCGAGGATATGTAGGCAGCTCAGATACCAGAGCTCGGTCACATTTTCTTTTCTTCTAGTTGGTCTTTAAATAAGGGTCAGGTCAAAAATCCTGTCTAGTCGTTCTTTGTCTGAAAATACTTTGTATTTTCAGTCAAAGAGGGGCAGCTGTAGACACGTAATTTTTTACCATACCCGAAATTTCACCCGTTTTAGCGTAGAATATTTAATTTAGGTGTCATATAGTTATTTACACTAATTTTAACTCTTTTACATTATTTTTATCATAAAATTGAAAAAAAAAATACAAAAATAATTTCATGCTATTATATATATATAATTTAGTTTAATTAATTAAATTAATTTTTGCATTACATAATATATTTATCTTATATTAAAAGTAATTGAATTAAGGATTGGGTATTTGTTTTTAACCCAATGTTAAGGCCCAAATTTGAGGCCCAAACATCTTACCCATGCCCACAACCCCATCAGATTTTTTTAACCAAAAAACCATTTCTTCTTCATAACCTGAAGAACACCGCCGCTGTCTCCTCCACGCCCACAACTCGCCGGCAACCCCTGAACCTCCATAGCCGCCGAGACAACTAAAGAGAAGGGACCAGCCGCCTACCCCCATTCCCCCACTTGAAACCATCCCCAGCCTTCATCTCCAAGCCAGCGGCCAGACCTAGACCACCAGCCCGTCGCCGCTTGCAGCTCAGTCCAAACGACACCATCGGAGCCAGCCGCCAACCCTAGCTGAAAATAGCAAAAACTCCATCTCCAAGCACCACTCCCTCCACCCTGAGCCGTCTTTCACAGGCCTATCGCCTGTCAGCCGTAACTCCACCTTGAAGAACAGCGGCCGCCAGCCGCAATAGGATAAAACAACCAGCCGCCTCTGCTCATCTTCTTTACACCCACAGCCCTTCTTCAAAGCACCTCACAGCCTCACGTCTCCAGCAGCCATAAACGAACAGAGAGCAGGGATGAGAGAGTGAGGAATTTTGTTTCAAAGCATGGAGTTCGATCGAGGTTGAGATGCCATTCGCAGTGTAGTTCTCGATCCCGTTTGAGTTTAATTGTTTTCTCAAGTTTTGGTTGTGACATTCGCTCGATTTATGTCCTTGTATCACTGAAAATTGCATCAATTAAAAGTTTGATTTCAGTTTCTATCGTTGTTTGAAGTTCTATTAATCGGAAAACAATTTCAGTTCTTAAGCCTCATTTTGCTGCTGAAGTTTCGTTAATTTGAGCCTATTTCGGAGCTCGTGTGCGAGATTCGTTTGGAGATGAGAGCGCTATTTTCGCCAGTTCATAGTTCTGATTCGTGCCGACGGTTCCTGCTGCGTTGTAGCCATTTCTACTTCAGAATTCTGTTGCAATTCGTTTGAAATTGTCTTTGGACTCAATATAAGTTGGCTTGTTGAGACGAAAACACTGTTAGTCGATGCTCTTTCAAAGGGATTCGTTAAATGTGATGGGATACTTGAGATCGAGGTGTGTTTGTTCGAGTCCGCTGCAATTCGCGTTCATGTTTGACTCTTGCTGCTGATTTTGGTCGGATTCTGGAGTTAAACGTTGTAATCGAATTTTCTATATTCAGTCGTCAAGAAAAAGTTCTGGCCGAACAGATCTTGAGAATGTTTAAAGCTGGTGCTCCGCACTTGAACGCGTGATATCGTTGGCAAGATTCTTGGATATGCAGTTAGCTGAAGCTCGCCCCTCTTTTCTAATCCGGTCAGGGTCTTGTTCAAGGTTGATGAGATTCTGCGATTCAAAGCTTTGAAGGTCCGTCCTATCTTCTGTTTCTCTCTTGTCTGATTTGCCTATGATTAATGTTAATTTTTCCATGTTGAATTTTGGTTGAAACTTTAATTGTAATAATTTATGAACTTTTGTCTGGTTGAATGTTTGGGGGCGCCATGGGAGTTTGAACAGAATTAAGAGAACTGGACAGTAGATAACATGTTCTAATTCCATTTTTGTTACTACTAGTTTCGTTTAACAATAGTAACATGCTTTAGGCCGACAACACTTGGGTAGGCAAGCTTTAGGACTTTGCTTTTGATTCTGAGGCGAGAGGTTGTTTCCTTAGTTATATTTATCCGGGGTATGCCTCGAGGGATTTGTATATAGTTTATCCGGGGTATGCCCCGAAGTATTTGTATTTGGAGGCCTTGACGAATATGGTGGAAAAGTACGTAATAGCTTAGGATTTTTCTTTTCATTTCCTTTTCATTTTCTTTTATTAGGTGGGGACGACCTCGAGCCTCTTGTATGTTTATTCTATTTTTTTTGTGTGTGTTTTACCTCAATTGGAATATTTTGGAAGCCAACTTGATTGAGTACGCAATCGTGCTAGTTACGGGATTTGGGGAGTGTCTAACACCTTCTCCCCGAGTCAAATGAACCCCCTTACCCGAATCTCTGGTGTAGACTTAGTTTTTGGAGTCTAAAGTGTTTTAAAGAAAAATCATTTTAAAAACGGTGGCCTGGCACACCGAAATCAATGTCAGGTGGCGACTCTGAGTTAATTTCTTTTAAACACGCATTTTTGTCACTTTCAAATTTGAAAAACCCTTTTCAAGCTTTTTTTTTACTAAATCCTTTTATTAATTTAAGAGGGTTTAGTGGAAGGTTTGGTAAAAAAAGGGGTCTTGACGAGTATATCGTCTATATATACCTCCATTGTTTTTCCTAAATGTTCTTGGAACATTTTGGTGACCAAACTTTGATAGGTTGCTCCAGCATTCTTGAGACCAAATGGTATTACTTTATAACAGTAAGTCCCCATGTCTGTGATGAAAGAAGTTTTTTCTTCATCACTGGGGTCCATTTTTATTTGGTTGTACCTAGAATATGCATCTAAAAAACTTAAAAGTTCATGCCCTGCAGTTACATAAATTAACTGATCTATATGAGTTTGAGGGAAGGAATCTTTTGGGCAGGCTTTGTTAAGATTAGTATAATCTACACAAACCCGCCACTTACCATTTTTCCTAGGTACGACAACCGTGTTAGCCAACCAATCAGGATACTTTAACTCACGGATTGACCTAATTTTTAATAGCTTTTGGACCTCCTCTTGAATCACCTAGTTTTTGAAAGCTCCTTGCTTTCTTTTGTTTTGTTTTACGGGTGTGCAAGATGGGTCTTCATTTAGTTTGTGAGTCATCACATCCGGTGGTATTCCTTTCATATCAGCATGGTACCAAGCAAAACAATCCACGTTAGCTTTTAAGAATTCAATTAACATACCTCGCATATCTGAGCTTAAGTTGGCTCCCACATAAACCTTTCGTTCAGGCCATTGTTCAAATAGTATCATAGGCTCGAGCTCCTCAATTGTTGTTATGATGTTTTCATTCTCTTCAGGTTCTTGAATCATATCATGTCTCGAGTCTAAATCTGTCTTTCCTTGTTTAATTGTGATTTGGTCTATGTCTTCTTCAACTTTATTTATAGCACTCGTATCTGCTACAATATTAATACTCCTAGCTATATGTTGTTCCCCGCGAATTTGACAGATTCCCCATGGTGACGGGAATTTCATAACTTGATGTAGAGTTGACGGGATAACATCCATATCATGAATCCACAGTCTCCCCATGATTATATTATATGCCATCTCCATATCTACTACCTGAAATTTGGTATCTTTCACAACACCCTCTGCAAAAATTGTTAGAATTACCTTTCCTTTAGTTACTACACTAGAATTATCGAATCCTGATAGAGTATGCACCTTTGGAATCATCTTATCCTCCAGTTGCATTTCTCGTAGTACCCTTAATAGGATGATATTTGCAGAACTTCCTGGATCAATCAAAACTCTTTTCACATTAATATCATTTACAAGTAAAGATATTACCAGTGCATCGTTGTAGGGGGGGAGGGGTTATCACTCCTTTTGTATCTGCATCATCAAAAGTGATACTTTCATCCTCTAAGGTTTGGCGCACTCATTTCTCGTGCGTGATAGTGACTTTGGAAATTTTATTTGAAGTGTGTATGTTACTCCATAAATATCTTCTCCCCCACTTATAACATTCACGGTTCTCTTGGGTGATGGGGGTTTTGGTAGCTCTTGCCTATTTTTCATGTAGGCTTGCTTTCCTTTCTCACTAAATAACTGAGTGAGATAACCTTATTTCAATAGATGGTCCACTTCACTCTGTAAGAATCTACATTCTGAAGTCTTATTCACGTGATCATTATGAAATTCGCACCAATGATCTGGATTGCGCTTATTTAGATTTGACTGCATCTCCTTTGGACACCGTACCTTATCTCTCATACTCCTCAAAAATAGCTACGAGCTTGGAGGTAGTGACATTGAAATTATGTCCTCCGAATCATGCCTTCAAACTTCCATCATCATCTCGTGACTCCTATCTGTTTCGATCATTCCTGAATCTTGACGAAGAACCAGATTCCCTACTTCTTGATTTTTGATCATATCGTTGATTTTCCTGTTTTGTCCGTGAATCTTTTCCGACAGGACCCATATAAGGATCGTACCTATTTTTACTTGATCTTTTTTCAGTTTCAGATCTCCTTGAACTGCTTATTTCTTCATATTGAAATCGAGGAACGGTATCTTCTTCGATTCGCAACTTCGTACTGTACATGTTATACACATCATTCCACGTGGTTGCAAGGAACACTAGAAGGCTTTTTTTAAGTCTTCTCGTGGCTTTAGAGCTTTTATCATTTAAATTGCTCGCAAAAGCTATTACATCCCAATTATCTGGTACACGGGGTAAAGTCATTCGTTCGCGTTAGAACCTATCAACAAAATCTCTAAGCAACTCTGTGTCCCCTTGTTTGATTTTAAAGATGCTCTCCATTCTTTTCTCAACCTTTTGTGCTCCTGAGTGTGCCTTAATGAAAGAATCTGCAAGCTCAACAAAAGAGTTTATAGAGTTTTCAGGCAAAGGAGAATACTAGATTAGTGCACCCTTGGTGAGTGTTTCTCCAAATTTCTTGACCAACACAGACTCAATCTCCTGCTTGGTTAAATCATTTCCTTTGACTCATGTAGTAAATGCTATCACATGGTCACATGGATCGGTTATGCCGTTATACTTTGAAATGTCAGCATTTTGAACTTTTTAGGGATTGGAAGGGGAGCAACACTCGATTTCCAAGGTAGTTGTGAGTATTTATCCGCATCTATTCTTTTTATTATTGGGGGAACTCCAGGGATTTGCTCGATGCGCTCGTTTTGTTCTTTGAGCTGTGTCTACAAAGTTAGTACCAAATTTTCTAAATAAAAATTATTTGTATTACCTGGATCCACTTCTCGTGGTTCACTGGGGGTTCCTTCATTTGAGTTAACAAGGCCAGAACGAGGATTCTCCAGTGTGTTGTTATTAGGCGAAGGTGTGGGCGGCGCAATAACCGACTAACTAACGCTTGAAGAGCTTGGCTAACCCGTGCATCAATTATTCTTTGCAAAGCTTCCTCTGGTCCCTCAAAATGTTTTGATTGCTCTTGCTCATCTGCATGTGATTCTGGTGCAGGAGTACCTTCACGAGATTGACGTGGAGAAGTTTGAGGGGTAGGAGCTATGTTAATGTTGTGCAAATCCTCTTGACTCTGATGGATTTGATTTTTATCAGCATTGTTGTTGTTGTTATTGTTGTTGCTTGCCATGATAACAACAATTCGTAGAATGCAATTTAAAATGAAATAAATTATAAGATTCCCGGTAACGGAACCAATTTGTTTAACCCAAAAATAATATTTTGGTCAAAGCTAGAATTTAAGATGAAAAAATCGGGTTACTGATAATCAAGAGACCAAAAAAAATAATAATAGGCTTTTTGAGAATAAGAATAAAGCAGTAAATAAGTTTGTATTTCAGTATGATGTCAGTGATCTTTTTTAGTGTCCTTACAAATGATGAGACTTCTTCTTTTTATAGTTGATTCTAGGCAAAAGAATAAAATCTAAGCTTTAATGAGACCATTATGAGTAATAAAATTATATTAAATAAGCCGTTACATAATCATTCCTATTAAATATCAGTTTTCTAACGTATCAAATATTTAATGGTTAAGTGTCTAATTTGCCCATCTACTATCATAAATAGGTCTTATTTATCCTCCGTTTATGTTTTCTATTAAAAATATCCCTACCGTTATATATTTGGGTCATATTTACTCTTACACGTTAAATACTCCATCCCTTCTTTTAAAACTCGACAAAGGGCCAAATATACCCATCTATTTTTAACAAATAAAAAAAATTCAAAAACAAAAATATTTTGTTGAAAATAACTGTTTCAGTTATTAAAAAAACAAAAATATTTTGTGAAAAATGATTTTTTTTTCTGTTTTTCAAAAAAAATTAATTTATACAAATTTGTTTTTTTAGTTTTTACCAAAAGAAAATCATTAAAAAAACAGAAAAACATAAAGAAAAAAACATTTTTCAAAAATGAAAATATTTTTTTCAACAAAATATTTTCGTTTTTGAAATTTTTTTTTTTGGAAGTAGAGGGTTATATGTTTGGCCCTTTGGTGTATTTTAAAAGAAGGGATGGAGTTTTTTAACTTGTAAGGATAAATATGACCCTAATATATAACGATAGGGATATTTTTGATAGAAAACATAAACGGAGGATAAATAAGGTCTATTTATAATAGTAGATGGACAAATAAGAACCTTAACCGAATATTTAATACTGAATTTGGACTCCTTTTTATCTTCAGATCCATGTCTTCAATGCCTTTCGATCCGTTGGCTTTAAATGACTTGAATTGGTACGAGACTTCGTGTCTAAACTGCTTCTCATGCCCGTTTAGATTTCTCTTCCCGTATCTGTCATCTCCCGTACCTTTTTCTCAATTATTATGCTTTGACCATTTGACCAGTCCACGTGTCATGCCACGTCATCTTCAATATATTTTTTCCAATACAGCCGTGTCGTATTTACCCTAGTTCAAGGGGTGTCAAAGAAATTTATACTTCTATCACCCGTGAAACGCTGCGTTTAAACAGGAAAAGAAATCTTGAATCCTACGATGTTCGTCTTTGTCAAGATTGTCAGTCCGCAATTCTCATGCGCCAGCAACCATGTAATGGCGGCTCCCTAAAGTTTGTGGCCTAAAGCGGTATTAAATAAGAGTCCTTATACATTTTTATTAGTATATATGCACGCATGACACACTTATACAAAAAAAAAAGATAGTGTTGCCATTTTTCATACTTGTTATTTATAGTATAACATGCTTAAATGATGAAATCTTTGACTTCACATAGTAGTATTATCATTTATATTAGTAAGAGGTAACTTAAATAAATTAGATGTAAGACATGTATTTTCAATATGTTACCTTTGATTTTGTTGTAAAAATATATTTAATAATATGAAGATATAAGTAATTTAATTCAAAGTTCTAAAATATTTTTAGTGTTAAAAGAGTAGGTAGTCTTCCTTCCGTTCTTTTGTCCAAGGTTCATTATATATCTGAGGCAAAATACCTTAGTACCCCCTAAACTATTTGAGAATTATTACTTTCCTCCCTAAACTATCTCTGGTTCGAATTACCCCCTCAACTTGGCCTTTTGAGAATAATTACCCCCTAAATGCTTATGTGGCAAAAAGTGTGGTTACACACACCTGCCATGTGGATTTTTCTGTCCATGTGGCATTTTCGTGAAAAATAAAAAAGAATTTTTATCTTTTTAAGAATATTATTTTTTAAATAATCTTTTTCGAATACCATTTATAATAAAATTTGGATAGAACGACATTAGTTAGGCTAAATATTTTTATTTGTTCAAAAATAATAAAATTTTAGTTAATCTTTTTTTGAATTTGACCCGAAAATAAAGATTTATACAATTAAAATAAATAGTCAATGCATCTAAAAATTTATAAAATATAGTTTGAAATTAATTATTTTGGCTATAATTTTTTATATATCTCTAAATTACGGTGCTCCAATTTTGTTTTACGGATTTTACCTAAAAAAAAAGTAAAAATACACAGTTGAAATAAATAGTCATTGCATCGCAAAAGAATAAATAAAAAGAGTATACAATTACAAGAAATTACAAGTGCAATTGTACACTCTTTTTATTTCTTCTTTGATTCAATGATTATTTATTTCAACTATGTATTTTTTATAACTTTTTAGATGTCTTGACTATTTATTTCAATTGTATAAATTTTTATTTTCAAGTAATATTCAAAAAAAGATTAATTAAAATTTTATTATTTTTGTACAAATAAAAATATTTAGCATAACTAATGTCGTTCGTGCAACTTGAGCCTTTAGAATTTCATTATCCTTTTTTAGCTGCTTTTTTTCTCCTTCGTCAGATGCCGCCTGTAAACTGCTCTCGAATTGGAGATCTCGCAACTGTTTTTCTATGTAAGGCCTCGTAAAATTTTTGTGCATAAAACCTAGTAGCTGTGGTGTCATGGTCCGAATAATGTGTTAGGAATGCGTAGAATTCTTCGCGGCGAGCTTGCGAGCCGCGGTTCGAACCCTTGGTAGTGATTTAAGTTTCAAAAATGTAGAGAATTAATTTTTCCGAAAAGTGTCCAATATACGGTCAAGAATGCGATCGCAAACCTGACATGCGGACCGCATTCTTGCCGCAAATCGTTCCAGAGAGTTTCCCAAAAATCGTGTCAAATGTGCGGTCGATATGCGATCGCATGTCAAATCTGCGGTGCATTTTGCGACCGCAGATCAAACATGCGGACCGCATTCTGGCCGCATTCCTTAACAGAACCTTGTAAAATTTGGGGCAATTTTGCGGTCACTATGCGGACCGCATGTTGATTCTGCGGTCGCATAGTGACCGCATAATTGACCCCGGCCCAGTTTTTGTAACATTTTGACCCGATCTCTTCTTTAATATAACACACCTCTTCTTCATTTTTATCATATCATCTCACCAAAAATTAGAGAGAGAAGAGAGGGTTTTTAGAGAGAGAAGTTCTTCATCTTGAAAGATTGTTCCAATCATCTTAATTCAAAGTGATTCTAGGGCAAGGATTCAACTTCCCCAATATTTTCAAGGTAAAAACCCTAACTATTTTCTTTGATTTTCAGTTTTAATTGGGTAAAGAGAGGTTTGCATATAATAGCTTTTGAAAATAGAATTTTTACACTCATGCATGATTATTGAACTTGATTTCTAGTAAAAAGAAGTGGGTAGAAGTAAGAGTCTTCAAGAACAAGGTTGGCAAGAGTAGGATATCTTGGTAAGCATAAAGTAGGAGGAAAAACATCATCACCAGGTATGTATGGCTAATTTTGATTCTTGTGAAATCGCCCTTATGTGTAAAATTGTTTGGCATGTGTTGATTTGAGAAATTGTATGTGATTAATTGATGTTGTTGTTGGATATTCAAAGTTGTTGTTGAACTATGAGTGTTGTGGTAAGAAATATGAACCGAAAGGTAAATGAGAGTTGAATTGGGTAAAGAATTTGTGAATAATGATTATGATGGCCTATATGGCACCTTGTGGAAAAGAAATCGAAACACTTGAGAATTGGTTTATTGTGGAAAGAAATGAAACACTTGAATTATGGAAAATTGCTGAATATACATGTGTGAATATTCTTGAATGTGGAAACATTGTAACTTGGTTGTGATATTGGCTTGAGAAGTAATTGAGAACATGAAACAATGTGCAAGTTGCTTATTTGAACTTGTTGAAAATGTGTGTAGTACCTTATCTGCTGTTTGAAATTGTTGTGTTTTCAACTGTAAGGCGGGGTCGTGTTGCGCGCCGCAACGTGGTGAAATAAGGTGTGGGTTGGGGTGATAAGGGTGGCCGAGGTAATAAGGGTGGTCGGGGGCAATAAGGATGGAAAGCGATCGAAATCGCTATTGAAAATTGATACATAAATCAATAATGTGAAATTGTGAAAGGAGACAACAGGAGAGTTTGCAACCTGGGGAGCACTGATTGCTCCTATGTTTGACTACTTGCAATTTATGTTGTTGATTGGTCGTTGTTCCATTTGTGACCTTGAATGTGCTTGTGTTGAGGCTTATCCGAAATGAGTAAAAGGTTGGGAACATGGTTAGTTAGCTTAATTGATTTCTTGATGTAATCTATTGGCTGTCTTAACACGGTGATTCTTGTTTAATGGCTTGAGTTTACTTGGGACAAAGTTTGTCCATACATACCAATACAATTCAAGTGTACTGACGTCCCTTTTGCCGGGGACGCTACATTCGTATCATGATTGTAGGTGGATCGGTAGCAGGCACTTCAGCTCATCGGCAGTAGTATCCTTCTCCTTCCACTGCCCGTTTTGGTGAGCCCCTTTCTTCCTCGGGGCCTTGTGTGGTTCATGCCACTCGGTTTAGATTTCATTTTGGTTTTGTAGGGTATAGCCGGAGCCTTGTTACCGGCAAGTATTGTATTTCCCTTTTTGTATCCTAGAGGCTCCGTAGACATGTAAACTGTGGGATTGTGGCCTATGTATATGTATGGGGCGTTGTAAATATAAATTATGAACTTGTTAGTAAATAAATCACATGGTTATGTTTATGCATTGTGAAATCAGTCATTGTTGGTAAGATATTTTGGTTAATGAGTAACAGTCAACACAGGGGTAACGCGTGGGAATGGAAGGCACCCAGGTCCGCTTGACTGGGGCAACCCGGTCAAGCGCCGATCATGTCCCTCGATTTGGGGCGTGACAAACTTGGTATCAGAGCATATGGTTTTTAAAGTGTCCTAGGATGTCTCGGAGCCGTGTCTAGTAGTGCCCTTCTTATAGGTGTGTTGTCGACCACATCATATAAGTAGGGGGCTGCACGGACATTTAGGAATATTACCCTTCTTCATCACTCCAAATCGTGCGATAAAGCTTGACTATAAGATTGTTTTGTAACCCGTGCGTCGAGATTCAAGGTAAGTTTAAATGCTCTTTCGTCTATTTTATGTAGTGTTGTCATATGTCATGACCAATGGGAAAAGACATGGGTGTTATGGAGATTGCACATGTATTTTGTTGAATAAACTGTATGAATATATATAGTATAAGTACATAGTACTACAAGTATACTTTATTTGGGGAAAGGATTGGAAGTGATTACCCGCACGAAGAGGCATTGATTTGATGATTGATATGTAAGCTTAAATAGCAAGCGTGGTTAGTGCAAGAAGTATATAATTGATCGTAAGGTGTGAAAGAATATTGGTTATATAAGCACGTGATATATGAGATAATGACTAAGAGGTTAATGGGGAGAGTGTAAGTCTCTCATATGAGGTAAAAAGTTATGAAATGAGACTCAATTGGACCCTAGGTGAGAAGACCCTTGTCTTACGAATATTATAAGGACCCATAAATGTACGAAGTTGCGTTACACTCATAAAGGATATGCGTGGGGACTTGGAATCCCATACCTACGTGGCTGAATAGGAGAAGGGAACTTATGAGATCAATACTATGGTGACTTAAATTTTCCTAATAGTCGAGTATGCATATAAGAGGGATAGATATATGAGGCATATGTCCCTAAAGTTTCTAAACTCAAGACTTGTGTCAAGATCCAGGATATTATCCCCATGTGGGAGAGGGAGGACCATCGTGAGGCTACTTAAATACAATGAAACAAGAGCGAGACCATGTAGTTATGATATTTGAATATTTTGGTGAAGACATGAATGGTCTAGAAAAGAGATTAAGGAATGTAAATTCTTCACGCATGGCAATGTGACTGATAAGGTCAACGATTCTAGAAAATAAGAGTATGTTTGTAAAGAGACTTTTACTTGTCATAAGGTCGGGAGAAATGGGACCCAAGGAGGTACCATATGTCAAATGTGAAAGATTGTGAGTTCCTAGAGTGGGCTAATCATAGATTTGTGATTTAAACAAAGTTTCGGGATACTAAGAAAGCCAGAACGAGTGAGAGAAATGAATGTGTTGCCACAACAACCCAAGATGGTAATTGGGGCTTGATAGAGAGCCTCTAAAGAGCCTTACAAATAGATAAGTGTTAAGTGATGTTCAGACAAACACTCCTTGCTACATATGTCCCAATAAGAGTTAAGAAGTGAGCCGGATGGAATGCCTAAGGTAAGAGACCACGTAATATATGGAAGAGTGCGTGGCTATTCACTAACTAAGAAGAATGAGGTGAGAAGAAATAGGGAGAAAACCTTTAAATTGAGATGGTCATGGTTATTTAAAATAATTTTTGCATCAGAATGGTGGACTCACTTAGGGCACAAGTGTTAATAAAAGTTATAAGGGATTAACCGCAATTCAACCGACATGGGTGACACTGAATATCGACTAAAGGGGTCTAGAGATAGTTCATGTCTACACACAATGGGAAGCGAGGTTATCATTGGTGAGGTTGTGGTACTGTAAAATGATTAAACAAGACATAATGATCTTTCAAGTTCACAGGAGGCAGACAGACAAATGTGTGGAACATTAAAGCTATTAATTATGCACTATCCGCAAAAAAAAAAAAAAAGATGGGAATGAAAGGTTCGGAATGGATTGAAAGAGGATGAAAACTCGTGACAGACTAGACGTGTTTGGCATGATAACTCTTAAGCGGCAATATCAGGGAACTTTATTGGTAACTATAACATGGGGAATAAGGCGAGTTACTCATCCGAGATAGAATCAAGTGGACTAAGCCTTACACTTAAGAGTAAAACCAAAAGTTGTTGTTAAAGTATTGAGGAGGATTTAAAGTTTCAGAGAATACCCTTCTCGGGCTAGTGACCCTTCCTAAGTCATATGCATATAAAGGTTGTTGATATACGTTTTGAGAGGTGTTTAACCGTAATGAGGGATGGTAGGAAATTTCACAGGGAAGTAGTGCAGTTTCTTAAAGTCTATAATGCACATATGGGGAGAAAGAGGTTGGTTAAGAAAAGTTAGAGCACAATGCTACTTTACATTCGATACAATGCCGTGCAAGTTAGTGTTATTCGGGGTATATGTGCAAAGTTAGCCAGTGCTATTCATTTGAGACAGGAGGTCATATGAGAAAACTCATTCAGAAATGCCTTGGGTTAAGAATTATGAAGAGTTAGTAGCAATTGTTCACATGGGGTCGTAACCACATCAAGGAAATTATAGTGGAACTCAATTCGTGGAAGGTCTTATGTATGAGGAATATAGTAAGGATGTTCCGCTATCGATGTAAAGTATTAAGGTGAAAGTTATGCCTCCAAGGTTGGTTAGGGTGTGTGTTGATGCAGCACGGAAAGGTTATAGAGTATGCTTTGAGATAACTCAAAAAAATCACGAGAAGAATTACCCGACACATGATTTGGAGCTTGCGACAGTTGTGTCTGCTTTGAAATATGGCGGTATTATCTTTATGGAGTTCATGTAGATGTGTTTTCAGACCCCAAGAGCCTCCAGTATTTGTTCAAGCAGAAGGAGCTAAATCTGAGATAGCGGCGGTGGTTAGAATTGCTCAAGGACTATGAGATGAACATATTGTACCATCCAGGGAAGGCAAATGTGGTAGCCGATGCTCTTAGTCGGAGATCCATGGGTAGTTTGGCTCATTTGGGTATGTATTAGAGACCCCAGTCTCGAGAGGTTTACCAATTAGCCAGTTTGGGGGTTCGTATCTCTGCGTCAGACGAGGGGAATGTTTTGGTGCATAATGGAGCAGAATCATCATTGGTCGCGGAAATCAAGGAAAAACAGTTCATGGATCCAGCATTAGTTCGGGTAAAGGAAGCAGTTCTGAATGACAAGACCTCAACATTTGTACACAGCAGCAAAGGTGGTGTAATGCGGTGTCAAGGCAGATTATGTGTTCCGGACGTGAACGAACTTCGAGAAAAGGTAATGGCAGAGGCACATATTTCCAGATATTTTGTACAACTAGGTTCCACGAAAATGTATCATGACCTTAAGGAGATTTATTGGTGGAACGGTATGAAAAGGGATATAGCAAGCTTTGTAGCTAAATGTCCGAACTGTCAACAAGTGAAGGCCGAGCATCAACGGCCTGGAGGATTAACTCAGCTTATAGAAATACCAAGGTGGAAATGGGAGATGATCAATATGGATTTCGTGGTAGGGTTACCTCGCACTCGGCGAAAGTTCGACTCAATATGGGTGATAGTGGATCGACTCACCAAATCAGCTCACTTCCTGCCTGTCAAGTCCACTGATACTGCGGAGCAATATGCAAGATTGTACATCAAGGAGATAGTAAAACTTCATGGCACTCCACTTTCTATTATCTCGGATCGTGGGGCTCAGTTTACTGCTAACTTTTGGAAGAAGTTTCAGCAAGGTTTGGGAACTCAGGTGAATCTCGGCACAGCTTTCCATCCACAGACCGATGGACAGGCCGAGCGGACCATTCAGACGCTCGAAGATATGTTGCGGGCTTGTGTCTTAGATTTTAAAGGTAATTGGGATGAACACTTGCCACTGATAGAATTTGCTTACAATAACAGGCTATCATGCTAGCATTCAAATGGCCCCGTTTGAGGCATTATACGGGAGAAGATGTAGATCGCCAATCCGGTGGTTTGAGGTAGGTGAAGCGGAATTGCTAGGGCCAGATGTAGTGTACGAAGCTATGGAAAAGGTCAAGGTTATTCAGGAGAGAATGAAAACAGCACAGAGTCGTCAAAAGTCCTATGCGGACGTTCGTCGAAGGGATTTGGAGTTTCAAGTCGATGATTGGGTGTTCTTGAGGGTATCTCCTATGAAGGGAGTCATGCGATTCGGAAAGAAAGGGAAATTGAGTCCTAGGTATGTTGGTCCATATCGGATCGTTCAAAGGATTGGTCAAATTGCGTATAGGCTAGAATTGCCTCTTGAGATGTCATCAGTGCACTCGGTATTCCATGTGTCCATGTTGAAGAAAGTGATTGGAAATCCATCCGCAATCATGTCAGTCGAGGCTATTGAGGTTAATGAAAATTTGTCATATGAAGAAGTTCCAGTTGCCATTCTTGATAGGCAAGTCCGTAAGTTGAGAAATAAGGAAGTTGCCTCTGTTAAAGTATTGTGGCAAAGTCAACAAGTTGAGGAGGCCACATGGGAAGCAGAAAAAGAGATGAAAGAAAAGTACCCCCATTTGTTTGATCAAGCCTAGAAGAAATTAGGTGACCCCCTCCTACTCCTAGTAATTATCATTTTGTCCAAGTCGTTTCTCTCTTAGTATTAGTAAAGTCTCCTTCATTTTGTAATGAATTTAATGTGTTGTCACGTTTGGGTCATTTGAGCCTTTCTTGATAAATGAGAGCCTTATAAAGATTTACGTGTTTAATAGACAACTAATAGTAAGTGTAGATTGGTAATGGTTTGTTAAGTGTACATGGTGTGTTAAAATGGTTAAATAAGGTAAGAATTCATTGAAGTGACTAGAATATGTGCATTCGTTGAGGTAAGAAAGTGTATACCAGTTGTGAAAAGTGTTGTAGTTGTATATTGTTGTTTGGTAATGTGTTTCGGGGGCCCTCTGACAGGTGGATATGTCCATAATACAAAGGAAACTATGGCGAAATTTTTCTAAAATAAAAGAGTTAGTCAAAATTTTGATGGTTGCATATCATGTCTTTCAAAACCAACTCATTTATTTCAAAATCCTCATTCGAGGACGAATGATCTTAAGGGGGGAGGATGTAAGGCCCCGTAAAATTTTTGTGCATAAAACCTAGTAGCTGTGGTGTCATGGTCCGAATAATGTGTTAGGAATGCGTAGAATTCTTCGCGGCGAGCTTGCGAGCCGCGGTTCGGACCCTTGGTAATGATTTAAGTTTCAAAAATGTAGAGAAATAATTTTTCCGAAAAATCGTCAAATGTGCGGTCAAGAATGCGACCGCAGAATCAACATGCGGACCGCATTCTGACCGCAAATCGTTCCAGAGAGTTTCTCAAAAATCAGTCAAATGTGCGGTCGATATGCGATCGCATGTCAAATCTGCGGTGCATTTTGCGACCGCAGATCAAACATGCGGACCGCATTCCGGCCGCATTCCTTAACAGAAACTTGTAATTTTGAGGCCATTTTGCGGTCACTTTGCGGACCGCATGTGTGTTCTGCGGTCGCATAGTGACCGCATATTTGACCCCGGCCCAGATTTTTGTAACATTTTGACCCGATCTCTTCTTTAATATAACACACCTCTTCTTCATTTTTATCATATCATCTCACCAAAAATTAGAGAGAGAAGAGAGGGTTTTTAGAGAGAGAAATCTTGCATCTTCAAGGATTGTTCCAATCTACTTAATTCCAAGGGATTCTAGGGCAAGGATTCAACTTCCCCAATATTTTCAAGGTAAA
Organism: Nicotiana noctiflora; assembly: GCA_032618575.1. NCBI lineage: Eukaryota > Viridiplantae > Streptophyta > Magnoliopsida > Solanales > Solanaceae > Nicotiana > Nicotiana noctiflora. Next base: position 122,725 of record JASVEL010006142.1, on the reverse strand, counting down.
AACCCTAACTATTTTCTTTGATTTTCGGTTTTAATTGGGTAAAGAGAGGTTTGCATATAATAGCTTTTGAAAATAGAATTTTTACACTCATGCATGATTATTGAACTTGATTTCTAGTAAAAAGAAGTGGGTAGAAGTAAGAGTCTTCAAGAACAAGGTTGGCAAGAGTAGGATATCTTGGGTAAGCATAAAGTAGGAGGAAAAACATCATCACCAGGTATGTATGGCTAATTTTGATTCTTGTGAAATCGCCCTTATGTGTAAAATTGTTTGGCATGTGTTGATTTGAGAAATTGTATGTGATTAATTGATGTTGTTGTTGGATATTCAAAGTTGTTGTTGAACTATGAGTGTTGTGGTAAGAAATATGAACCGAAAGGTAAATGAGAGTTGAATTGGGTAAAGAATTTGTGAATAATGATTATGATGGCCTATATGGCACCTTGTGGAAAAGAAATCGAAACACTTGAGAATTGGTTTATTGTGGAAAGAAATGAAACACTTGAATTATGGAAAATTGCTGAATATACATGTGTGAATATTCTTGAATGTGGAAACATTGTAACTTGGTTGTGATATTGGCTTGAGAAGTAATTGAGAACATGAAACAATGTGCAAGTTGCTTATTTGAACTTGTTGAAAATGTGTGTAGTACCTTATCTGCTGTTTGAAATTGTTGTGTTTTCAACTGTAAGGCGGGGTCGTGTCGCGCGCCGCGACGTGGTGAAATAAGGTTTGGGTTGGGGTGATAAGGGTGGCCGAGGTAATAAGGGTGGTCAGGGGCAATAAGGATGGAAAGCGATCGAAATCGCTATTGAAAATTGATACATAAATCAATAATGTGAAATTGTGAAAGGAGACAGCAGGAGAGTTTGCAACCTGGGGAGTACTGATTGCTCCTATGTTTGACTACTTGCAATTTATGTTGTTGATTGGTCGTTGTTCCATTTGTGACCTTGAATGTGCTTGTGTTGAGGCTTATCCGAAATGAGTAAAAGGTTGGGAACATGGTTAGTTAGCTTAATTGATTTCTTGATGTAATCTATTGGCTGTCTTAACACGGTGATCCTTGTTTAATGGCTTGAGTTTACTTGGGACAAAGTTTGTCCATACATACCAGTACAATTCAAGTGTACTGACGTCCCTTTTGCCGGGGACGCTACATTCGTATCATGATTGTAGGTGGATCGGTAGCAGGCACTTCAGCTCATCGGCAGTAGTATCCTTCTCCTTCCACTGCCCGTTTTGGTGAGCCCCTTTCTTCCTCGGGGCCTTGTGTGGTTCATACCACTCGGTTTAGATTTCATTTTGGTTTTGTAAGGTATAGCCGGAGCCTTGTTACCGGCAAGTATTGTATTTCCTTTTGTATCCTAGAGGCTCCGTAGACATGTAAACCGTGGGATTGTGGCCTATGTATATGTATGGGGCGTTGTAAATATAAATTATGAACTTGTTAGTAAATAAATCACATGGTTATGTTTATGCATTGTGAAATCAGTCATTGTTGGTAAGATATTTTGGTTAATGAGTAACAGTCAACACAGGGGTAACGCGTGGGAATGGAAGGCACCCAGGTCCGCTTGACTGGGGCAACCCGGTCAGGCGCCGGTCATGTCCCTCGATTTGGGGCGTGACAATAACCCTTTGGGTCGTCACATCCTCCACCTTTAAGTAATTTAATTCAAAGTTCTAAAATATTTATAGTGTTAAAGAGTAGGTAGTCTTCCTTTCGTTCTTTTGTCCAAGGTTCATTATATTTTTTATTTTATTTTGCAAACTTTAATATTGTCTAACTTGAAATAAAATCATAAAATTCATTATTAAAAAATTTTGGGGACCTAAATTAAAGCTTTACTTGTCTCCTAATCGAGCCACATGTCCACCCCCTAATATTCTCAATCAATTTTATACAGTCTCAATTAAGATAAGACAATAATTAGTGAATGTGTTATTTAGTTGAAAAATGTGAATGGAGCTGTTGAATAACACGTTCATGGGTAGTGGTCGATAAATATTTGCTAATCATTAATGAGTGCGGTTCAACGAAACTGGTAGCTTAAAATAAAATATATTAAAAGACCCTAAAATTTCTTTCATAATATCCATATAATATTGAGACTAAAATAGTGGCGAGAAAATAATGTACAATATGTGGGTTAGGCGTAAGCCATATGGTATTGAACTCCGTAAAAACAAAAGTATAGCATTAAATAAAAATGGTAAAAAGATTGAGCTTAGTAACTATCGTATTTCGAATCTTACTGGGATTTCTTAGTTAAAAAAATGAGATACAAGAAAACTTGATTAGTAATAAGAGGATCTATCAAATGTGAGAATTTGAAATAGCTAATTTAGAGAATTTGATTTTAAATTAAAAAATAAAATAGTAAAAATATGAAAAAAGAAAGAAAGAAAAATAAACTTTATTTAATTTAGTGAGAGAAAAGTTTTATCATATTAACTCATTCAATCCTACATCTATCAAATTTAAATAAATATTAAAAATTTATCAATAATTTTATAAATATTATAGTATAATGATAGGGATATGTAGTAAATTTATAATTTTTGGGAGGTAAGAGCTTCACTTCCTTAGAGCCGCCCTTGCAGCCATGGCAGCCAAATCAGCTGCTGCTATACGCAAAAATTCACATAGATCGGACCATTTCTTCCAAAAACTTATTAAATATCCTAAATTACCATTTGCTTTCGCTTTGCTCTTCGCTGATTCCATCCTCGTTACGCTAATCATCGCCTACGTTCCATGTAAAGTTTCAGCCTTTTCACAACTTTCTTTCCAATTATTCTCTTATATGTATATCAAATCATAATTTAATTAGTGAAGTGATTCATTACTTTTGTTAGATACCAAAATTGATTGGGATGCTTATATGTCTCAGGTGAGAGTTCAATTAAATTCATCATTTTGATCTGTATGTTTCTCTTGTTCAGTAATGCAACACAGACACGACAGATTTGACTTGAATTTACTTTGGTTAATAATTATGCTTAAAAGACAAATTAAGGCAAAATGTTTCCCAGTATTCGAATGAACACTCTGTTTGTATTATTGTTCCTTGTAGTTTTATTTTATAATGTATTGTATTGTATCGTTTTATGAATATAATGTTTGGATAGATTGTATTGTTTGTTATTGTTAAATAATATTTTGCAGTTTGATTAGAATGTATCTGATAAGTTTACAAAAATATACTTAATTACTTAAATATTAAATTTATCAAAAATTATATATAAAAATAGTTTTAAAAAGCAAAACAGGAGGAGGCAAAACACCTTAAGAAAGTAGAACAAAGGAGCGAGATAGAAGAAGGCAAACACAACTAATTAAAATTGAGTTAATAGAAAATTAGGAGAAAAAATAAAACAGAAGGCGACAAAACACCTTTAACGTTGGCGGTAGAAGTTTTGAAAAAAAATAAAATAGGTTATAGTTTTGAGATTTGGAGTTAAAATAGAAAAAAAAGGTAAAGGTTAAAATAGAATTGTGCAGTAATAAGTTAGAGCATAATAGGAAAGAAAAATAAGAAACAATCACACCACACCAAATCGGTTGTTTAAAAAAAAGGGACTTTTCATTGTTCCGGAACAATGAATTTAACAATACAATACAACCAATTTTAATGAAACAACCAAAACAAACATTGTTTTGGGATAACAATATACGATACAACGGGAAACAATCATCCAAACAAGTTGGAAATGACTCTTTTTCCTGCATCTGATAGATGCTTTTAATGAATTCTCCTTACTTCATAAAAAAAGGAAGAATATTCATATAACTAACAATGTTCTGTTTCATGTGACACTGTTCTGGTCCAAAAATAATGATACCTTTTTATATTTTGCAAACAATTTGCCGTTGAACTTCTTATTTCACCCTTAATGACATAATTTTATAGCGAGACTAATGCTATGACATATTTAAGATCACAAGTCCCCAAAGTTATTTCTTTTTTCTTTTGAACTATGTGCTTAGTTAAACAGGTTCACATAAAATAAGGTGGGAATATATTATAGAGTGGTTGATTATATGTAGCTTTATTGAGTTGATTGATTGATTATATTTGGTCAATAGGTTACTGGCTTTCTTGAAGGAGAGAGGGACTATAGTAACTTGAAAGGTGATACAGGGCCTCTAGTTTATCCAGCAGGCTTTCTTTATATTTACTCTGCTATACAATATGTTACTGGAGGTCAAGTCTATCCTGCTCAGGTAATTTTCCAACTTCTTTTCCGGGAGGTATAATCCTTGTTTCAGTGATTGCTAGTAAACTTACATGAGCGGTGCTAGTTTGAATCTAAAGAAAAAAAGTTAATTTGGAAGAGAATGCAAATGCAATTAATTGACTGTTCCCTCTCAAAATTGATTAGATTCTGTAGTGAAGTGACAACTCTATCCTAGAAACAACAGAAGACAGATGTATTTTGTTTTTCTGTGTTAACTAATAACAATGGAAGCATACCATTAGGATAGATGACACCAACTAGCTACCCGTTTAGAGATAAGTGAGAGATTTTCAAACCCTCTACTTTACATTGAAAAGCAAATTCTTTAGTAGTGGAATGAAACCTTCCTGAATAGAGTGCAATAATATAGTGGATGCTGTAGACACTGAAATTTTAACAGATCAAGATAAATTCTAAATTCCAGACAACTATTAAAATATTAGGAGTCTATTAGGGTTATTTGGTGGCTACTCTACCCAAACCCTAATTCATGCCTATAAATAAGGCTACATAAGTCCTTCAATAGGATCTCAGCAATTCTATAAACTTTCGGAATATGCATTAAGAGATCAAATATGAGATCTCCGAAATTCCATGAAACTCTTGAAATATTCTTAAAGAGTTCAAAGACATGTCAAATATGTCTTGCTCAAAGTTCTATGTTCGAGACATATGCCGCTGAGGCCCTCGAATCCCGTAGAATAAATCGGAGGAAGAATCAAGGGATAAACAGAGTTGTAACTGCAATGTTTATCAATAAAATCCTTTTTTCTTTATAATGTTTGTGATTGCAGTTTTATTTTTCTGCACAAATTTTTTGCAAACAGATTCGTGCACCTGACTAGTCAATCCTAATCATTGGCATAGTTTATTATTGTGTTAAAAATGGCGACTCCTTTTGAGTTGTGGAGGGGGACCTCCCATTTTAACCTAGTGGAATTTCCATGCCTATTACAAATCTATCTGTAACTTTTTTTTTGTAAAGCAAACTAATTCTTTCTGTGCCTGTAAGCTGTTGTAACATAGAAGATTACCATAGTGGTGCCTAGTTAAACGATATTTGTGTTGCACTTTTAAACATTCGCGAATCCATCTAGATTTGGTGCAATAGCTTTAGAATTTGTATCTGCCTAGATGTTCGGATACAACACCGATCCCAACCCCCAACAGGAATCCATCTCAAAGTCTTTGGCTCAGATAGTGGGGAGATGTTTTCCAATTCTGGCTTTCTTAGCAATTATGTTAGATTGACAAGCTGAACTCTTGCTTACCTTCGACCTTGTCTCATAATTTTTGGATCTCCAGCTAGCTCTTCATACTCGTGAGTCGTGATACACTTTTATGCCTGGCTGCAGATTACTTTGGGCAATATTAAGGCTGTACAACGGGATGGGACGAAATTATCGGGGCGGGATGGATTTTGACCGGGTCAGTGACGTGAGGGGCCTTAAACGGGACGGGATAAGCAGGAGGACCCGGTAGGCCCATCTCATCCCACTAACAAATGCGATGGGATGGGACGTGGGCCCTAAGTGGGCCTTTTTAAAACAATCATTTAAATATTTAAGCATTAAATTTGGCAATAATTATTTTTTTTATAGATAGAACAATTATTTTTTTAAAGTTGACAACGACTAAGTTCTTAAAGTTTGCAACGGCTAGTTTTTTTGTCTTTTTTGATAAACTTAAAACTTAATAAATTATAAAGAAACTAAGTAAAGAATTATAATTATAATATATTAAAGCAAAAGATTTGTAATGAAATATTTTAGTAATTATAATAAACTTGTAATTTATTTAATATAATCTCAATCTATAAAATAACTAAGTAAGACAATTCATAAAAGAAGTTACAAGGCTAAAGCCTTTTATTTTATTAAGAGAAGTTCCAAATTTCACATACAAATACAAGTCTTTTGAGAGCACCTAATCTAAGCAACCACCTTTTGGAAGGGTTTTGTTTGAACTAGCCTCTTTGTAGCTAATTATAAATTATCATACTAATATTTGTAAGCTTCTATATAGCTTCGTTGTAACTGATCCATAATTTCTCTTAGACATTGTTCTGGAATTGGTAATGTTGCTTGATGTTCCATGAGTTCCATGCCGTCATCGACTCCCAGTGCAAAGTATCTCATTGTATTCTTCTTCTTCTCTAGTGGTTAATTTTTCAAAACCAAGATTTCTTCTTTTTGAATTAATTCAATCTCTGAATAAGACGAAAATCTCTAGGTTGTCCTCCGCTAATGAATGTGATCTCCGATTTGAAATTTTGCCGCGCTAAAAGCACTATTTGATGCTACTGATGATGCTTTGAATAGCCAATATATCACGCTCCTTCACCATGCCAAAAGTTGTTTGTTCCCTTCTTCGTCTTTAATGCATTCCCATCCTTGATTAAGATAAGAATCAAGTTCATCATCAATAGAAGAATCAAATCCTGTTATATCCTCCATACCCTCCCATAGAAATTCTACTCTAGCCTTAGAAGTAGTAGCATTTTCACCACCTGTTGTTGCCGTAGATTTATGACTATGAAACATTGGTCTAGCATAAGAATATATGCTAGCTTGTGATTCTTCGAGAGATGTCTGTTCATTTTCTTGAATTTCTAAATTCTCATAAATTTTTCGAACAAGTCCCTTTGCACCTCTTATTTAAAAGATGTGTTAGAGTAGAAATTAAATAAAGTTGGGGGAATAGGAAAAAAATACTTTTTAAATTTTGCAATCATTTTATTAACGGCTAGTGCATACGTTATATTTGTTTCATACTTAGCAAATACAACAGAAATTTCACAAATATACCATAATATTTGTATAACAGTAGGATAATATATACCAGAAAATCATTTTGTAGCATAATAAATTTTTTCTCAAAATTTAGTTAGTTTTTTGATCTCATCTCAGTCAGACATAAAGGTTTGATCAGTGGGGATATTAAAAACATTCGTATAGGCAACTGATAATCATAAGCAACTTTAAGCATTTCATAAGTTTAATTTCTCCTAGTACAAACATCTTTTGTAATTTTTCTATACGGAACACATTGTTGTTTAAACTCACAAATTCTGCTCACTTTATTAGCACGAAAAATATAGCCGCAACCATGTTGTACTTTACCACAAGCATCAGAAAATAAATTAATACCACCTTTTACAACCAAGTTAAAAATATGGCATGCACATAAAGATGGAAAAAATATATTCTCATGAAGTTTCATCAACATGGCCATTTCATCGATATGTTTTCTAATTTTTAGGAGAAGGATTAGGATTAGGATTACTACAGCTAGCGCATTTACTACTTTTTTAAATGGGTTGGTTATGCCAAATACACTTTTAGGAGCCATAATTTAAATACAAAAATAACTTTAAAAAGTTAACACAAAAATTGAACACACAAACGAAACACAAAAATAGAACATGTAAAATAAATACAAAAATTAAGCACTAAAATGATACACAAAAATTAGATATTAAAATTAGGAGATGGAATGAGTGGATCGTAATTATATATCAAAACTTGAAGAAATTGCCCAAAAATTACTCTAAATACTTGACGAATTAATTTGAAGCTTGAAAGTTGCTCCAAAAATTCGCCCAAATACTTAAAACGTAATTGATTATGAGAAAATTGAGAGAAGAATATAGATAGAATGTAAGAGATCCGAGAGAGAATGATTGGTTCTTGCGGGAAAAAATAAAGAAGGATGAGGGTATTTATAGTTAAAACTAGGGCCAAAGTATAACTTAATAAACTTAGAGGTTAAATTAAAAGTTTGAGAAAGGGGGAGGGGGTGTTTTGGGTGGGTAGGGGCCAACAATGGCCGTTTATAGCAATTGCCAACAACTAATTTTTAAAAAAATGCCTTTGGCCAACGACTCTTTTTCAAAAAAAAAATCACGGGGGCTGGCAGGACGAGATGGAACCTTAACAGGCCGGCCCATCAGGACAAAATGGGCACCCCGTCCCATCCCGTTTAATATAGGTCCAGCCCCGTTTAACATTTAGCGGGCCGGACCCGGACCGGAACCGGGATTGGTGGAGCCGACCCGTCCCTTTGGAAAGATATAGACAGTATACCATCTGCTGAGCGTTTCTTTTCCTTATAGTGACAAAATAAAAACGGCATCCCAGTGCACGAAGCATCCCGCGTTCACACGGGATCCGAGAAGGGTTGCACTCTAAGAGGGTGTGATGTAGGCAACCTATCCTGATACCGAACCCGTGACCTGTAGGTCACACTGAGACAACTTTACTGTTGCTTCAAGGTTCCCTTGTGACAGTGACAATCCGAAGCAAATATTTGTATTTCCTCTAACTATATGCTAATTAGAAAAAATGCAATGACTGACTTTCTATGCTTGTTCCTCTCTGAATATACTTTCTATGCTTGTTTGGAGGGCGGAACCTAGCAGTAGATACCAGAATGAGGAAAAAGTTACTAACCTTTTGCTGGGTTTTGCATGTTTAAGAAAGTTCACATGGTATATAAGTTATAGGTACTTGTTTAGCTGGCTCGTAGGTACTTTTCAGATAATGTGGGCATGTCTTATCAAAAAAGAAGATGGGCATATTCAACTTGTCATTGCAGAATCCTTACACTCTGTTTTGTCCTCAGTACATGGTCACAACTTGCATCCGAGTTTGTTGATTTCTACCTTTTCATGTCAGTGCAGATTCTTTTTGGCTTTCTCTACATACTGGATCTAGCAATTGTCGTGTTCATCTACTTGAAGACAGATGTGGTAGGTTCTCTTCATGTATGAGTGGCTCCTCCAAGTTTTGTGGATAACCTTTTAAGCTAATAGATTCCTGAAAAGAGTTGTTATTGTGACTGTTATAGGACTGGAACCAGTGGTGAAATTCGTTAGTGTTGACTGTCTATTTTTATTTATGTCACTGAAATTGCCTTTAAGAAGAATGGGTCTCTACAGTTTTAGACAGGGATGTATTTTTGTCTTCTCGCAATGCCAAAATATACTGATCTCCAACACCATCTTAGTGCTGTTATGAATAAAACCTTATCAAAAGAATGAGTTTCAGACATCAATTGAGACCGGGTGACACGATGCATCTTCTTTAAGCTGGTCAATAGAGGACCTTTTTTTTGGAGGTGTCTTGGTAAACAGTAAATCTAAATTATTTCAACGGGATTCTGGAGGATAAATATGATGAAGCCAAGAAGTTATTATGTCGCTGAGAGGTATTTCTGAGAAAAAAAGAAAGAAAATAGTCAATCTTGAGACTGGTGAGACCTTTTATCGACATCATTCAAATCTTATACCGGGAGATCAGAGTTGTTACTCAGGTTATTTCCACAATTAAGTATGCATAGTTCAGAGGAAGTTCTAATATAAAAGGACATCTGAAAAAATCTGTCTAAACATCTCTCATAAAGGGGAGTCTCGACCAAATTTTGGGGATCTATATCTTTTCATACTGAATCGGGATTGGTTTTTACTGTAGTGAGGAAAATGTCTACAATATGTGTTACTTTCTTCTTCTTACCATTTTTCTCTCTTTTTCTAATTTAGCTTTCTCCTTGAAACTTGTAGTTTAAGTTCTTGTAGTAAATCTCAGAATTCATCCACTTGTACTTAGTAGAAAATCTTTTAAATGGTCGAATCACTTCGTTGGAGTTAAGATATGCTACAACTAATGGACAATAGAGTTGACGATTAAACTGCACTGCAGGTACCTTGGTGGGCTCTTTCCTTGCTTTCTCTGTCTAAAAGAGTTCACTCTATCTTTGTTCTTCGATTATTTAATGATTGTTTAGCCACTACTCTCCTCCATGCTGCATTGGTCTCAATTATTTATCAAAAATGGCATCTAGGGTTGGTAATTTTCAGGTATATTCTTGCTCAGCTTCGAGATTTTTATTTTTTAATTAATTTTTCTTTGCATCAGTGGATTAGCCATCAGTTAAGATTGATCAATGATCCTCTCTTTCGTACAGTGGAGCTGTTTCTATAAAGATGAATGTGCTCCTGTATGCACCACCTCTGTTGCTCCTGATGGTGAAGGTATACTATTGGCATTGGGACAGTTTAGGTTATTACAACTTAGGACATTGAACTGCATTTCTGAGTTACCTTTTGTATTATATGGTGGAAACTTGAAATACAGGCAATGGATATTGTTGGAGTGATCTCTGCTTTAGCAGGTGCTGCATTAGTGCAGGTGGGTATTCTCCAAGTTTCCTTTCTAATTCCTAATGCAATGATGTTCAGCTGTGTTGCATTATATATATCATCTCTACTCTTATTATTGTCTTCAGTACTGCAGTTGTGTTCTTTGTTAATGTTGTTTGGGAAATAGTTTTACCATTCCCTTGTTTCGGTAGGGAAGGTTTGTGGTTGCTCCAGGATCAAGGAATCACTTTCTTTTGCTACTCATGAATCACACGATGTTGTATCTTTTTACATTTGCTTGATCTGTATCTTCCATCCTTGATGCTCTTCAGCATCTTTCTAATTGTTATAATTTAATTTCCTCAGAAATCCTCTTACAAGTTTGTGGTCCATTTGCGTAGGTGAGTCAAGTGACAAGTATAATTCTGTTGGATGGAGCTTCTTCTGAACAAATTGTTTACCAATGATCGTGATGATTGGTGCAGATTGTCATTGGGCTACCTTTTGTCCTGTCACATCCAGCTTCATATATATCAAAAGCTTTCGATCTTGGTCGTGTTTTCATCCACTTCTGGTACTTTTTAAAAACAATGTGTGCAAATTTGGTACTCTTGAGGCACCATTTTATCATGGACTTTAAAGTTGCTGCCTTCCGTTTCTTGATTAAGTTATCTATTTATTTTATATCTCGATAAATCTCTTTTGTTGCGCAAGACAAATAAACAGTTTACCCCAGGATATTTATGACATCCCCATACTATTTACCTGTGGTATTATTTTTGAAAAACTATGGTGATGAGAGATTGTGGAACTATCAACTTGACAAACTTTTGTATCAACATGCATTAGCATCACATGAAACAGCATTGTTGTATTACTCATGCAATTTTTACCTCAAATGCCATTAAACAACACATTGGTGTTGTCTGCTAAATGTAGGAGATGCATGTTCTTACTTGCTGGTGTAGTTCCTTCTCTGTCTCATCCCTGTGGAGTTTGGGGCTCATTTCTTTCGCTTGACATAGACAGCAAAAATATATTTGCCCCATTTCCCGTGAATAGGCCGCTTCTCACCCTAAGTCTACCATGATCGTCAAACTAAGTTTAGTCTGATCCTAATTGGATATTAAGTTGATTTGGCATGCCTTCTAAAGTAATCTGACCATTGAGAACTGTATTTCTACCATCTGTTACTCCAAATTATGCTCATTTCGTGCTTTTCTTCAACTCCTTTGGAAAATACAGTTAATCATAACTCTCTGCTTTGTTGCAGGTCTGTTAACTTCAAATTTGTTCCTGAAGAAATCTTTGTTTCTAAAGCTTTTGCTCTCTCCTTGCTAGTTGCTCATCTCAGTCTGCTATTGATCTTTGCTCATTACAGATGGTGTAGGTGAGTGTTTCTCATATTATTATGACCGTGAATGTAGTGGCATTGCTATTCTGAAGTGTTGAAGTGGGAGATGAAAAGTCATAATATGATAATTGTATCTATTTCAAGTGTAAGCTCGGATACCATACTGTAATTCAGAACTTACTGACTAATTTTGAGTTGTAGAAGCAAGTTAACATCACATAACTTTTTCTTCCCCACACACAGGTAATGAGATTGGACTTCAATTTTCTTTTTCCATCTTTTGCAGGCATGAAGGTGGACTGTTTGCTGTCGTGCACTCTAAAATCAATCAACTGAATCTTAGAGTTGCTCACAGAAATCTGTCTCCAACTAACAGGGTCCTTCAAACTGACCGTAAGTAATATCTGTTTTGGGTTTCTCTTTACTTAAAGACCAAGTTTGTTGAAGTATCACTAGTTTTTGCTTGATTTTGGCATGATTTATGGTTCCTGAATTGGATCTGTCTATCTTATTTTCAGATATTGTGACGACTATGTTTGTCGGGAATTTCATTGGCATTATATGTGCCCGATCCCTCCATTACCAATTTTACTCCTGGTAAGTTCTGCAGCTCATTTTTTTTCTTTAGGTTGTGGATTCTATCTCAACCTCCTCCATTCCCACATTTTTTTTTTTGAAAAGAAGCTTCAATCCTAAATCAAATGTCTTGAAGTTGTTATTAAGGGTTGACTAATATTTCCAGATTGAGTTTAAAGATGACTAAATTTTTCGTTCAAAATAAAATAAACTACATAAAGTATTAAAATATGCAACTTTTCTCATTTTAAATACTTGAAAAGCTTTAGCAGTTTTCTTGGTAAGGAAATATTTGAAAAGCGTTAGTAAATGATACTTCAGATTGACTCTTTGAATAGTTAACATTCAGCTTATGATAGATGCATGCTTTTATAATCTCATGTTTGTATTGAGCACGGTTCTGGCGGGAACTTTGCATAATAGTACATCACATATTTCAAGAGGACTAATATAAACCTCCTTTTGTAAGTAACCAAACAGTAACTGAAATGTGTAATGGGTATCCATTTTAATGGTAAACTCTCATGTTGTAACTTAATTATTGCGAGTCACTAAAATGAATGGAGCTTTCCAGACCAGCCTAATAATAACTTCAGATTCCTCAACATCGCATTGAAGGTGTTAACAGGACTGCTAGCTTTTATTTTTTCCTTTTCTGATAACCAAAAACTCTCTAAGGGCAAGTGGCGCATGGTTTGAAACTCGATGGATATGGGCCCGTCCCTTTACCCTTTTCCACTTAAATACCAGGTTTTTTATTTGTGGCAAGGTTCAAACCCCGACGTTGGTCTAACTCACATAACGCTGTTCACTCTTACCATTAGACCAAAGTGTTGCGGACGTGCAGCCTGCTTTTAAGGGAGAAAATGTTTATTTTTAAACTGCTAATTGAGTAGTTAAGCATACTTTTATGGACTTTCTATGGTGAATCAGCCACACACTGTTCTAGAGGAAGAGAAGAAGAACCCAAAACTCAGTCCCCCACTCTACCTACTAACATGGCACCAGAACAAGGCATAAAAAGCCTTGATTAGTACTCCCTCAGTTCCATTTTATGTGAACCTAGCATTTCCTTTTAGTCTGTCCAAAAAGAATGAACACTTTCTTAATTTGGTGACAATTTAGCTTAAAATTACAACTCTACCCTCAACGAGAAACTTTTGTAACCACACAAATACTCTGGGCCCATTTTTGACTTGTTTAGGACCACAAATTCTAAAAGTCTTCATTTTTTCTTGAACTCCGTGTCTAGTCAAACAAGTTCACATAAATTGGAACGGAGGGAGTATTATTAGCCAAGCAGATAGAAAATTGCTCCCTTTTCATTGGTTTCCTGGATTCTATGACAATGTTTGACCTAGATCTTGTTTGCAGGTACTTTTATAGCTTACCATATCTATTGTGGAAAACACCATTTCCAACCCTCCTACGGTATTCAACTTGATACTCAAGCTTCTTTATTTGCTTTAGTTTTATGGTAATTTCTGTTCCAGATTTATACAAGTTTAGTGCTGTTGTGCAGTTTACTGTTGTTCGCAGCTGTTGAGTTTTGCTGGAATGTCTTTCCCTCCAATAGTTTCTCATCAATACTCCTCCTCTGTGTTCATTTAATCATACTGGGGGGTTTATGGATCAGTTCTCCGGAATATCCATATGTTGGAAAAACAACCTATAAATCATCATTTGAGAAGAAGGCCAGATGAAGCACTACATGTTTTCTCTCTGAGAACTGGTTATGCATGTCTGCCCTCATCCTTGACCACCATAGTGTTGAATCTGATACTCTAACCAGAAAGATGTTTGGTTTTACTGAGAGGAGTTTTTGTTTATTCTGTTAAATTGCTAGTATAATTTTAAATCCTTACTTTGTTATTTGTTTAGATAGCACACAACAAAGCTACAAAGCGGTTCACAACCACCATCTTAGATTCTAAAATCCATGCATACGACCAGAGGCGGAGCCAGGATTTTAATGTTATGGGTTCTGGATTTAAGAACGACGATTTCAAGTAACATTTAAGGATTCATTAGCATAAATCTGAATCAGACTTCAAATTTCAAAAAGTCAGCCTTTCTTCTTATTTTTCTGTATGGTTTATTTGTTATCAAGTCAGCTTTTGGTTAATTACAGCATGCTGCGTGCAGGGACGTAAGCATGAGTTTTCCGAAGTGATATCGACATTTAAAGAAGTGAACCAATAAATAAAATATTATAGTAAAATCCTATTTCATATTTTTTTTTTTAGAAACAATAATTTAAGTACCCTAATACAAATTTCTCTTGGAAGAGTTCTAAGTAATATTCTTGTTTAGAAGAGACCAGAAATGTCTAATCTAATTTAGTCTCGTGTAAACGCCTAATTCCCACGAAACACTCTTATGATAAATTCTCTAGACGTTCCACATCAGGCATCGAAATGCACTTATTTGGACCCTTTGAAGGTATTAGTCAATCCATAACCTTAGAAGGCTCTCTTTGATTGTCCCTATTCATCAGAGAACAATATTCTTTTCGTAGCTACTGATAAAAGACAAATTATTTTTGTAGCTCCAACTGATTTTATACTCCTTGCTCAAGGAGGCGTTACCGCTGATCAATAAGGACCTAAAATGCCCCTGAACTATTCATTTTGGTATAATAATACAATCCATCCACCTATTAGGTCAAATATACCCTTCTGTTAATGTTTTTGGCTCACAAAAGCCCTTTGAGTTAACGGAGAGACACGTGTTATTGTCCTATTGGCACATTCTTAATATTTCTTATTTAATTAAAAAGACCCATTATTCATATCCGAAAAATAATTTCTAAAGCAATTTTTCTAATTTTCTTTTTTACTAAAAACTGAAGAAAAAAAAAAGGGAATGTTTTTGTAAAAAGAAAAAATATAAAAATTAATTTTCTAAAGCAATATTTTGGTAAAAATTGGAAAAAAAGTAGAAAATTGCTTTCCAGTTTTTTCCAGTAGAAAAGTAGCAATATTTTATTAAGAAAAGTAGAAAATTACTTTCCAGTAAAACGTTAATGTTTGGTATCAAAATTTTAAGGGTTAATGTTTTTTAAAACGTTAATGTTTTTTCCAGTTGAAAAGTAGAAAAAGAATTTCCAGTAGAAAAGTAACAATATTTTCTAAAACATTATTCTGCTTGTTTTTCTATTTTTTTCAAAAATATTGCTTTAGAAAATTGCTTTTAGATTTTATTTTTGTTTTTACAAAAATATTATTTTAGTAAAAAATATATTTTTTTTGTAAAAAAATTGGAAAAAAAATTCCCTTTTTTACTTCAATTTTTAGTAAAAAAGAAAATTAGAAAAATTGCTTTAGAAATTATTTTTCGGATATGAATAATGGGTCTTTTTAATTAAATAAGAAATATTAAGAATGTGCCAATAGGACAATAACACGTGTCTCTCCGTTAACTCAAAGGGCATTTGTAAGCCAAAAACACTAACGGAAGGACATATTTGGCCGTATATATGGATGGAAGGCATTATTGTACCAAAACGAATAGTTCAGGGACATTTTAGACCCTTTTCCGAAAAAAGTTTGATCACCTATTGACAAATCATTATCGATGATATTGACTCTCCCATAGAAGATAATATAAATCCAAAATCCAATCCATTGTGTAAATAACATAAATGAAGAAGATCAAAGTTCAAGGCATGTCGATTGGCCGGACCTTGCTACTAGTAAAAGTTTCTAAAAACTATCAACTGACCCTATTACATGGAGTATTCACAGGTAACTCTTAAAAACAGTGTGAAATTCCCATGTATAGACTCGTGGCACAGTATTTTGTTAAATTTTCGTGTATTTTGAAGAATCTGCACAAAGCATCCATACTCATACAAGACAGTCATTCAACACTCTAAAGATAAATGTAACACAAGATTGACCAATATGAGGATATAACTCAAGCCAAGAAAGCACTTAGAAAAGCAGCTAAAAGAACTTTCCTTCTCAAATATACAAATCAATTGGGCACAAAATTATTACATAGCACAGTTTACTAGTCATTATCATTGTTGAATAATTAAAGACTTTACATACCTCTTCAGAAAGAGAACAAAAGTATGAAATCAACAAATTAACCATTTCTCAAAATCCTTTAGGCCCATCAGTCTCCTTCAAAACCCCAGGCTCTTGATTATCAGTCATAGAAAGACAATACTTAGCAATCTCTCTAAATTTAGGAACACTTCTCAAATCCACCTTTGTTCCATCCTTCAAAGTGATAATAACATCACCCCATTCACCAATAAACCTTGGCACAACCTGAACATCTTTGACCACTTTATATGAAAAGTCACTCCTCTCTTGACCAGTTAGCCCTGAAATAACTGTGACCCTCAAATTTGTAAACCTGTACCTCAAGTACAAAGCCCTAAATACTGCAGCTAGGGTTAACGGCATCCAAACAAGAGTGAAACCCAGAAGAAGGTTAGCTAAAAGGTCTCCGTAGTGAGCTCCGCCGTCGAAAAAGATGGTTTCTTGATTGGGTTTGGAGGAGGATGTGGTGGCTGCTACTGGCTTGGAGGACACGTGGAGCTTGGTTATTGGCCTGTTGCATTTTGGGATGGCAGATATGAAGGCTATTCTGGTAATTTTGTGCAGAGAATTGGTGGTCGGAGTGAGGAGTGGGGCGGGGGCGGAGGAAGTGGTGGTGGCCATGGCCATAGTTTTATCCGTTAGGATGAATGGTTGGTTGATAGTTAAGAAGGAATTTTGAGAATTCAGTTTCCATTGGATTTTGTCAACTTTCTAGCCACTAGTTATATGGAAATTAAAATCGTTTTTATTTTTTTGAAATAATAACTTTAACATAAATAGGAAGGACTAACTTATCGACATAAATAAGAAAATCATCAATAAAATGTTTGATCAAATTTTTGAAGTTTACTTATTTTAAAAAGTACTGAAAAGAGCATACAGAGAAGCAATTTGTAAATGTGTTTACCTTGAAAATACGAGTGACAATTAAATTTGATTTGTGGTTTTAAAGTTACGTGATTAGATTCAATACCAATTAATAGTCAAGAAATATGAAGTAGAAGTGAACGAAATAAGAAGCATATAGAGCAGCAATTTGTAGTTGTGTTTATCTTGAAAATACGAGTAACAATTAAATTTGATTTGTTGTTTTAAAGATACGTGATTAGATTCAATACCAATTAATAGTCAAGAAATATAAAGAAGTGAAAGAAATAAGTAGATCAAACCAATACAACTCTGCAGTAGCGACAACGAGCTTAGTGACCTCGAGGTGAGTTTAGAACAACAAGAACAATTAAGCATGGAAAGTAAAGTAAGAGCAGTAGAGCTAAAAGATAATTCTGATGAATATTAGGCAAAAAGTAGAGAGTATATTCGTTGCTCAATGACTAGATGATGTTACAAATGATTGGGGGCCCCTTTATATAATATGGGAACCCTAAATAAGGTATATTCTATTTACAATAAGGAATATTCTTGGTACAACTGTCTAATCGCCTAGTATGGAATAGTACACCCTTATTCCGGAATTTGCACCATGATCTTGGTGATGTGGCATGAATCTAGCCCATTCTGTTAAAAGTCCATAACTGTACTATTTCAGGGTCGAGCAGACTCAACCTTAGTGTGCATCTCACTCTATCTTCAAACTCGAGTCTGGTCCTCGAGCTCGAACTTGAGCTTTGTCACGCCCCGAACCTGGGCCTGGACGTTACACGATACCCGGGGCCTGACTACATGCGACCAAGAAAACTAACTGGCTGGCTGAATCAACATCTGATATCATAACATACTGAATGCCGAAGATAAACCAACACATGATGATATACTGAAAGTCTGGATGATATAAATCAAAGTGCGAAAATACTAATACAATTCTGAAATATATTTGTAGCCAACATGGCTTAATATGGAAGGCCTGTGATTCTATCTAACTGTTACTCTAGTCTATGAAGCCTCTAATTTATACCGAAAATACTGATTGTCTGAAAATACTGAAGTAGTAATGATAATGCCCCAAAAAAACTAAGGATCACCAAATAACAGGTACAAGAATCCTAGAACTCTGAATCATCAACCTGTAAATCATTACCTACATTGTAAGATATAGGCCCCAGGCAAAAGGGACGTCAGTACATTTGAATTGCACTGGTATGTAAAGCAACTGAAAAAAGGAATTGTAAATGCTGAAACTGAAACTAAGAATTGATAATTGATAACTGAAATGATAACTATTGAAACTGAAGCTGAAATGATATAACTTTGGGGAAATGTGCTTTGTCATATCTGTGAGCACGTGATTTTTGCCTAACATGAATTACTCCCACAAAATCAAAACAAAAATTGTCTATTTTTATGGTGTGTATTTTTGTGAATTTTTGTGTTATTTTTTGTATTTGTTTGCATTTGTATATACGTGATTATATTTGTTTAAATTAATATAAAAATAAAAAAAAATACATTGCATGTGTATATAAAATTCATGTTTACAATTTAGAGCAATTAAGTTTGTTTACGAAAATGAAAAAAATAACAAAATGTGTATTTTTGCATTTTTATGTTTAAATACCTAATTGTGTGATTTTATATTTAATAATTTATGTGTGTAAATTGTTAGTATGACTAATTTAGTATTTTGATAAGTTAATTTGATTTTTTTTAGTATAATTTAGAATTATAATTAGGGAAACAATGAAAATTAAATAAGAAAGAGGGGGAAATCAAATTTGGGCCAAAGATTCAATTTAATTCGTAAGGCCCAAACGTCCTGGCCCAGTCCAATTTGCCCACGCCCGGATCCATCTCCCAGCCCCATCATCCCTTTGATCTGAGCCGTTGGACTCCTTCATCCAACGGCCCAGATTAATTACTTAATTTTAATTATCCAAAACCCTAAACCCTTTCACACCCCAACCAAACAGCCCCTTTTCTTTAACTCTTCTTCACCCTGCGATTTCCGGCCGCCTCCTGCCACCGTGAACCGCCGGCCGGAAATCGCCTCCGCCGGCGGTTGCGCTCCAAACCACTCCATTTTTTCACACCAAGCTCGCCTCAACCTCCCCATCTCGATTCCCCTATCCGCTAGTTTCAAATACCCCCGGAACTCTTCGAATCTCTACCTTAAACCGTGAACCCTAGTGGCGGCGCCGCCTCTAATTGACCCAAATTAATACCAGACCTTCACCTCACCTCCCTCACACGCTAACCCTTGCTATTTCGGCTCAAATCTAACCGGAAACCAAAGAACCCCAAATCGAAGTCCAAGAACCCTAAATTCGAATTAGGGATTTCTTCACGGGATTTTTTCGGAGATTGAGGTCTATTAGACCTTAATTGACGTGTTTTCACTTGGAAAAAAATCGTTAGATATTGTTTGAATTCCGGCCAGAAAGCCGTGAAACTCTTCTACAAAATTCCGGCCAGAAAGCCGTTTGAACCTTCGTGAAACCATGACTTTCTTACCCAATACCAAAGAGTCTTTTAATCACTTTCTGTGTCACAACTAACTCACGAAATTTTCCTAGCAAAACTGGGGGAGAAAAATTTCGTTCGTTTGTTTGTTTTGTTGTCTAAATAGGTTTGACCTCGGGACGCAAGGATCGAGATAGCCTACAAATGGAACATCAATCCAGAGTGAAGAAAAGAAGAAAAGAACCAAAAGAAAAGAGTTCAAATGTTGGAGTAAACAAAGGCACGATTGCTCAGAAGATGATTGAAGTAACAAGCTCCGCCGACTCCGTTTCACTCAATGTTACCGAAATAAACAAGCACGTACAGCTTGCGGAGCATCAAGATTCAGATCGAGGTCTACAGCAAATCAGCTAAGATTCAAGATCAAGTTTTCAAGAAAATCATAGATAGGAATCTTGTAACTCGTAGTTTGATAGCATAGCTAGTTCAGCTTTAATTTCTTTTGGTGTAATAAGGAGATCAGTAAGCAGTAAGCAGCAACATGCAGCAACGATAGCAACAGTAATAGCAAAGTGTCAGTCCACGGTAGTCCCAGCTACCAAAACTTCCCGAACTACATTGACCTGATTCCTGTTTAGCCCAGGATATGTAGGAGGCCTCCGAAGCAAAGGCTCGGTCAAAACTCTTTCAAAATGCTTCCCACGGAGTATTCAAACGGGCAAAAATCGCTCGTATTTGCTCATTTATCTTTGCACGAAAACTCTTCGTGGTTTCCGCGCAAAGAGGGGCACGTTGTGAGCACGTGATTTTTGCCTAACATGAATTACTCCCACAAAATCAAAACAAAAATTGTCTATTTTTATGGTGTGTATTTTTGTGAATTTTTGTGTTATTTTTTGTATTTGTTTGCATTTGTATATACGTGATTATATTTGTTTAAATTAATATAAAAATAAAAAAAAATACATTGCATGTGTATATAAAATTCATGTTTACAATTTAGAGCAATTAAGTTTGTTTACGAAAATGAAAAAAAAAATAACAAAATGTGTATTTTTGCATTTTTATGTTTAAATACCTAATTGTGTGATTTTATATTTAATAATTTATGTGTGTAAATTGTTAGTATGACTAATTTAGTATTTTGATAAGTTAATTTGATTTTTTTTAGTATAATTTAGAATTATAATTAGGGAAACAATGAAAATTAAATAAGAAAGAGGGGGAAATCAAATTTGGGCCAAAGATTCAATTTAATTCGTAAGGCCCAAACGTCCTGGCCCAGTCCAATTTGCCCACGCCCGGATCCATCTCCCAGCCCCATCATCCCTTTGATCTGAGCCGTTGGACTCCTTCATCCAACGGCCCAGATTAATTACTTAATTTTAATTATCCAAAACCCTAAACCCTTTCACACCCCAACCAAACAGCCCCTTTTCTTTAACTCTTCTTCACCCTGCGATTTCCGGCCGCCTCCTGCCACCGTGAACCGCCGGCCGGAAATCGCCTCCGCCGGCGGTTGCGCTCCAAACCACTCCATTTTTTCACACCAAGCTCGCCTCAACCTCCCCATCTCGATTCCCCTATCCGCTAGTTTCAAATACCCCCGGAACTCTTCGAATCTCTACCTTAAACCGTGAACCCTAGTGGCGGCGCCGCCTCTAATTGACCCCAAACTCGCACCCAACCTTCACCTCATCTCCCTCACACCCCAACCACCGCTATTTCCACTCGAATTTGGACAGAAATTGTCGAGCCCCAAAACCAAAGTTCAAGAACCCTAGATTTGAATTAGGGATTTTTCGTTTAAATTCAAAGGGGAATTGAGGTCTAATAGACCTTAATTGGATTGTTTTCATTTGAAAACACTTCAATTAAGGTCCTTTCGACCTCGAATGAACGAGACCCAAGTCGGCCGAGTCTCCGTTTCTTTTGTTTCAAGGTATTTCTTTGAGTTTCTTCTCTATTTTTGTTTAATTATACTCATTCGCTTTAGTGGTTTTTCGTTTGTTATTGATTTTGTTGTGATTTCATCAATTCTCTGTTTTTCTTCATCTCTTGGGACCGTTTTATTTGGTCGATTTGTTGTTTCCGATTGATTGCTATGAATGATGTTGCTATAAAATAAGAACTCGATTCGATATTTCGTCGAATAGACAATTCTTCATTTTGGACTGTTCTAGCCGAGAATTTGCTTGACTCACTGTTTTTTTGAGATTGATTATCGTAATTGATTGATTGTTGTTCGTTGATAAGTGTGTGTATTCGAGTCGATTATTGAAGTCGAATAACATTCTTGCTTCTTGGATTTTTTCTTCTTCTCTCGGCTTAAGTGTTGAAGAATGAAAAAATTTGTTCATCGATTGTGTGTTATTGATTGTGTTTGTTGTAATCGACTATACGAATGTCGTCGATTAGGTTCGTAGTTTCGTTTGTTAGAACACTAGAGCTACAAATCCGGCATTGGCCGAGATTCATTGATTCACTGTTGAATTGAATTAAGTTTGTTTGGTTGATTTTAGTTTATAAGTTAACTGCTGATAGTTGTTTTAACTTAAAATCTGAAAGCCAACAGATAGTTTGTCTAAGAGGTGTAGTGCACATGGGAACTATGTCACATGTTTTGAACAGAAAGAACAGGCTTGCCAATACACCTTTTCATTTTAAAAATAGGACTGGACAGAGAGTTGTCATGATAGTTCTTAGTGTATTAAACCCTTGTGAATGCTCTTTAGAGCTGGAAAATCAAAGGCACATGGGAGGATGATTTAGAGGTTCAAAGAGAGGCATGTGCAAGGAATATTTGACAGGTTTTGAGGATTGTTTTCTTTGCCTATAAAAGAAAGAGGCACTGGAAAACAGAGGACAGAGAGCACACGTTTGAGAGTGTTTTCACACACACACACAGAGACATACTCTCACATTCAGAACAGATTCATACACTGGCAAACAGAGATACATACACTCACACTCACATAGATACAATCACTGGAAAAACAGAGAGAGACAGAGAGAAATACACATTCTGAAAAACAGAAAAGTAAGGAAGAAAAGCATTGGTTTGGGTTTTAAAATCTCAGTTCTGAAAGTTTGAGAAAACAGTGAGTTTTAGAGTCTATACGATCAGTTTTAAGGTTCCTTCTAGCCATTATCTGGGAGTTTTGTTTGAAAGGATTAGATTGAAAGATTTCAAATTGTTTGAAGGTTTCTTTTAAGGCTGCTGGCTTCAATCTTGTTTGATATCCTGTTTGGCTAGGATTTCTTTGGTTGCAAACTATTGGTTTTCTCTGTTGGTGTAAAATTCTGGAAATCTCATTTTGTTACTGGGCTATACATTTGGCGGATTTAAATTATTCTTAGTTGCTGTTGGTTTTCTGTTGCGGTTTGTTCTGTTGGAGCTGCCTACTGATATTTCTCTTCCATTTTCCTGCTTGAAATTCCAGGTACACAATTTCGATTTCATTGTTGGTGTAGACTTGAAATTAAGCTGGAAATGAGAATGCCTGTTGGTTTTACGCTTTGGATCACTACCTGTCAACTTCAAATTAAATTAGATCTTCTACATGTGTGTTCATTAGTTTTGTAAAGCATATTTGTATAACTAGAATCGCTGCATGTTTCAATTTGAATCATGAGTTGTGAAATCGAGCCAACCTCTTAGTTAGAATGTAAATATTTTTTTTAATTTTGATATTATGTTTGAATCACTGTCACGAGTTTGTAGTAACTAAAATTTTAAATAGAGTTTGAGTTAGCTTCATAATAAGTATGCTTTACAAGTTTGTAGTAACAATGGTTTGTAGTTAAAACTTTAGTGTTAGGACAAAATTTTATTCCCTTTCCGAACAAGTTTGTAGTAACAGTGGTTGGTTTCAAAAAATAAAACCTTAGAGTTAGCTTTGCAATTCGTTAGTTAGTATCAATTGTCCTAATTTTACAAGTCACGCGCAAACGAATTCTCGATCTAGTTCGGTAATAGAGTTCAAGATGTATTAAAATCAGGATGTATATACTCATGTCTCGTTAAGAGCTTTTATTTGAACCAAATTCAATCCCGTTAAGAGCTTTTATTTGACCCTAAGTCAACAAGTCATGGAATAAGATATCATTTTGTACATGTTTAAATTAGAAACGACAAAACTATGCATCTTTAGATAAATTGAATTTTTGTTTAGTCTAGAAATCTTTTTTTTAATCGATATAGTTTCAAAGTAATCTGGATATTTTTTTTATTATTATTATTTACCTATCTGTCAAAGTCCGAGTCCATATTGTAATTAGTCTTTCTTTTGGTATGGTTTCAAATTAATAGAGCGATTTAAAGTTTAATCAGAGCATATAATTTATAAGCATGTATAAAATCAGGAATTTTTAGCCATTTATAATAATTGAAGCGACCGTGCTAGAACCACGGGATCTGGGGGTGCCTAACACCTTCCCTCGGGTCAACAGAATTCCTTACTTAGAATTTCTGGTTCGCAGACTTCATTGGGAAAGTCGTAAATTTCCTCGATTCGGGATTTAAATAAATCGGTGACTTGGGACACCATAATTTATTCCAAGTGGCGACTCTGAAATAAATAGAATAATCCCGTTTCGAATATTGTCACTTAAATTGGAAAAACTCCCTCGCGCATCTACCCTCCGGGGTAGGGGGCGCGCCAAAAGGAGGTGTGACAGCTCTGGCGACTCTGCTGGGGAAACAAACCCAGAACTACTGGTTCAGGGTTTAAGAATTCGAGCTTTGAATAATTATTTTATTTGGCTTATTTATTATCTGATTTTATTACATGTTTATATTTTATATGCTAAATGTTGTTTTACCGCTTTGATATTTTGTGAACTGTATATAAATTGTGCCGATACCCATTTTTTTTTCTTTTTGAGTCTTTTGAAATACAATACCGGGCATTTGCTGGACATAGCCCGTTTTTCTCAAGATAGCTGTGGTGCTTGGCACCCGTGAAGGATTTTGTAGTCACACATGTTTAGGCGGAGAGTTTTGTCAATTAAGCCTGAAAGCCATGCTACCGGTGCACTGACACTCTTCGGCTCGAGTTGTCCGCTCGAGTTAAAGCCAGTCTAGACACTTTTCCAACATGATGATGACTTAGAATAACAAGACCTTATGCCGGATCCCCGATAGGAACGTTTATTTGCATCACGTGCATATTTGACTTAGGAGGCTCAACACAGGGGTTGGGCCTGTCTAGGACAGGTGTACCTGAAACAAAAAGACCAACTTGTTGCATCTTTTTGTGTGCATTTATTTGTTTCGATCTTACATGCCGACCTGTTTGTTAAAAAGAGGAAGAAGTGGAAAACGTCAGGGTATATAGTTAAAATAATTTTATGAAAATAGTTAGTTCTTTGAAAATAAATTCTGAAAAAATGCAAAAAACAAAAAAAAAATTAAAAAAAAAAAAAAATTTCAAACTAAATTTTCTTAATTTTATGAAAATAGTTAGTTCTTTGAAAATAATTTCTGAAAAATGCAAAAAAAAAATTCCAAACTAAAGTTTCTTAATTTTATGAAAATAGTTAGTCCTTTGAAAATAATTTCTGAAAAATGCAAAAAGAATTCCAAACTAAATTTTCTTAATTTTATGAAACTAAAAAAAAAAAAAAAAAAAAAAAAAAAAAAAAAAAAAAAAAAAAAAAATCCAAATAAATTTTCTTAATTTTACAAAAATAGTTTAGTTTCTTTGAAAATAAATTTCCAAATAAATTTTCTTAGTTCCTTTGAAAATAATTTGTTTTAGAAATGCCGTTTAAAAAATAGTTCGTTTTCTTTTCTTAAAATGATTTAGTTCTTTTATTTTCGAACTACGCAAGTTTGATTCTCACCAAAAATGAGATACGTAGGCAACCCATATCGGGCTCAACTAATACTGATTTTTTTTAAGAAATATATATATATATATATATATATATATATATATATATATATATATATATATATATATATATATATATATATATATATATATATATATATATATATATATTAGAATTAGGAATTCTGTCCTTAGTCGAGAGTTAGGAAATTTTGCAAAAATAGCCAAACGCCTCAAAAGTGGCGCCGGAGGACTAATTTCGCAAAACGGAATATAGACATCACACTGGTATCTTGTTATACAGCCTTCAAATCTTCTTCAAGTGTTGAAAGGCCGTATTAACAAGATTCGTTTTTTTATATAAAAAAATAAATAAATAAAAAAAAAAAAAAAATTGAAAAAAAAAAAATCTTAAATCCATTTTTTATCTTTTCTAGGATCAGCATGACTTCCTCGCAACGAATCGGCCAGAAAAGGGTGAGAGACGAAATGCCACCTATGTTCACGGTCCAGGACAAAACCCCAGATCGGCTCCGTAAATGGTGGACTAGTTTTTCAGCTTGGGAAAGAAATCAAGTTCACAAGCACCTCAAATTTCTTCCGGACATCATGATGATAAAACCGGATAAAAATGTGATCAGAGCTTTAGTGAGTTTTTGGGACTCAACAAGCAATGTGTTCAAATTCCGGGATTGTGAAATGACACCCACTTTGGAAGAATTGGGCGGACTCACAGGGCTCGGAAGAGATTTGCACAAGATGAGACCTGCAGCTCCTAGGCAGATGAGTGTGAATAACTTCTTGAAAAAGCTATGTCTCCGGCGGGTTCCCCTCGGTTGTCTGGAGAACGGTTGGGTGCCACTAGATTATCTCTACGACAGATTTGGTGATAAGGAAGGGTTTGGGAAATTCTCAAACGTCGAATTTGTTCAACCAGTTGAATTATGACGCCTGGGGAGACTTAAGGATTTATGCCTTTATGATCGCTTTTTTGGGAACCATGGTTTTTCCCGAACGTGGCGGACGCATCGGAATCCGTTTGGCTGCGGTGGTCTCATATCTACAGAGTAACGAGGAACACACTGTTCTTCCGATGATACTAGGAGACATCTTCCGGGCCTTAACTCGGTGCCAAGAAGGACAAGACTATTTCGAGGGTTGCAATATTTTATTACAAATGTGGTTTATAGAGCATCTCTACCATCACCCAATTGTGATAAACTTCAAAGCAGATTGGCTGAATTATATTCGCTGTCATACAAACAGAGCCGCCCGTTGTAGCCTTCCAGAAGACTTGAGGACTTGGCAAGAACTCCTCAACTCTTTGAGAGCCGATCAACTTACCTGGAATTATTATTGGTTCCCTTCCGCCAAAATCACGCATATGTCGACATACCGCCCATTCTACATATTAATGGGTTTCAGGGGTTTCCAACCATATGCCCCGCTACGTGTCATGCGGCAGCTGGGAAGAGAATAGAAAAGGGCCCCAATTGAGGATATGCGATCATTTGTATGGGAATTTGTGACAGAAGAGACCCCGAGGGAGACTTATGCACAGAAGGTGTGGTTCGGTAGTCGACTCTCCGACATCAACGAAATGGTTGCCGATCGGGAACGGGGAGAAGTGAGTCTCGCTTATCTTGAATGGTTCCACAACCAACCAATACCGGAGCAAAGGTCCGAAAGGTCAGTGAAGTATGCCGTCGATTGGGAGAGAGAAATAGAAGCCAGAGTTAGGGAGGTTGAGCATGAAACAGCACAAAATTTCCAATCTTGCATCAACACTTTAAAAGAAGACAAAGGAATCCTGGAAGCAGCCATGGACATACAACAGGCTGACTTCGATCGGGAAAGGGCCGGTTGGGAGCAGGAAAGAGAAGCACTCCAAACTCGAATTCAAGAGATGCAATTGGCCGCGGAAAGGTCAAGGAGGAGTCGGAGTGATCAAATGCTAATAAACAATTTGGAAAGGAAAGCCTTTGAACACCAAGAAGACTTGGAGAAGGCAAAAGCGGCTTTGGTTGCAGTTCGGACAAAATGGAAGAGAGCGGCCCACCAAGAAGCACTCCGTCTACAACAAGTAGAGAAAGACCATGATGCGATCATCGTTGATTTGAGAAAAGCAAATGCCACTCTTAAAGAGCGAACTCTCAGGCAAGTCCAGGATGCTAAAGCAGATAGAGACCGTTGTCACAACTTGATGGCACTGATGGAAAGACAAATAGATAGGCTCTTGGACCATGTCTCCGGCAACTCTCAAGTATTAGGGGCAAAGAACGGGCACATAGGGCAG
Source organism: Nicotiana noctiflora (assembly GCA_032618575.1). Classification (NCBI taxonomy): domain Eukaryota; kingdom Viridiplantae; phylum Streptophyta; class Magnoliopsida; order Solanales; family Solanaceae; genus Nicotiana; species Nicotiana noctiflora. Next base: position 94,866 of record JASVEL010006142.1, on the reverse strand, counting down.
CTGCTCAGAGAAAAAGACATAATCAGAACCAGGATCAATGAGATCGGGCACTACATTACTATGAAGTGTTTGAACTGCGAACGAGTACCTCGGCCTGCCCTCTTTTCTTCAATCATGGAATGTGTCCACCAAGTCATGGCAGAATTGGAAAGCATACAGAAAGATCTCACCCCAAGAACTGCAGCAAGGCCAGACAACGCCCCCCGGGCGCAAAGATTCGAGGCTTTGGAACATGCTTAGGAGAGTCTTTTGTTTTAGAGTCTGTTTGTCCTTTTACAAGTTTTTCTCCATTGTTGTATTTTGCAAGTTGTTTCAAGTTTTAAGTTTGTTGAAATAAAATTCATGAACACTTCATCTTATGTCTATTGTTTCCGAACTACGCCCGGTCTGATTCATGCGGGGACATGATACGTAGGCAATCCACATAAGATTCGACCATCACTAAAAAATAAATAAATAAAAATAAAAATGAAAAAAAGGGGGGGGGGAAAGAAGTTAAGAGAAAAAGAAGATCGATGAAAGACGAAAGCGAAAGAAAATACAAACCGGAATGACGCATCGCAAACGAATACATGTAGCAACATTATCACCCGTATAAGTGCATCACACCCAACGTGAGATTACTTATCTGTTATGTTGTTTCAGACTAACCGTTTGTTTGCCAAATTCAGGTTTTAGTAAAAGTGGTTGACTTTGCGTTAATCTGGCACCACATTCGTACTTCACAAGGTCCAAAGGAAAAGTTCGGCAGCCTGAGAGTACTCATTCCTATTTCACTAGATCAAAAAGGGTGCCGACATGTCTTCAGAAATGCCTTTAGCAACCATCCCCGTTTCAGAGGAAAGCTCATTGACAACCATCCCGGCTACTGAGTCGGCAGCTTTGGAAGAGAATAGAATGCCGCGTTGCCGCATGCTCGAGATGTTGGACGATTGGAACAACGGGAAAGAGCCCCCGAGTCTGGTCCCTGGGTTCCCTGAAATTCTTCTCAGGTCAAGCGGTATTTCAAATACCCCCATCAATTACCCGCCTACTCTGTTCGGGTATTCCAATGCTACAAACCTCTCTGAATCACCCTCCACATCCCATCCTCGGGTAGCACCACATGATACATCTGCAAGAACGTCCGTTGAATTGCCAGTTCCAATCACAACGCACCCCACCGCACATGCTCCTTTCTTCGACTCCTCATCCTTTACATTCCCAGCGCCACCGCTCACACGGGACCATACCCAGGTTGCAGCCAATACATATTCTCAGCCACCTCGATATGAGTTCCTTCCGAGCCAAAATCCAAAGACCCCCGAGCAGGATGAGATGGCAAAAAGAACGAGGAGTTTGGAACAAAGCTTTAAGAACATGCAAGGTCTGAGTGGACAGAAGAGTGTATCTTACGCCGATCTGTGCATGTTCCCGCACGTCCATTTGCCATCAGGTTTTAAGACACCAAAGTTCGAAAAGTACGACGGACATGGCGACCCCATTGCTCATTTGAAGAAATACCGCAATCAATTGAGGGGTGCCGGCGGCAGGGAAGAATTGTTGATGGCGTACTTTGGAGAAAGTTTGGTCGGAATAGCATCCGAATGGTATATGGATCAAGACATATCTCGATGGCACATCTGGGACGATCTGGCCAGAGATTTTGTAAAACAATTCCAATACAACATCGATATTGCGCCGGACAGGAATTCTCTATCGAACTTAAAAAAGAAGCCCTCGGAAAGCTTCAGAGAATATGCCATCAAGTGGCGAGAGCAAGCGTCCAGGGTGAAACCCCCATGGACGAAATTGAAATGGTCACGACTTTTCTCCAAGCTCAAGAGCCCGATTACTTTCAAAATATGATGTCGGCGATGGGAAAACCTTTTGCCGAAGCTTTCAAGATCGGAGAAATGGTAGAAAATGGCTTGAAAACAGGGCGAATTTTGAGCCAAGCGGCCATTCGGGCAACTTCCCAAGCCATTCAAGGCGGGTCTGGAGGGATGCCCCGAAGCAAGAAGAAAGAAGAATCTGCCATGGCAGCGGTAGAAGACAGGAGACATCGAACGTCAAGGCAGGTATTCTCCGACAGGGTCCCCCAACATTACTATCCACATCACGGCATGGCTTATGCTCCTCCGCCTCCACCCTATGCAGTCATGAACATTCAACCTCGGGCACGGCCACAGCCACCAGCCAACAGGAATCCACCTCCATTCCAGAGAAACCAACCTCCTTACCCAAACCAGTATAATCCACGGCCAAATAACGCTCGCCACCGCGAGCAACCCAAAACGAGCTTTACACCGATTGGGGAGCCGTATTCCACTCTTTTCCCAAAACTCAGGCAAGAAAACCTATTGCAGCCTGTTCCGCAGAACAGGCAGAATCCGGACTCTCCTGCCTACCAGAGAGGGATATACTGTGCATATCATTCAGGTGTTGAAGGACACAGTACTGACAATTGTTGGACGTTAAAGAAGGCAGTGCAAGAATTGATCAATCAAGCGAGGATCGTCTTCGCAGATGAAGACATCCCAAATGTGACAAACAACCCATTACCAGCCCCACAACAACGGACCGGTGATTGGGATGATTTGTGACGACAAAGAATTTGACCCAGCTTTGAAAGCGATAATCGCCATCGCCAACATAGAGAAGCGTCCTGAGGCTACCCCGAAACAAGAGAAAATGGGGAAAAAGGTTGAAGCTCTTGAAACCAAATCCGAAAAGACGATTGAATTGAAAGCATCGTCTCGGAAGGGCGGAGTCCTTTACCTCCCACGAGGTAGAGTGGAAAAACCATTGTCCATAGGTGCCCCCAAGAAGTTCCATTTAAAGAGAGAAACATCAATGTATGTACCAAAGGGAACTTATGTGGCCCGAAAACCAGATGAACTCGTGGTTATTGCACGCGTGCAACAAAAACCAATGACAGATCCATCCGCAGTACCCTGGAGCTACCAACGAACACTTGTTACGCGCAAAGGGAAAGAGATCGTGGGAAATTCATCTGAGAGTGTCTTAGGACAGAAGTACTTAAACACACAGGAGGTAAATAACGCCACACAAAGGCGTTTCCCGTCGAAGAAACCTGTAAGTGCTGAAGAGGCCGAGGTCTTTTTTCAAAAGATGCAAATGCCTGATTACGAGGTGATAGACCAACTGCGTAAATGCCCAGAGCAGGTGTCGATGTTGTCCCTTCTAATGAAGTCTACTGAACATCAAAAGGTTTTGCTAAAAGCCTTGAACGAGGCATACGTGCCTATTGAGACTTCATCCGAACAACTTGAAAGAATGACAGAAAGATTCTTCGCGATCAATCAGATTTCCTTCAGTAAAGCTGATTTGCCTTTGGAGGGTGCCGCCCACAACAAAGCTTTGCATTTGACTGTCAAAAGCGAAGGCTACTATATGAAGAGGGTCATGGTTGATGGGGGTTCGGGGGTAGACATATGCCCACTTTCCACTTTAGGCCGCATAGGAATCGGAGCTGAAAGGATTCGGCCTAACAACATATGTGTGCGAGCTTTTGACGGTGTGAAAAGAGATACTGTCGGAGAGATTGATGTAATTATGACCATCGGCCCAGTGGACTTCGAAGTAACATTCCAAGTCTTGGATATGGACACTTCTTACAATTTTCTTCTAGGGAGACCATGGATTCATGCGGCCGGAGCTGTGCCCTCTACCCTCCATCAGATGTTGAAATTTGAGCACAAGGGACAAGAGATCGTGGTCCACGGGGAAGATGAGCAATCAATTTACCGAGATCCATCCATACCTTGCTTGGAAGCGGAAGCGGAAGCGGGAAGCGAAAACATTGTCTATCAAGCTTTCGAGATCGTGTTGGCAGATCAACACGAAGAAGGGAACCCTCTCCCCCAACCTTTTTTGTCTAATGCCTCCATCATGGTGGCGAAAGAAATGATTAAACATGGCTTCCAGCCGGGAAAAGGTTTGGGAAAGTCCCTACAAGGAGTGCCGAAGCTGATAACTTTACCTGTAGCTGAAAAGTTTTTCTGAGTGGGCTTTCGCCCAACCCCTGAAGACGAGAGATGGGCCAACAAGAGAAAGGAGAAAGGATGGGTTCTGCCGCAACCATTGCCGCATCTGTACCAAACTTTTGTCCGACCAAGGTACAGTGAAGAAGAAGAAGACGAGGTCTTTACAGCTGAGGAAATTGAAGACATATGTGGGGCCATGAGGCAAATGCTCTATGATGTTAATATGGTCCAATCGGGAGAAGGAACAAGCACCGCTGAGGTGCTGTATGTGGGCCCTGAAGCTAAATTGCAAAATTGGAAAGCCACACCCTTCCCAATCAGGCGGGAGTTCTGGTAGATTTGTCCCGTCGTTTTTCCTTCATCACAAGTTACTTCAGGATGTAGCTTGGATGTTTTTCTTTGTTTTCTTGTATTTTTGGTTTCCCCAATGTAATTTCGTTTGTTTTCATAAAATTCCAAGAAAATAAAATAAATATTTCCTTACTTTTGCACTCTTTCTAATTTTGTTATTCTTCCTTTTCAGTCCTAATAATGCGGCTTTAAATAACATGACATGCTTGCGGAACTCATGCTCAAATCCGAACACGCCACCTAATCTGGAAATAATGAACCAAGAACCGGAATACGATGAAGACGAGGCTTTTAGGGAAATAAATCGAGAATTGGAACATTTCGAGAATAAACCTAAGCCAAATTTGAATGACACCGAACCGGTTAATTTGGGAACTGATGAAGAGGTCCGAGAGACCAAGATAAGCATCCACACAGATGAGAAAACACGAGATGCAATAATCCAACTCTTGTTTGAATTTAAAGACGTGTTTGCTTGGTCTTACGATGATATGCCAGGATTAGGAGCTGATCTAGTGGTGCACAAATTACCAATCTACCCTAACTGTCGCCCAGTGCAACAGAAGCAAAGAAAGTTCAAGACTGACATCAGTGATAAAATCAAAGAAGAAATCACTAAGCAGTTGAAAACAGGGGTAATTCGAGTGGTACAATACACCACGTGGTTGGCTAATGTTGTGCCCGTGCCAAAGAAAGACGGAAAAACTCGAGTATGTGTTGACTACCGAGATTTGAATAAAGCGAGTCCTAAAGATAACTTTCCTTTACCGAACATCCACATCCTTGTTGATAATTGTGCCAAACATGAGATACAGTCGTTTGTGGATTGTTATGCGGGATATCATCAAGTGTTGATGGATGAAGAGGACGCCGAGAAGACTGCTTTTACCACACCTTGGGGAACTTACTGTTACCGAGTCATGCCATTCGGCTTGAAAAACGCAGGAGCAACATACATGAGAGCTATGACTGCCATTTTCCACGACATGATGCATCAGGAAATAGAGGTGTACGTGGACGATGTGATCATCAAATCCAGAACTCAGGGCGATCATGTACGAGACTTGAGGAAATTCTTTGAGAGGTTGCGGAAGTACGATTTGAAGTTGAATCCAGCCAAATGCGCTTTTGGAGTCCCGTCAGGTAAACTTTTGGGTTTCATAGTCGGTAGAAGAGGTATTGAATTAGATCCCACAAAGATAAAATCCATCCGGGATTTACCTCCCCCCAGAACAAAGAAAGATGTAATGAGTCTTCTAGGCCGACTGAACTACATCAGTAGGTTCATCGCTCAGCTGACTTCCACATGTGAACCCATATTCAAGTTGTTGAAGAAAGACGCTGCAATCAAATGGACAACCGAATGCCAAGAGGCTTTTGACAAGATCAAAGAATATTTGTCAAACCCTCCAGTCTTAGTCCCGCCAGAGCCAGGGAGACCTCTTTTCTTGTATTTAACAGTCTTGGAAAATTCTTTTGGTTGTGTCCTCGGACAACGTGATGCGACAGAGAAGAAAGAGCAGGCGATTTACTACCCGAGCAAGAAATTCACTAGTTATGAGGTCAAGTACACTTTGCTGGAAAGAACGTGTTGTGCTTTAACTTGGGTCGCTCAGAAATTGAGACACTACCTCCAAGCCCATATGACTCACCTCATTACTCGGTTGGATCCTTTGAAGTATATATTCCAGAAACCGATGCCCACCGGAAGATTGGCAAAGTGGCAAATCCTGCTCACTGAGTTTGACATAGTCTATGTCACTCGCACGGCAATGAAGGCCCAAGCATTGGCAGACCATTTGGCCGAGAACCCGATCGACGAAGAGTATCAACCATCGAATACCTACTTTCCTGATGAAGAGGTAAATACGACAGAAGTTGTTTCGGAAGACAGTCATGCTTGGAAAATGTTTTTCGATGGGGCGGTAAACGCTAAAGGTGTAGGGATTGGGGCAATCTTGATCTCTCCTGCTGGTCAACATTACCCGGCCACGGCTAGGCTCCGTTTCTTCTGCACGAACAATACGGCTGAGTATGAAGCTTGTATCATGGGTATGAACATGGCAATTGATCAAGGTGTCGAAGATTTGTTGATCATGGGAGATTCAGATCTAATTATCAAACAATCTCAAGGTGAATGGGAAACTCGAGACGTTAAACTCCTCCCTTATCGACAACACGTGAACATTCTTGGCAAGCGATTTGCATCGATAGAGTTCAGGTATATCCCACGATGTCACAATGAACTAGCTGACGCACTTGCCACTTTAGCTTCAATGCTACCTTATCCGGGCAACGCCCATGTCAATCCCTTGGAAATTCAAATCGGGGAAAGCCACGGTTATTGCAATGCAATCGAAGAAGGACCGAGCGTCAAGCCATGGTATTACGATATCGGGAGATTTCTGAAAACGCAAGAATACCCAGAACATGCTACTGGAGATCAAAAGAGGACCATTAGGAGACATGCAGGTGGTTTCTTTTTGAGCGGCGAGGTCATGTACAAAAGAACCCCAGATCTTAACCTTTTAAGGTGTGTTGATGCCGAAGAAGCGCCAAGAATCCGATGTATCATGATCGAAGAAAACATATAGATACAAGGTATTGTCACACCTCCTTTTTACGCTTACCCGCGAGGGCGCGATATATAAAAGAGAGTTTTTCCAATTAAAGGACAACCAAAACGGGATTCATTTATTGAGAGATTTGGAGTCGCCACTCGGGAGATTTATGGTGTCCCAAGTCACCGGTTTGAAACCCGAATTGAGGAAGGGTTTGACTCTATTTAACGGTCCGCGAACCAGAAATCCGGATAAGGAATTCTGTTAACCCGGGAGAAGGTGTTAGGCATTCCCGAATTCCGTGGTTCTAGCACGGTCGCTTAATTGTCATATTCGGCTTATTTATCTGATTTTTACAGTTATATACTTAATGCAAATTAATATCCCTTTACCGCTTTTATTATTATTATTATTTACGAAAGAGAATGTTGCCTAAAAATATGTTTCGAATCACGTCACATGAAATGCACCCGGATCCTCGACACACTCTTATTCAACATTTTGGGATTTGGATTTGGGCCGCATGAAATGCACACCCGTATTTAAGAAGGTAAAATTATTAAAATACGCGCCTAGAGCGATTACTTACTTACAGTTTTTGAGAAGGCTAGGAAATTCGCTAAGAAACGGCACATCTCGAAATCTAAATATTTTACATATACATTTATGAGGGCCCCGCGATTTGTATAATTTTGTTAGGCGAGGCACACCTCTAATTCTAATTTAAAAGCAAACTACATTCCGCTATATTTATTTAAGAGTTAATTCAAGATTATTTAAAACATGTTGCAAGCCACACTACATGAAATGCACTTGTGGTTCACGACACTCTTTATTTAACCTTGTTCAAATATGGAGTCGGGTCACATGAAATGCACCTCCGATTCCTTTAATCTAATTACGTCGTTTAAAGAATAACGAACCAATTTCCATAATGTGACAACATCGTGCTCAACTATAACCAATTCGAGTAAACATACGAGTAGCTAACTAAGTGAGCAAATTCAAGATTATGGTGAACAATTACATAAACAACGGAAGCATAACTAGTTGGCGAGCATATGAAGGATTAGTCATTTTCATTAGCTAACTTCGACATCGCATGTTCAACAAAATCATATATTTACAAAAATAGTCTGAACCATACGAAACTAAATCAAATACGAAACGATCCAAAATATTAGCGAGAAGAACAATATCGGAAAAGAACATGCACCTTTATTTCTGCATATTTTTTCAACGTACACAACGAGAAAACGAACCTTTTATGACGATCTCGAACCTCGACCTCTCCGGACAGAACTCGAACCAACGACGACCTCGGAGAAACAGCAGGTGGTTCGCTACTGGAACGAAGACGAAGATGAAGCGGAAGCGGGTGTCGCGGACTGTTGGTCGACGAACTGGATGGTTGACGACGAAGTCGATTGCTGGACGACGGGCTGGGCTGTTTTGGTGATTAACAATGGTCTCGTTTTTTTTCTTTTGCTCCCGTCCCGAAGACAATGGACAGTAGTCTATATATCTATATGTTTTCTCCCCTTCTTTCCTTTCCTTTTCTTCTTTCGTCCAGAGACCACCTCCTTTGCTCCCGTTTTTTGCTTTCTTTTTCTTTCCAAAAATCCTCTCCTTTTGCCCGTTTTTTCTCCTCTTTTTCTTCCAATTCTGCCGTTATGCCTTCTTTCCCTTCTTTCTTAAAAAGGTCCCTTCTGTTTACTGCCTCCCTTTCTTTAATAGTAGTAGTGTTTCTTTTATTTAAAATCAATCCTCCCCCCAAAAACGTGAGCCCCATCCCCTTTATCTCCCTTTTTAAATCCAAAACCCATGAATAGTCCCACCTTTATTTTAACAATGTTGATGCCCATCCCCTCCCATAATATTCTGTCCGTGTCCCCCATGTGTGTCCCCCACGTGTGGTGGACTCGGATTATTACGGGCTAGGTCCGAAAATTATAAAACCGGGTAGTTTGAACCCGAATATTATTCTTCGCCCGGAACCGAAAATTGTGTTATTTAATTAATCCTAGGTAATCAAAATAACTATAATACTCGTAATTAAAATAAAACTATTTTTTATATTTTTCAAGTTTAAAAATGACTACGAAACATTAATAAAACTATATTTTTGTTATTTTTTCATTTTGAGGTAAAAATAAAGTAAAAGAGTCAAATTTAACTAAAATAGCTATATTAAAACTAAACTAAATATTTTACGCTAGAAATATAGAAAATCTCGGGGAGGGTCAAAAATCACGTGTTTACAGCTGCCCCTCTTTGACTGAAAACACAAAGAGTTTTCAGACAAAGAACGACTAGATAAGTGTTTTGACCCGACCCTTATTCAGAGAGACTAAACTAAGAGGAAAGGAATGTGACTGAGCCCTTGTATCCGAGCTGCCTACATATCCTTGGCTATAAAGGAATCAGGCCACGTGTAGTTCGAAAGTGAGTGAGGAAGGGGTATACCGAGGTGGAGAGCCAGTCGAGGTGTCGTTCCGTCGAGGTTTCGTTCCATCGAAGTTCCGGTCCGTGGTCCTGCTATTACATCAAAAATCAAAACATGAGAAAGACTAACTAAGCCTATCAGCTACTAGTTACAAGATTCCTATCTATAAGTCTTCTGAAGCTTGATCTTGAATATTGGTTGGTGCTTCATGCGGACTCTAAATTTGAACCTTGATACTTGCTAGTTGTAGGTGCTGCTTTTCGGATCAAGACCAGGTGTGCAGTTCTTGTGACCTCGGCCATGTCTTGAGCATACCACATCTTTCATCAACTTCTGCACTTGGATTAACTCCTTGCCTTTTTTCATTGTGACTAACTTCTGTTGATCATCTCGGACTGTTGACTCGCATTCTGGTCGCAAGCTTCTTTTGTTGCTAACTTGCATTGCACTCCGAAGTGAATTTTTCTGATCCTTGTTGCCTTCCTTTCGATTATGAACTTGGATTCACGCTGGGGATTTCCGTTGCGCTCTACCGCTTTCCTCAACCAACTTCAACAATAAATCGCCACTCCATTCTTCGTGCGGGCTCCCTGACTTCAATTACAACTTCAAAATAAATCGCCACTCCATTCTTCAGGCGGGCTTCCTGACTTCAACTACAACTTTTAAAATTAAAACGCCATTCCTCTCTTCAGGCGGGCCCCTGACTTCGACCACATCTTTTGAAAATAAATCGCCATTCCTCTCTTCAGCGGGCTCCTGACTTCAATCATCAACTCTGGAAATTAAGCGACATTCCTCTCTTCAGGCGGGCTCCTGACTTCAATCATCATCTTTTGAAAATAAATCGCCATTCCTCTCTTCAGGCGGGCTCCCGACTTCAACAACATCTTTTTGAAAATAAATCGCCATTCCTCTCTTCAGCGGGCTCCGACTTCAATCATCGACTCTGAAAATTAAACGCCATTCCTCTCTTCAAGCGGGCTCTCGACTTCAACAACATCTTTTGAAAATAAATCGCCATTCCTCTCTTCAAACTGCTCCTGACTTCAATCATCAACTCTGAAATTAAACGCCATTCCTCTCTTCAAACGGGCTCCTGACTTCAATTACAACTTCGAAAATTAAATCGCCACTCCATTCTCTTCAAACCGGCTCCCGACTTCAACAACATCTTTTGAAAATAAATCGCCATTCCTCTCTTCAAACGGGGCTCCCGACTTCAATCATCAACTTCTGAAATTAAATCGCCATTCCTCTCTTCAAACGCGGGCTCTCGACTTCAACAACATCTTTTGAAAATAAATCGCCATTCCTCTCTTCAAACGGCCCCGACTTCAACAACAACTTCTGAAATTAAACGCCATTCCTCTCTTCAAACGGGCTCTCGACTTCAACAACATCTTTTGAAAATAAATCGCCATTCCTCTCTTCAGCGGGCTCCCGACTTCAACAACATCTTTTGAAAATAAATCGCCATTCCTTTCTTCAGGCGGGCTCCTGACTTCAACATGCATCGCTTCTTGGGCCATCCTTTCTTCCGAATTACCTTGTTTTGGAATTGCTTTCCTCCCGGTTGTGTTATTTTTCTCTTGACTGCTGGGGATGTCTTTGGAACTAATTACTTACCTGCTGGGGTAATGCTGCTGGGGAAAATCTTCTTTATTTCCTCCTTTTCTACTTCCTTCAGAACCTTTATTCTCTCCCGAGATCGCTGGGGATTGAAATGTCATTAGCTGGTGATTACACTGTCGGGGGATCCCTTTTTCTTTTTCCTCTTACAAACCTCATTCGGGACTCGCGCTTGGCTCCCTTGAAAAACTTGTAGGATATAACGCTGCCGGAAAAATCTCGAAATCAGTGTTTCATTTTTCCGAGAACTGCTGGGGATGATGCCGACTTCTTGCCTTTCGAACGCAAGCTTCCTCGTCTTGTCTTGTCTGCTGGGGGTATAATTTCCTCTATCACAACCTGTTTTTTTTTTTTTTTTTTATCTGCTGGGATAACCGGGTTCAAAGATCATTTCCTCGCGTTATCTGGCTTCTTTCCCTAACCAAGTATTTGGTTTCGAGAAAATTTTCGCAACAGGAGAAAATTTTCCGCCCCAGTTTGAGAATCTTCTTCGTGGCATGCTTTGCTGCTGACAACCCCTTTTTTCCCTGTTTCAAATCAAAGAAAAATTGGTTAGTTTTAAAATGTGGTGGCTGGTTGTGGTGCTCCTGCTGGGGACGGTTCTCCTCCTCTTTCCCTGCTCTGTGTTTCATTATCAAACCTTGCTGGGGATGTTATTATTTGATGATACTCATGCTGGGGATGGGTTTTCCATTTATCCCTTCCCCGTTCTGTGTTTCTCAACTTGCTGGGGGTTATTTTGTTGAAGATGAGATTTCCTTTCTTCCTTTACCACTCTGTGTTGTCCGACCACCTCGGAACTTGCTGAAGATAACACTGCCGGTAGATTTTCATTTTCCTCAAAATTGGTGTTTCACTCTTCTTGAAGGTTGTTGAGGATGACACTAGTTCGAAGACCATTTCCCTTAAGACTTTCCTTCTTCCCCAAGTGGGTATTGACTTCCAGAAAATTTTCAAACCGAAAAGAAAATTTTCTGCCCCAGTTTAATAATCTTCTTTGCACCATACTTCTCTGCCGTCAATGGCATTTCCTTGCTTTGCATAATAATTGGAAAGTTGGTGGCAAGTTTTGAAGTCATTTCTCACTATGTTTTGACTAGACCGACTTTGATGGAGAATTTTGACAAAAGGAGAAAGATAAGAAGAAACAACAAATAGAAGACAAGGGAGGACTGACTCTCTAACCAGAAACAACTATAAAACTTATCAAACGCGGATACCAACTCTACTGGTCATGACATGCACATATGGCTTATCTTCCGTCGTTAATTGCCTTTCACGATTTCTATCTCGTGATTTCCATCCCGATTATCACCTTTATTCGACTTGTAGTGCTCGAAGGGTTTTCACTTTCAAGCCTCTCTCATTTTGATTTTCTCTCAGCTTTCGTCGCCTTATGGTGCCTGTGAAGGTTTTCACCGGTAAGACTCTCTCATTTGTATAACTTTTAGCTGGGGGTTGAGGTGTCACTGCTAAGACTCTCTCGTGTTTCCTTTCTGATGGGAATCAGAGTCTTTTTCTGCTGAGAATCAGCGTGTTATATTCTGATAGGACTCTCTCACTCGCCTGACGTGGCATCTTTTGAAGACTGATCGGAAGGTCTTTCTTTGGACCGTAATGTGGGATTTGGATAGGGCTAGAAAGAAAGGGTATTAAAGGCTCAAAACAAAATCAATTTTGGGTTCAAAATTTACAACCTTCGGACCTAAATTTATTTACAATAAACACAATTTTTCTTTGCCCCAGTTTTTACTTGGGGATTTTTATTTCTTTATTTACACTATGACCGAGCTGTGAAGCGCCTACGTATCCTCTTTAAGGAATCAAGTCAAACGTAGTTCCCAATTCCTCTTTTTCAAGTTTCTTTTTTTTTTTTTTTCACACATTTTTCTTTTTCTTTTCTTTATCTCTTTTTGTTGTTTTCTTTTTCTTTACTTTTCTTTATCCCTTTCTTCTTTTGCCTTTCAAACTTGTGTTTCTAGTCTTTGCAACTAATTCCGAAGGAGGGGTATGAAAGGATTTAAAATAAGGCTCAAAGGGTTGACGATGGATAAAGTGTTTAGATAGCAGAACAAAATGCCTTCGCCATTCCAATCTTCAAAACATGCCAAGTGTAAACAACACAATTAACATTCGTCATATCTTTAAAGCACAGTTGGACAACACTCTCATTTTCATTATTGTGAATGACCCCACGTCGATTTGGCCAGCTTGCCTTTAATTGTTTCCTTTTTAGTTGCCCCGGTTTCACATGACTCGGGATCCAAATAATCTCAAATTGTTTTTATTTCCTTTAAATGACCCGATCATCTTCCAATTGCTTCATGATTAACTTTTAGAATTAAGCCATAATTATGTGTGCGCATGTCATGTCACTAGATTCGGCGTTTGAGCACAAGACAAATCTAAAGGGTAAAAAGAACTAAACAAATAAAATGACCGGAAGTAATAAAAGACCGAAAGCTTCATTAAACTAATGACGAAATGGTTCAATGACAAAACAAGCAAAACAAACTATAGTACAACCTTGAAACAAAACTGGGCAAGACCAAAGCAAACTGCTAGGACAAAAATAGAAGGACAAGAGAGTTTGACCCCAAGACAAAATCAGAATCACAATCTTGAAAATAACGAACCACCAAAGCTCCATCTAGCTGACCGAAAGATGGAGTATCTTCCCAATTTCCAAGCACAACATTTTAGCCACTAAGTTCTGCATCAATATTGCCAAGGCTGCCAACCGCTTCAACATTTTTAGCTCCAGTCGGTACACCCCCCAGGGGATTTGTGTGCCCCATGTCATCATCATCGACCACAATCAACCACCCCTTTTGAATCATTCTTTCTATTTCCTTTTTCAAGGTACGACAACTCTCAATATCGCGCCCTCTGACATTGGAATGGTATGCACATCGTGCAGCAGGATCGAAGCTTCTTGCCGTGGATCGGGAGTGTATCCGGGGAGCGGCGTAATCCAGCCGACATGTTTTAACTTTTCAAACGGACTTGCATAGGACTCTCCGATAGTGGTGAGCGCCTTTTCTCGCTTCAAGAACCTTTCCTCCCTAAACGCCTTATTTGGCTCGAAACCCGACCCGGGTTTCCGTGATGTTCATGGTGTGGTAAGCCTTTGCGAGCCGGTACCTGAAGTGAAGTACGATTTGGTTGTCCCTGGGAGAGTAGTGGTGGGGACGGAGTAGCGTTGTGAAAACATAGTCGGGGACGAGTAATCGAGTTACTCGAACGGTCGAGAGTAATTGCGATAGAGCGGTATATACGAGAGCCGTGAGATCATCCGGCATCGGTTCACGGTACGGGTAAGCATGTAGTCCGTAAGCTAGCGCGGGGCGAGGCGGTGCTTTTCCATCCATCCACGCCCGATACATATCGGCCACGTGTTGTCTCAATATCTCGACCTCCTCTACTAACCCGTGGTTCCGTTCAACCACCTGTTGTCGGGTACCTGTACCAACCCACTCGCCTCGAGATTATCTCGCCATTGTCCTCCGACTTCGTCTTACGGGGAAGAGTTATTTCAGAACCACAACCAACCACCTTTCCGGAAATGGACACAACAAAACAAAGCCAGCATGTCAGCATTAAGGTATCCCGCTTATTGATCATTCTTCTTTTTTTTTTTTTTTTTTTTTTTGGTTATGGAAATGGTCGAATCCTATGTGGATTGCCTACGTATCACGACCCCGCATGAATCAGACCGAGCGTAGTTCTTGCAAATTAATGCAAGAAATAAAGAAATGTTTATTTGATTTTTTTTTGATTTCTTTTTTTTTTCTTTGAAGGAAAATTATAGAAGCCGACTCCAACTACAAACTTGTGTAGGAGATTTCTACAAGAAAAAGAATATTTTTTTTTTTTGGTGTCAGATTATGACTATTTCTACAAAATTGGCCACATAATGGCTTATTTGACAAAATGACTATTTTTGCAAAATTTATTTAAGAAAGATAAACTTGAAATTTTTTTTTATCTTGTGGCTCATGGGGCATCGTTCGGCATCACCATAAACCAACACAAGACTATTTTTCATAAATTGGCCATGTAATGGCTTATTTAGACAAAGTGGCTCTTTTTGCAAAATTTTATTTAAGAAGATGCCAAAAAAAAAATTTTATCCTGGGGCCTATGGGGCATCGTTCAGCACGACACAGGCCAACACAAGACTGAGGAAGTTAAAATGCAAAAATGTGGCTATTTCAGCAAAACTCCGGCCATGTAATGGCTTATTTGATAAAGTGGTTATTTTTGTAAAGTTGAGTGATGAGTGAACTTGATTTTTTGCGGATACATCCTTTCGCATTTCCGCGAGGGAATATTTCCAGGCCGTGTCCAAAATTATTTACAAATGACTCAAAGTGGCTATTTTTGCAAAAACGGCCTTCCGACGTCCTTTTAAGGGACATTCGGCTTATTTTAAGCAAGAATAGCATTACCCGACTTATTTATAACAAAAATAAAAATTTTGACATTTTTGGTTATTTTTGCAAAAAGGGTGTGAACCTGGACTTGATTTTGCGGCTATGGCCTTGCAACATTTCCACAAGGAATATTTCAAGGTCGTGCTCGCAAATTATTAAAAATGATTCAAAGTGGCTATTTTTGCAAAAAACAGCCTTCCGGTGTCCTTTCGGAACATTCGGCTATTTTCAAAAACAGCGTCACTTTGATTTTATTGACAAAATTAAACACACATTTTTTTTGATTTTTTAAAGGGGTGGTTGAACCTGATGAGGGTTGCCTACGTATCTCACCTAGTGGTGAGAATCAAACCTGCGTAGTTCGGTCAAACAAACTACATCTTTAAAGGAAACAAACTATTTATTATTTTTTCACACATTTTTTTTTAAGTTTAAAACAAAATTTTTTCTTTTTTTTTTAGTAAAAAAAACAAACTATTTTGAAATCACATATTTTTTATTTTACAACAAACGTTTTTTCCTTTTTAAGTAAAAAAAAACAAACTATTTTGAAACTATTTTTTTTTTATTTTGATCAAACATTTTTTATTTTACAACAAACGTTTTTTTTTCTTTTTAAGTAAGTAAAAAAAACAAACTATTTTGAGACTATTTTTTTTCATTTTCCTCAATATAAAAAAACGGTTAGCCTGCAAGTCTGAAGCAAATATATGCATAAAACAAACAGGATGCAGCAGGATGGTCTTTTGATTTCAGGTCACCTGTCCTAGATGAACTCAACCCCCGTGTCGAGTCCCCTAAGTCAAATGCAACATGATGCAAATAAGCGTTCCTACTAGGGATCCGGCATGAAGTCACGTTATTCTAAGTTCAAAACCTGGGTATGTGTTCTAGACTGTGCTTACCCGAGCGGACAACTCGAGCCGAGGAGGAGGCAGCAACCCGGGAATACAGAAGCTTCACCGGTTTTGCAACTTATCCAAACCTCGTTCTAAAATGGGAATTAGACACTATACAGAAAAGAAGTCACACGAAGTGCACCCTTCTTCATGATTTAGAAGACTCAGAGAGGAGATTGGTTTCGGCACAATTTATATGTACAGCTCAAAAATATCAAAGCGATAAAAATATCATTTTGCACATTAATACAAACATATAATAAAATCAGGATAATAAATAAGCCAAATACAACAATTATTCCAAGCTCGAATTCTAAAACCTTGAACCAGTGGTTCTGGGTCGACCAATCCCCAGCAGAGTCGCCAGAGCTGTCACACCTCCTTTTTACCGCACCCGCAAAGGCGCAAAATATAAGTTTTTCCAATTAAAGGACAATTGAAACGAGATTTATTTAATTAATTCAGAGACGCCACTTAGGAGATTTATGGTGTCCCAAGTCACCGTTTGAATCCCGAATCGAGGAAAAGATTGACTCTATTAAACAGTCTGCGTACCAGAAATCCGGATAAGAAATTCTGTTAACCCGGGAGAAGGTGTTAGGCATTCCCGAATTCCGTGGTTCTAGCACGGTCGCTCAACTGTCATATTCGGCTTATTTATCTAATTTTTACAATTATATACTTAATGCAAATTAATATCCCTTTACCGCTTTTATTATTATTATTATTTACGAAAGAGAATGTTGCCTAAAAATATGTTTCGAATCACGTCACATGAAATGCACCCGGATCCTCGACACATTCTTATTCAACATTTTGGGATTTGGATTTGGGCCGCATGAAATGCACACCCGTATTTAAGAAGGTAAAATTATTAAAATACGCGCCTAGAGCGATTACTTACTTACAGTTTTTGAGAAGGCTAGGAAATTCGCTAAGAAACGGCACATCTCGAAATCTAAATATTTTACATATACATTTATGAGGGCCCCGCGATTTGTATAATTTTGTTAGGCGAGGCACACCTCTAATTCTAATTTAAAAGCAAACTACATTCCGCTATATTTATTTAAGAGTTAATTCAAGATTATTTAAAACATGTTGCAAGCCACACTACATGAAATGCACTTGTGGTTCACGACACTCTTTATTTAACCTTGTTCAAATATGGAGTCGGGTCACATGAAATGCACCCCCGATTCCTTTAATCTAATTACGTCGTTTAAAGAATAACGAACCAATTTCCATAATGTGACAACATCGTGCTCAACTATAACCAATTCGAGTAAACATACGAGTAGCTAACTAAGTGAGCAAATTCAAGACTATGGTGAACAATTACATAAACAACGGAAGCATAACTAGTTGGCGAGCATATGAAGGATTAGTCATTTTCATTAGCTAACTTCGACATCGCATGTTCAACAAAATCATATATTTACAAAAATAGTCTGAACCATACGAAACTAAATCAAATACGAAACACTCCAAAATATTAGCGAGAAGAACAATATCGGAAAAGAACATGCACCTTTATTTCTGCATATTTTTTCAACGTACACAACGAGAAAACGAACCTTTTATGACGATCTCGAACCTCGACCTCTCCGGACAGAACTCGAACCAACGACGACCTCGGAGAAACAGCAGGTGGTTCGCTACTGGAACGAAGACGAAGATGAAGCGGAAGCGGGTGTCGCGGACTGTTGGTCGACGAACTGGATGGTTGACGACGAAGTCGATTGCTGGACGACGGGCTGGGCTGTTTTGGTGATTAACAATGGTCGAAGGGGCTGGAGCTTTTATTCTCTTTTTGTTCCTGCCTTTTCTCAAAGAAGAAGAAGCCACCTTTTTTCTGTCTCGTTTTTTTTCTTTTGCTCCCGTCCCTCCCTCTTGTTTTCTTTTTGCCTTCTTTAGTTTATTTTCTTCAGAAACCTAGTGCCAATCCTCTCGTTTTTCTTTTTGCTCCCTTGCTTCTTTCTTTTTGTTTTCAATTCTCCTTTGTTTTTCAATCCTTTTCTGCCCGATTTATTCTTGTTCTTCAAGCCGTCAGAGACCAAGAAGAAGGTCTCTTCTCTTTACTGCCTCTCCTTCTTTAATAGTAGTAGTGTTTCTTTTATTTAAAATCAATCCTCCCCCCCAAAAACGTGAGCCCCATCCCCTTTATCTCCCTTTTTAAATCCAAAACCCATGAATAGTCCCACCTTTATTTTAACAATGTTGATGCCCATCCCCTCCCATAATATTCTGTCCGTGTCCCCCACGTGTGTCCCCCACGTGTGGTGGACTCGGGTTATTACGGGCTAGGTCCAAAAATTATAAAACCGGGTAGTTCGAACCCGAATATTATTCTTCGCCCGGAACCGAAAATGAGAACACGGTGTTATTTAATTAATCCTAGGTAATCAAAATAACTATAATACTCGTAATTAAAATAAAACTATTTTTTATATTTTTCAAGTTTAAAAATGACTACGAAACATTAATAAAACTATATTTTTGTTATTTTTTCATTTTGAGGTAAAAATAAAGTAAAAGAGTCAAATTTAACTAAAATAGCTATATTAAAACTAAACTAAATATTTTACGCTAGAAATATAGAAAATCTCGGGGAGGGTCAAAAATCACGTGTTTACAGATACCGGCACCCCATGAAGGCGACAATCTCTCGGATGTAAATCTCAGCTAACCATGGAGAAAGATTGTTTCGGTTTTGTCCGAAGATGTCATCAATGCCAGGTACATGGAGATCTGATTCATGCACCTCCAACTGAGTTGCATCCTATGTCGGCACCGTGGCCATTTGTCGCTTGGGGAATGGATGTCATCGGCCCGATTGAGCCGAAAGCTTCGAATGGACACCGATTCATATTGGTGGCTATCGACTACTTCACAAAATGGGTCGAAGCCGTCACTCTCAAATCAGTCACCAAGAAAGCGGTGGTGGATTTTGTACACTCAAATCTTATCTGTCGTTTTGGTATACCCGCAACTATTATCACGGACAATGCTGCGAATTTGAACAGTCATTTGATGGAAGAAATATGCGAGCAATTCAAAATAACGCATAGGAACTCCACCCCTTATCGGCCCAAAGCCAACGGTGCCGTGGAAGCAGCGAACAAAAACATTAAGAAGATTTTGAGAAAAACAATCCAAAGTTCTAGACAATGGCATGAACAATTACCGTTCGCTTTATTGGGATACCGTACTACCGTACGCACATCGGTGGGAGCAACTCCATACCTGCTAGTCTATGGAACTGAAGCTGTGATACCGGCAGAGGTAGAAATTCCTTCACTTCGTACAATTGTTGAAGCAGGGATTGAAGATAGCGAGTGGGTTAAGACTCGTTTGGAACAATTAACTTTGATCGATGAAAAGCGAATGGCTGCGGTCTGTCATGGACAACTGTACCAACAAAGAATGGCTCGTGCTTACAACAAGAAAGTACGACCGAGAAATTTTGAAGTAGGTCGGTTGGTTTTAAGACGCATTCTTCCACATCATGAGGAAGCGAAAGCAAAATTCGCTCCTAATTGGAAAGGACCATACATCATCAGGAAGATACTGCCAAGAGGAGCATTATACTTGGGAGACATGGAAGGAAAAGATCCTGAAACGGCTGTGAATGCAGATGCTGTGAAAATGTATTATGTCTGAACTTGCTTCAATGAGGTCCTCACAAGTCGAAATGATTGAAGGCTTTTATTCCCGCTACCCAAACACTACCAACCCTTTTTGTAAACCCTTTGAGCCGGTTACCTTTCTTTGGCTACCCTCTTTGGAATCCAAACCAAACCAAAAAAAAAAAAAAAAAAAAAACAAAATTTCCTGAACTACGTTCTGACTTGATTCCGAAAGGATACGTAGGCAACCTCTCCCTGAGGTTCAGTCACACCAAAACAAAAATCCCGGTTTCCCCAAAAATGAAACTGGGGCAGATGATATTTTTGATTCGTTTTAAGATCCGTCAAGATGATTCCAAAGTTGTAATTTTGTTTACAATTCTTGTTACCCGAACCGAGTACAAGTCCTTCAAGATCGATTGGAAGTTGTGAAAACATCATTGTTCCGATCCGAGGTTCCTGGAATGAAAAGAAATAAAATGAGAGAGTCTTATTGGTGAAAACCTTCGGGCACCATAAGACGATGGAAGTAGATAAATAAAATGAGAGAGTCTTATTGGTGAAAACCTTCGGGCACCATAAGACGATGGAAGTAGAGAAATGCAAAATGAGAGAGCCTGTTGGTAAAAACTCGCAAAGAGTGCTATCTGGCGATGGTAAGAAGAGAAATGAGAGAGGTCGATTGGCGAAAACCCGCAAAAGGGCGCTATCAACCGAAAAGTTTGTTTCACCACGAGAGGTCCCGGCACGGCTCCTTAGCTCGGAAATATAGACCCGTTTTGGTTCATAAGAAAATGGGAGTTTTGTGACGATCGAGCATCTAGTCCGAGGAGCATGTCATGTTGGTTAAAGTCAGCGTATACCTCAGATAAGTCCTTCTTTTCTCCCTCGAAAGGGACTCCTCTATCTTTGATACGTTTTTCCATTCTTTGATTCATTCTTCTTCTTTGAATCCCTTTCGGTTTAATTTTAATTCTGAAAATATTACAAAGGAAGGTGACGGGACCAGTTTTACAGGACTCCGCCTGGTAAAGAAGAAAAGAAAAACAGCCTCAGTGGTGTATTGTTACAATCCACGATTGGATCGTAATGATCGATTGTTTCCAAAGGAAAAGAGTTTTAGAAAGGAAATGGAAATCAAAGGTTAAGGTCTTAGAAGAGACGGAATAAGGCAGAAGGATGGAACCTACACGGAAAATCCCCATGGAATTCTGGGAATGAACCCGGTCGGTTTGAAAGGAAGTCACCCCAAAGACAATTGGTAGCAAACTTCTCAATGAAAATGGGGAAACAATCAAGCAATGAAGATAACCAAGGCCGCAAAGCCAACCACTTTTTCAACTGATAAAATGTTCTTTGTTGAAAGCAGGTCTGTTTAATTGTGCAAGAAGAAGGTACCACTCAAATAAGTGAAATACGCAAGCTTTGAAATGGCTTTGGAACAAGGAAAACACATAAAAGGTAAGTTTCTTTTTAGAGATTTATCTTATGCATTTGTTGATAGTTAAAAAGAACGCCTAAAAGAAGGCCAAAAAAAGAGAATAAAAGAAAAGGAAAACTCTGAAAAAGAGAATCAAATCATATCAGTCCAATATCTGTTTGGACCCCGGTCAGAAAAACCGAGGGTCTTTCCGGCCAGAAAGCCGTGAAACTTTTATCCCCGGTCGAAAAACCGAGGATCTCCCAGTCAGAAAACTGCGGAGCCATTTACTTTTACCCCGGCAAAAAAACCGAGGATCTGACGGCCAAAAAACCGTTAGATATTGTTTGAATTCCGGCAGAAAGCCGTGAAACTTTTGTCCCCGGTCAAAAAACCGAGGATCTCCGAGTCAAAAAACTGCGGAGCCATTTACTTTTACCCCGACCAAAAACCGAGGATCCGACGGCCAAAAACCGTTAGATATTGTTTGAATTCCGACGAAAGCCGTGAAACTTTTATCCCGGTCGGAAAACCGAGGATCTCCCAGTCAGAAAAACTGCGGAGCCATTTACTTTTACCCCGACCAAAAACCGAGGATCCGACGGCCAAAAACCGTTAGATATTGTTTCGAATTCGACCAGAAAGCCGTGAAACTTTTATCCCGATCTGAAAACCGAGGATCTCCGGTCGAAAAATCGCGGAGCCATTTACTTTTACCCCGCCAAAAAACCGAGGATCTGACGGCGAAAAACCGTTAGATATTGTTTGAATTCCGGCCGAAAGCCGTGAAACTTTTATCCCGGTCGGAAAACCGAGGATCTCCCAGTCAGAACTGCGGAGCCATTTACTTTTACCCCGCCAAAAAACCGAGGATCCGACGGCCAAAAAACCGTTAGATATCGTTTGAATCCGGCCGAAAGCCGTGAAACTTTCTTCCCGGTCGAAAACCGAGGATCTCCCGGCCGGAAAACTGCGGAGCCATTTACTTTTACCCCGCCAAAAACCGAGGATCCGACGGCCAAAAACCGTTAGATATTGTTTGAATTCCGGCCGAAAGCCGTGAAACTTTTATCCCGGTCAGAAAACCGAGGATCTCCCAGTCAGAAAACTGCAGAGCCATTTACTTTTACCCGGCCAAAAAACCGAGGATCCGACGGCGAAAACCGTTAGATATTGTTTGAATTCGACCGGAAAGCCGTGAAACTTTTCTTCCCGGTCGAAACCGAGGATCTCCCGGTCGAAAATCGCGGAGCCATTTACTTTTACCCCGACCAAAAAACCGAGGATCCGACGGCCAAAAAACCGTTAGATATTGTTTGAATTCGCCGAAAGCCGTGAAACTTTTATCCCGGTCGAAAACCGAGGACTCCCAGTTAGAAAATCGCGGAGCCATTTACTTTTACCCGGCCAAAAAACCGAGGATCTGACGGCGAAAAAACCGTTAGATATTGTTTGAATTCCGGCCGAAAGCCGTGAAACTTTTATCCCGGTCAGAAAACCGAGGATCTCCTAGTTAGAAAACTGCGGAGCCATTTACTTTTACCCCGGCCAAAAAACCGAGGATCCGACGGCCAAAAACCGTTAGATATTGTTTGAATTCCGGCGAGAAATCCGTTGAAACTTTTATCCCGGCCAGAAAACCGAGGATCTCCCAGTCAGAAAACTGTGGAGCCATTTACTTTTACCCCGGCCAAAAAACCGAGGATCTGACGGCCAAAAAACCGTTAGATATTGTTTGAATTCCGACCAGAAAGCCGTGAAACTTTTCTTTCCGGTCAGAAAACCGAGGATCTCCCAGTCAGAAAACTGCGGAGCCATTTATTTTTACCCCGGCCAAAAAACCGAGGATCCGACGGCCAAAAATCGTTAGATATTGTTTGAATTCCGGCCAGAAAGCCGTGAAACTCTTCTACAAAATCCCGGCCAGAAAGTCGTTTGAACCTTTGTGAAACCATGACTTTCTTACCCAATACCAAAGAGTCTTTTAATCACTTTCTGTGTCACAACTAACTCACGAAATTTTCCTAGCAAAACTGGGGGAGAAAAATTTCGTTCGTTTGTTTGTTTTGTTGTCTAAATAGGTTTGACCTCGGGATGTAAGGATCGAGATAACCTACAAATGGAACATCAATCCAGAGTGAAGAAAAGAAGAAAAGAACCAAAAGAAAAGAGTTCAAATGTTGGAGTAAACAAAGGCACGATTGCTCAGAAGATGATTGAAGTAACAAGCTCCGTCGACTCCGTTTCACTCAATGTTACAGAAATAAACGAGCACGTACAGCTTGTGGAGCATCAAGATTCAGATCGAAGCCGACAAGAAAGTAAGACATCAAGAACAAAGTGAAGATAGATGGGATCTTGCAATCCGTAGTCTAGCCTAGCTTCTTGATTTTTCTTTGAGCACGGTGTAATAAGGAGATCGGTAGCGGTATTAACAACATGCAGTAGTAGTAACAGCAAATTGCAGTCACATGGTATTCCCAGCTACCAAAACTTCCCGAACTACATTGACCTGATTCCTGTTTAGCCCAGGATATGTAGGAGGCCTCCGAAGCAAAGGCTCGGTCAAAACTCTTTCAAAATGCTTCCCACGGAGTATTCAAACGGGCAAAAATCGCTCGTATTTGCTCATTTATCTTTGCACGAAAACTCTTCGTGGTTTCCGCGCAAAGAGGGGCAGCTGTGAGCACGTGATTTTTGCCTAACATGAATTACTCCCACAAAATCAAAACAAAAATTGTCTATTTTTATGGTGTGTATTTTTGTGAATTTTTGTGTTATTTTTTGTATTTGTTTGCATTTGTATATACGTGATTATATTTGTTTAAATTAATATAAAAATAAAAAAAAATACATTGCATGTGTATATAAAATTCATGTTTACAATTTAGAGCAATTAAGTTTGTTTACGAAAATGAAAAAAAAAATAACAAAATGTGTATTTTTGCATTTTTATGTTTAAATACCTAATTGTGTGATTTTATATTTAATAATTTATGTGTGTAAATTGTTAGTATGACTAATTTAGTATTTTGATAAGTTAATTTGATTTTTTTTAGTATAATTTAGAATTATAATTAGGGAAACAATGAAAATTAAATAAGAAAGAGGGGGAAATCAAATTTGGGCCAAAGATTCAATTTAATTCGTAAGGCCCAAACGTCCTGGCCCAGTCCAATTTGCCCACGCCCGGATCCATCTCCCAGCCCCATCATCCCTTTGATCTGAGCCGTTGGACTCCTTCATCCAACGGCCCAGATTAATTACTTAATTTTAATTATCCAAAACCCTAAACCCTTTCACACCCCAACCAAACAGCCCCTTTTCTTTAAACTCTTCTTCACCCTGCGATTTCCGGCCGCCTCCTGCCACCGTGAACCGCCGGCCGGAAATCGCCTCCGCCGGCGGTTGCGCTCCAAACCACTCCATTTTTTCACACCAAGCTCGCCTCAACCTCCCCATCTCGATTCCCCTATCCGCTAGTTTCAAATACCCCCGGAACTCTTCGAATCTCTACCTTAAACCGTGAACCCTAGTGGCGGCGCCGCCTCTAATTGACCCCAAACTCGCACCCAACCTTCACCTCATCTCCCTCACACCCCAACCACCGCTATTTCCACTCGAATTTGGACAGAAATTGTCGAGCCCCAAAACCAAAGTTCAAGAACCCTAGATTTGAATTAGGGATTTTTCGTTTAAATTCAAAGGGGAATTGAGGTCTAATAGACCTTAATTGGATTGTTTTCATTTGAAAACACTTCAATTAAGGTCCTTTCGACCTCGAATGAACGAGACCCAAGTCGGCCGAGTCTCCGTTTCTTTTGTTTCAAGGTATTTCTTTGAGTTTCTTCTCTATTTTTGTTTAATTATACTCATTCGCTTTAGTGGTTTTTCGTTTGTTATTGATTTTGTTGTGATTTCATCAATTCTCTGTTTTTCTTCATCTCTTGGGACCGTTTTATTTGGTCGATTTGTTGTTTCTGATTGATTGCTATGAATGATGTCGCTATAAAATAAGAACTCGATTCGATACTTCGTCGAATAGCCAATTCTTCATTTTTGACTGTTCTAGCCGAGAATTTGCTTGACTCACTGTTTTTTTGAGATTGATTATCGTAATTGATTGATTGTTGTTCGTTGATAAGTGTGTGTATTCGAGTCGATTATTGAAGTCGAATAACATTCTTGCTTCTTGGATTTTTTCTTCTTCTCTCGGCTTAAGTGTTGAAGAATGAAAAAATTTGTTCATCGATTGTGTGTTATTGATTGTGTTTGTTGTAATCGACTATACGAATGTCGTCGATTAGGTTCGTAGTTTCGTTTGTTAGAACACTAGAGCTACAAATCCGGCATTGGCCGAGATTCATTGATTCACTGTTGAATTGAATTAAGTTTGTTTGGTTGATTTTAGTTTATAAGTTAACTGTTGATAGATTTTTAACTTAAAATCTGAAAGCCAACAGATAGTTTGTCTAAGAGGTGTAGTGCACATGGGAACTATGTCACATGTTTTGAACAGAAAGAACAGGCTTGCCAATACACCTTTTCATTTTAAAAATAGGACTGGACAGAGAGTTGTCATGATAGTTCTTAGTGTATTAAACCCTTGTGAATGCTCTTTAGAGCTGGAAAATCAAAGGCACATGGGAGGATGATTTAGAGGTTCAAAGAGAGGCATGTGCAAGGAATATTTGACAAGTTTTGAGGATTGTTTTCTTTGCCTATAAAAGAAAGAGGCATTGGAAACACACACACACTGTTTTCACACACACTATTTTCACACACACACACAGAGACATACTCTCACATTCAGAACAGATTCATACACTGGCAAACAGAGATACATACACTCACACTCACATAGATACAATCACTGGAAAAACAGAGAGAGACAGAGAGAAATACACATTCTGAAAAACAGAAAAGTAAGGAAGAAAAGCATTGGTTTGGGTTTTAAAATCTCAGTTCTGAAAGTTTGAGAAAACAGTGAGTTTTAGAGTCTATACGATCAGTTTTAAGGTTCCTTCTAGCCATTATCTGGGAGTTTTGTTTGAAAGGATTAGATTGAAAGATTTCAAATTGTTTGAAGGTTTCTTTTAAGGCTGCTGGCTTCAATCTTGTTTGATATCCTGTTTGGCTAGGATTTCTTTGGTTGCAAACTATTGGTTTTCTCTGTTGGTGTAAAATTCTGGAAATCTCATTTTGTTACTGGGCTATACATTTGGCGGATTTAAATTATTCTTAGTTGCTGTTGGTTTTCTGTTGCGGTTTGTTCTGTTGGAGCTGCCTACTGATATTTCTCTTCCATTTTCCTGCTTGAAATTCCAGGTACACAATTTCGATTTCATTGTTGGTGTAGACTTGAAATTAAGCTGGAAATGAGAATGCCTGTTGGTTTTACGCTTTGGATCACTACCTGTCAACTTCAAATTAAATTAGATCTTCTACATGTGTGTTCATTAGTTTTGTAAAGCATATTTGTATAACTAGAATCGCTGCATGTTTCAATTTGAATCATGAGTTGTGAAATCGAGCCAACCTCTTAGTTAGAATGTAAATATTTTTTTTAATTTTGATATTATGTTTGAATCACTGTCACGAGTTTGTAGTAACTAAAATTTTAAATAGAGTTTGAGTTAGCTTCATAATAAGTATGCTTTACAAGTTTGTAGTAACAATGGTTTGTAGTTAAAACTTTAGTGTTAGGACAAAATTTTATTCCCTTTCCGAACAAGTTTGTAGTTACAGTGGTTGGCTTCAAAAAATAAAACCTTAGAGTTAGCTTTGCAATTCGTTAGTTAGTATCAATTGTCCTAATTTTACAAGTCACGCGCAAACGAATTCTCGATCTAGTTCGGTAATAGAGTTCAAGATGTATTAAAATCAGGATGTATATACTCATGTCTCGTTAAGAGCTTTTATTTGAACCAAATTCAATCCCGTTAAGAGCTTTTATTTGACCCTAAGTCAACAAGTCATGGAATAAGATATCATTTTGTACATGTTTAAATTAGAAACGACAAAACTATGCATCTTTAGATAAATTGAATTTTTGTTTAGTCTAGAAATCTTTTTTTTAATCGATATAGTTTCAAAGTAATCTGGATATTTTTTTTATTATTATTATTTACCTATCTGTCAAAGTCCGAGTCCATATTGTAATTAGTCTTTCTTTTGGTATGGTTTCAAATTAATAGAGCGATTTAAAGTTTAATCAGAGCATATAATTTATAAGCATGTATAAAAAAGATTTTAGCCAAATATAATAGTTTAAGCGACCGTGCTAGAACCACGGGATCCGGGGGTGCCTAACACCTTCCCTCGGGTCAAGAGAATTCCTTACTTAGAATTTCTGGTTCGCAGACTTCATTGGGAAAGTCGTAAATTTCCTCGATTCGGGATTTAAATAAATCGGTGACTTGGAACACCTTAATTTATTCCAAGTGGCGACTCTGAAATAAATAAAATAATCCCGTTTCGAATATTGTCACTTAAATTGGAAAAACTCCTTGTACGTTTATCCCTCGGGGTAAGCACGCCAAAAGGAGGTGTGACAAGTAGCTGGTTTAGTCGCCTGTTTTTTGTGGTTTTCTGCTTGAGTTTCTGCTTGGATTTCTATCTGCTGTTCTGTGGTTTCCTGGTCGTTTGGGATTCATCTCACACTGTTGCATTGCTGTTCGAGATAACTGCGACCATAGGTCCAAAATGCATAAACTGCGGCCTCAGGTCCAAAGATGCATAAATCATAAACTGCGCCCTCATGCCCAAAGATGCACAAAGCATAAACTTCAACCTCAAGCCCAAATACATATGTTCAACATTCAGACAACTGAGAATCAAACTGCAATACATGATAATGAAATACTGAATCACTAGTTATATGATACTGAAATACTAGATCACACTGAGTTACATAATACTAGAATACTGGATCACACTAAGTTAAATAATATTGGAATACTGAATGGGACTAGATCGAGACATGTATTCTTGAACTGATTATGAACACTGAAACTTCAACTGTTTATGGCATACTGAGTAATCTATACTAAGACTCGGGGGGAATCAAACCCAAGTCTATATTGAATACGCACTGAGTTTAGAATAAATGTGGTGAACGAGTTACGAAGCTAGAGAATAGAAGTTCTACAACTATTCAAGGAGCTAGGCTAAACTATATTTCTGAGGCAATTAGTAACGTCGTAAAATAAATGTAGTGTAGGAAGAATCGTTAAAATTCTCAAACTTAGAGAGTTAGCTTTACATACCTTAACTTCCTGCTCTTGAGCATAATACAATATTCGCCAACCCTTTCAACTTTAATCTATATCAATACAAGTCAAAGGGATTCCAAATTAGCAACCTGGTTCCAGCAGCTCTCAAAGCACAGAGGTTGCCCATCCAACAAACGAAAATTATGACCTCAGGAAATAGGTTGAGGACCCGAAGAAGAGATTTCTGAACGAGCAGGTGTCAGTTAATGCTCGAATGGACATCCTTCTTAGAACCACTGCCTCTTCATCTCGGCCTTCTCATTCCAATGCTCCCTAAAAGTTGTTCCCTTCCCAGTGTCAAGTTCCTAATGTTTGTCCTTTGTTTTAGTCTTAATGATGTTTATTGGTACCTTATTGTTGTTTTTATTTTGTGGATGTTTTGGTAATAATGGAACTGCTCCCTGCTTAATTTTCAAAAATTAATGGAAGTTTCGTTCTTTGTTGTGTATGCCTTGCTCTTCTGCTCTGTTTTTCGTCATGATTATGTGCACGTGTGGCGTGAGTTAACCAAGCTGACTTATTTTTTGTTTATTGCTTGCTATTGATCTTTTTATGATGCCAAATAGGAGAAAAATAATTTATGGGGAACAAGACGGGGGAACAGATTCAGGGGAAGTACAGGAAATTCGTATGGAGGGGTGTGCATTTGATTTATCGATTCAATTTTGGCCCTTATCGATAATTACTTATCGATTATCGATTTGTACATATGCTTGTCGTTATCGTTTCAATAAGGTTTCGATTTTTTCGATTTCAATTTATCAATTTTTGGGGCTTATCAATTCAGTTATCGGTTATACCAATAAGAAAATTTGTGGGATTCCACGGAAAGTATATCGCTATAAATACACCTAACTAATATGGACCAAAAGGAGCTAAAATAAGACGAACATCATTTATAACATAAAAATTATGTCAACAAGCACATGCAATGAAACTAAAGTAAGGGATCAATATATGCCACCAACACTCCAACAGTATAAAAAAAATATCATCACCACTAATTCTATTTTCCATTAATTTGAACTTCATTCCCTTGAACTTTAAATATGATTATTCCTTAAATGTGGTAGATGAAATAATAGGGTTAGGGACTTAGGATAAAGGAAAGGGTATTATAGAATAAGAGTAAAAAAAAAAATTATTTTTATTTTTTATAGTATTTCTTATCAGTTTATCGATAAACCGATAACCGAAGAAGACAAAATTGAAATTGAAATTGATAACTCGATAAGGAAAATTTACGAAATCGAAATCGATAAACCGATAACAAATAAGCGATTCGATTTATCGATAAACCGATTCGAATGCACACCCCTATTCGTATGTCATTCTGGTTCTTAAAATGAACTTCAATTATAAGTTTGTCATCATCAAAAAGAGGAAAATTGATAGGTTATATGTATTCATGTTATGTTTTGATGATCTGACAAACTTAATGATAAGAACCAGATAAGGAACATGTTACACATCCTCAAGTACTTAAAGAACAACAAGTCTCAAGTCGGGGACGTAGTTCAACTCTTTAGAGTCAAAGTAACAACAGAAGGAACATATGGCTACTAGTTTCCTTGGTGGTTGTACAAGTCAACTCCCTATAGTTGTAAAGTTGTTGCTTACACACACACCAATGCGAAAATAGTGTAGTCAACTTTATGGGAATGCTCTTTATCTAACATGCTTGCATCATTGAAGTGACGTCACATATGAATTATTAACATCAAGCAAAGGTAAAACAAAATACTTGCACATTCAAAAATCCATTAAACATTCTCTAAAGTCTGTGTCAATCTTGCAAGTGATTCTCAATGGCATCAAGATCAAAGAGACGAAGGACTGTTGCACCTTTGATTAAAGCACTTTACTTATAATTCCTACTTAGCATAGTTAAAAGCACTGTGTAGGAAATCTTGTAAAATTATAAACCTTGTGTTTGTGTCTTGGCTAGAGTTAGTCGAATTGTAAGCTTTGTAATATAGTTATTACAAAGGGGCTTGTAATAGAGTTGTTCAAGTTAGTGAGGGATTAAGAGGATAATTCTTAGGTTTCAATAATTTGTAATCTAAAGTTTGCTTAATAGTGAAGTTTAAATCCTATAAGGGTTCTCTATATAGTTTGGTAAGCTTGTGGTCCTCCTTTGAGTGTGGGTTCAATTGAATGAATCTGCCTACTAATTCGTATTCGTCTTTTAAGACAGGAGCTCCTAGGTGACCCTTGGTTTCTATTAGACATATTCTAAATGATGTGAAGCCGACCTCTGCGAAAATGGTACGAACATAATCCAGAAGAAATCGTTCCCACCATATTAAAAGTATTTTGGGACTGACTTAGCGCAACAAAGTTATGGTTGAATCGCTAAACGCCAACAAATTTCTGGCAGCAAATGCTTGTGGCAATTTTTGCTTGAGGAAGGAACACTCCTTGCTGGATACGAATATTATTCATTTCTAATGGGTCCTTATGTCCTATATCTCTTACACTTCTTGTTGTGTATATCGTCTTTAATATTTTCTTCTTTTGGGTGTGGGTTCAGTGGACAAGTGGAGAAAAGGAAGAAGAGAGGACATCCTTTGATGATATTTAATTTGATTCTTTCACATAAATCGTGCAAGATAAAATTACAAACATTGAGAATATAACCATACAACTTTAATCCCAAATATAAAATTCAACATATGGCTGGAAAATACATAGCTCAAAAAATTAAACGCCAACAAGCAAACAAAAAAAAATGGAAATTACGGATAGATGAAAACTTTCAAAGAAGGCAAAAATTGGCTTTTAAATTTTCAAAAGATTAGGCAAATATGTCTGTGCCTAATGATGAAGAAGCACAGACAGTGAAAGAAAATATGGTTGAAAATGGACAGGACAATATCCGTCGGCATGGTTCAGGAAATAGGAGAAGTGTTGGTCTTCTTGATGCTTGTCTAATACCAGGAGTGATTCCATTTGCACTGTGTCTTTTCTTCTCAAAGTTGGTAGCATACACATTTTTGTATTAGTTACTGTTTTACTTTAGTCAAACAGGTATATCATTAAAACATGCATTCTTAGATTTTCGCTTCCTCAATTTCAGATTGCGGAGTTAGATATGTCAAAGATAGTTGGTCCTGAACTTAGAGTTGAAAATTTAAAAAGAGTTACAAGCATCAATTAACGATTGCATGTCCTTAACTTAGAGTTAGAAGCACATAAATTAAGGACAAGTAATCCTCAACTTCGAGTTCCAAGTTCAAAAGTTAAGGATAGAGAGTCATAAATCGTGCAAGATAAAATTACAAACATTGAGAATATAACCATACAACTTTAATCCCAAATATAAAATTCAACATATGGCTGGAAAATACATAGCTCAAAAAATTAAACGCCAACAAGCAAACAAAAAAAAATGGAAATTACGGATAGATGAAAACTTTCAAAGAAGGCAAAAATTGGCTTTTAAATTGTCAAAAGATTAGGCAAATATGTGTGCGGTGGTGATGGAGGGCCTGCAGCCTCCACATATAATTTTAATGGCAGTAGTACGTACACATCAATTTACCAATTTAAGTATTGTCAAGTCATGAACAAATTACATCTTGCTTACACTATTAATGGATAATCTCATGGGTATGGAACTCTATATGTCTTGAAATCTTACACAAAATACATGGAACCCACAGTGATTATTATGCTCTTTTTGGTTGTGACAATTCTTCCATGTACCTTCTTTCACGTGAAAGATATTCTCAGATATTCACTATCATAAATGTTCAATGCTCAAGTAGTGATAGTAAGAACTCGTCTAGCGAGAGTTCATGTACATGCCATTTATTGTTACTTGCTCTCATTCTTGCATCTGGATTGAAAGTACAAGTGGGGTGAATTGTATATTTTTAAATTTAATCTCTTATTAGTTGATTAGTTTATCAAATAGTCGACTAGATAAATTATTTAATAATTATATAATGATAGAAAGTAAGATGCAGAAAGTAAGTGCAGGAATTAAAGATACCGGAATTTTTATACTTGTGCTAATTCAATGTGAATCCTAGTCCAGTCTCCTTGGGTTGCAAGGGAGTTCTCTTTAGTAAATGTATTTCTCCGAGTACAGTGAAAATGACTTGATAACAATTCCTCTCACACTTGTTTCTTTTTTATACAATGCCTCACCAATGTTATACTCTCCTTTCTTCTCTGACTTGTTACACAGCAGATCTTAGTGAACTACAATATTTGTTTGCAGTAGAATAAAGAGAGGTGTTTGGTTCGATCAAAATATGTGTGTCTTAGGTTAAAGGCTGGGTATAAATACTTTGATGAAGATCGAGGCTTGACAGCCTAAAAGATTTTATCCTTGGAAAGAGATTGATTCTCTCCAAGAATAAGATAGCTATGCGTTGTTTTTCCTTGATATCTTTCTTTTTAAGAGTTATATATAATGAAGGCTTGCTTCCTTGATTGTTGGTCCTTCTGAAATTAGCCGCCTAGCAATCTTTATAGGATCTTCGATCTTCCGGACATGATGGCCTTGATTCATGCCTTCAGTTTAGGGTTGGTTGATTCTTTATATCGCAGCAGCCCGTTAATCTTTACTGATTGATTTGTTGATCGATTGCTTTCCTCAGGCATCTAGATTTGTTGATTGGTTTGTAATCTTTGTTGATTGATTTCTTTCCTTAAGCATCAAGATTGACTTCATCGATCTTGTTGTATCTTCTTGATTCCTTGTTCTCCTGTGATTGATTTCCTACAGAGGTATATTATTTTCATTATTAAAACTGGATCTAACATGGATATTATAGGTTTATTTGTATGTCATATACCTGCATTTCTTGTCTGAAATTTTGTGTACTGGCGATGTAAAAACAACTATATAATCTGTACATTTCTAATTGGCTCTAACAGGTTATTGAAGAACGTCTTCCTTGATCCGAGACAGGTCAACAATCGTGGAAAGCCTAGGATAGTCATTATAACGTTGTGGCATAGCCTTCCACTCGGACTAGAGATCTTTCCCTTGACTGGCATGCTGTCTTAAATAAAAGGAATGCACATAAAGACGTGACAGCTTATTTTATACTCCCTCCGGTCCAAAATAAGTGATTTTTTGGATGTTTTCACACATATTAAGAAAGTCACTTTTTAGCATTAATTAGCAATAGAATTGACCATTTTAACCTTACTATCTCACATAAACACTCCTAACACATATTCCAATACTATTTACTCCAAGGACAATGTAGAAAAAACATCATTAAGTCATTCTTGAAATCCAAAAAAATCACTTATTTTGGACCACACAAAAAAAGCCAAAAAATTACTTATTTTGGACCGGAGGGAGTATAATTAAGTTACCAACTCATGATGGTCGAAGCTTAAATGGACATCCTTTGATTTATATGTGAAGACGCTAGCTAGGAGAACTAAGAAAATACGTAAAAGTTCCTCCAAGAATATACTTTACACCTCGTAAGTGTATAAAACTTTAACTCATTAAATTCAGCTTACAATTATTGTGAAGAGGCTAGGAGAACTAAGAAAATCAAGATATAAAGTTCCTTCAAGAATTTTATCTAGAGAATCTATAAAATCTTAATATGGTGCACTATATTTTTGTTTGCTTAGTGTAATTTAACGATAGATCGGAATATTGATGGGAAAGGAAAGAGAGAGTTCTCTGAAATGAAGTGGTGATAGAGATATGGAATTGGGGCGCAAAAATACAAGACCTGTTTTTGGTAGGGTTCTCTGAAATAAACGAGTTGTTTGGGCTTTTCCTAGTCTCTTCTGCTTCTACTTTAGCTCTATGGTCTCTCTTTTCTTTTCTTTTTTTTCAAAAATCAAATAACTCCCATGTGGTATAACAAGATGCAAATTTAGGATAGGATTCTCGAGCTATGTATATACATATTCAAAGAAAAATAAAATATATACATATAATAATAAAATCACGCGAGCGAATTCCTATTCGCGTCTCGTATAACTTGATAAGACTAGATTGATGCTTCTGATCTCTGATAGCTTAGTCCTAATGCATGATACCTGTTGGTGGGCTAAGTGGCAGCCCTATCCTCTCTCTAGGACCCATCCCCTAGATTCCTCCTCTCACCCCATGGGCGAAGCCACGTTTAGTAAAGGATGATCAACTGACCACCCTTCACCGAAAAATTATATTGTATATATAAATAAAGTATTGGTTTTAGATATATAAAATCTCTGTTGAACACCTTTTATCGGAATTTATCACTTAGAAAACATTTATAGCTTCGTCATCACTGCCTCACCCCTTCTCTCTTTGGTACCCTGGGTAAATATATGTGGTTAGGATTTAAAGTATATGGGTTTTAAATTTGTTACCCAAGTATGAATAAATACCTGAAAAAGTTGATGAATAAATAAACATAACTTAGATATTGCTGAAGCCTATCTTCAGTACTAATTACGTGGTAACTAGGTAGAAAACGTAGTAATTAAAGAAACACTTAAATATTCTCGTACGTACATAATGTGTATGGAAATCGAAAAACAAATAAAGTAGGGAAAAAGTCTCTTGAAACTGTATCGCGATCAAGTATTACAACTCATTTATATCGATCTATTATCACTGGCTCATTTTGGTTATGGAACTGTGCATGTTACAACAATATACTTTCTCCGTCCCAATTTATAGTTGCTTTATATTATTTTGAGTGGTGTCAATCAATTGTATACAATACTTACATATTAGTTTAGGAAAATATTTATTCACATGTAAATTTAATGAATAGTTTCGACGAATATTGTGTCACTACAACATAATGCATTTATAGCTACAAAACATAACGTAGCTAATTATGAAAATTTTCGTAGCTAAACACTTTAGCCACAATATTTTTTTCCGTAGCATTCGTAGCAAAATGTAGCGTAGCTAAAAGTTAGCTACAAACTTTACATGACCCGTGGCTAAGGATTAATACTTATTGCTACGAATATTTTGTGTTGTAGCTATATTCATAGCAAATGATTTTATACTTTTACCACGACAAATATATTTGTAGCAAATAATTTTATACTCTTGCCACAATAAATTAATTTGTAGCTAATATGGTAGCCACAAAGTGATATAGCGTAACAAATGTTTTAAATTTATTTGCCACGGAAGTTAAGACATGTAGCTGCTTTCATATATTAGTTCGTGGCAAAAGTATTTTTGTTTAGCTACAGACAAAGTTTTATGGCTACAAATCATACAAAAAAATCGAGATTAGATTATTTTATTATTAATTTTTGATATATTATTAATTTTAGCAAAGATGAAAGTTCTTATCACCCTGTAACTTCGCTATTTTATTTTTGTCTAAAATTTTCTAATTATTCTATGGATGTACATATTGTATTAAAACTAATAGTAATAACTTATTTGCTTGAGACATAACTTCTTTTACACAAATCGATATGTAAAAATTTTCACAAAATAAATTCCAAGATACACATTTATATTAATTAATTGATAGCATCTGCAATACATAACTCTTCTACAATAACTAAAATCTGAAGAAAAGAACTAGCCGATGTGAGGTTTTATGGTAATAGAGATCAGAAATAGTGTCCGACATTCCATATTAGACGAATATAAGCATTTGCTTGATGATTCATGTTGTCACCCACGTTTGATCTTGATGATTTATGTTGCCAACCTCATCGCACCCGTTGATCGTTATGCATCCAGGAATATATGAAGCACTCTCTATTATCACGACTGAAATAAAAATATTGGTGAGAAATTTATATTTGAATTATCAGAACATATACATGTTAGATGCATTTACAATTAATAATTAAAAATTTTATGAATCATAGAATAAGAAAAACTTAGCCATGTATCAGCTTAAAAAAACTAAACTAGAGAAGGAAAGAAAAAGCATTTAAATAAACATCATAAAATTAAGAAGATGGAAAAAAAACTTACAATTTGACATTAGAAGATAATAAAATTTCTCAAAGTCACTCTTTTCTTGAGCATCCTATAAATAAAAAATAAACAATTGAAGCAGAAACCCAAATCAATTAGGTGTAAGCCATAAAATAAATCAAATATTTATAATTGCACTCACCACTCATCAAAAAATAAGGCATAATATCTATCAAATTACTTGAACAGCCCGTAAAATTGAACTAAAAACTCCAAACTCAAGTAGACGTAAGAAGATTCAAAAATACTATAATATAGAGAAATGAGCTTACCACGGTAGAGACGAACCAAAAACTTAAAATTTTTGTTCATAAATAAAAATCGCAATCGGGATACACTCTTATTGATCCTTTTGTCTTTCTCGCAACCTTGAATTGCCGACTACTTGGGGAGGGAGAGTGGCGGCTGAGATAGAGAAAGTTTAGGTTTTGGTTTAGGGATTTAGTTTGTGTTTCTTTTCCTATATATTTTGCTTCTTAATACAATACCATAAATATAAAGGGGAAAATACAAATACCATAAATGCAAATAAAGGTAGGAAAAGTACCTACAATAAAACAAAAGAGTAGTACCGTTTAACTAAAATAGAAGAAAAAAACTATTTATGAACTTGACTCTTAATACTATTATAACTAATTTTTCCATATGCTAATGCTATTCTTATCAAAATAAATTTATGTATCCTATTCGATTTGTCAATTTAAAAATAATTACTTATATGATGAATACGAAAAATAATTAAATTAATTCTTGTTAATTAGTTAATGCAAAGGCTTAATTATTTATTAGCAACATTAAAGGAAATAGTTATTTTTTGTTAATTCAAATTCTTCATATTAGCTCATCCAATTTTAAATAATTAATTATAATTATACTATGATCTTAATTATATTATCAAAAAGCAAAAAAGTTAATTTAATATTTCACTTTTTGGATTTTTGTGTTTGTATAATCATTAATGTACTTGGCTCTTGTCAACCACTTAAATATTTTGTTAGTGATTTGTTCAATAATGATTGGTGTTTTCGAATATTGTGTATTTATTATGTATTTATTATTTTCGAATATTGTGTATTTATTATTATTATTATTATTATTATTATTATTATTATTATTACATAAAATATTTATCGCTTGAAATTTAAAAATGGCCAATAGTTGATATGAAAGGAAATATAGATGCAAACTTGACCTTGTATGATTGAAATAAAAGGACAAACAATATAAAAATTATTGTGGAGTTTCGTTGTTGGAAAAGGTGGTATATAGATTATTTTTACGTATATTCTTTTATATGATTTTGCATTTTAGTTCATATTTTTAGATTGTCAATAATTTTCCTTTTTTCCTCTTTAACGATTTATATAAAAAAAATTGAATTGATTTTAGTATCCTAAATATTAAGACATTTTACTTAATTTAAATAAGGAATAATTTAATAACTAAGACTTTAATTGATTTTGAATTCCTCAATATTAGAAAAATAACTAAAATTACAAATTTTTCCAATAATAATATAACTAAAATTATAATATATATATCTCTGGATAGGCATGCGGTAGTCCGCGTAGCCTATACACTGATACAGTAAACATTCTTGACTTCTTAGAGTATTTACTTATTTAAATACTGACATCCAATAATAAAAATTATGGCTCCACTACTGTAGTAACTAAAGAACGACCAAATAAAATATTAATAAACCAAATTTGATTTAAAAAATATTGTAAAAGATAGTTTGATAATAACTTTTAACTTACATAAATAAATTCACAAAAAAACAAAGTGATAAAGAAAAGAATACAAAAATGTAAGGTCTTCAATATGAATACTTTTTTAGAAAATGTAAGTACACTTATTTAAAAATAATAAAGTATATACACAAAAAAATATCTACAACTGTTAATATTTAAATTTACATAAAAATTATATAATTAACAATAATTGCAATAAAATAAAATATGAGTTTCATAAATCTAAGAAGTCAATTGATAAATTTTGCTGTTATAAGGAGGTAACAAATGATCTAGTGATCTACTATTTGAGAATGAACAATAATTTGTATTTTAATACTATTAGTTTTTTTTTTTGGTGAAAAAGATAATTTATATATATTAAAGTTTAAACATTGCGTACAGAGATGTTAGTAGCATACAAAACAGTACTAGGATATATGGTTGCCATAGTCATCCTATTGGAATTATCATCATGGCCTCCGTTTACATTTATCCTTATATTTACATTAGTCTGAGTACTATTTCTAATCAAACTAGTAGTCAACCGGCTTGGTTGAATATCAGTACAACCAGCCTTATCATATTCAAAAAGTCGCATAACAAAATCCGGAGTATTGGCAAAAATTGTTGTAATATTAGTTATTTGAAAGTTAAACAATTCTTTAATTTCATATACAATTACTATTTTCTTCCATTATTATATACAATTACTATTTTCCTATATTTAAGAAAAATGTAACTGTTACCTTTGACATTAACTTTTCATTACCTAATAGTGTTGGATAACTCTTGTCATGATTTTTCGTAATTGAGAAATATTCAGATTTTTATTTTGGCAACCATTTTGATTTATTCAAGCCAACTATTTTTATTCTTTATAACTTGAATAAAAAATACTCATTAGGTATTTTCGAATAATTTAATATGCCCAAAAGATTATTATTACCATAGTAAGATTCAACTCGTGGCAAAATCTAATAACTAGCTACCAAAATATTATCATAGCAATAAATTTGTGGCTAGATTATTCCATAATGACAAATAATTGTAATTACTAAGCCTTTACCACGCATTTTCAGTACTTAAAGCACAAATATTTATTTAGCTATAATATTTTATTTTAAATTATTTAGTATGGTTAAAAGGTTCTTTTTGCTACGGTAACTTTCAGTTTATGGTAAAAAATAACAATTAGCTACAATATTTTGTCATAATAATAAATCCATAGCTATATTATTGCCACAACTTTTTATAATTTGAAGCAAATGTATTTATTTAGCTACAATATTTTATTTTAAATAACTTATTGTAGCTATAAAGTTACTATTGCTACAATAACTTTTAATGCATGGCAAAAACTTATGATTAGCTACACAAGTTTATTGTAGCAAAACATTTGTAGCTATTTAGATAGTTATTGCTACGATTGTTAACAATTATAGCAAAAATGAGGAATTAGCTTTACCAATTTATTTTTCGTGGCTGGCAAATTTTACGAATTTGTAAATAGCCAGGAAATTCTAATTTTTGTGGCTATTGTTAGGTATTAGCCATGATTTTTAAATTCGTAGCAAAGATTTCGTAGCTATAAATATATTATGTTGTAGTGTGTCAAATGAAACCTGTCTCCTCATGAAGCTCATAACGTATATAAGCTATCTCTCCGTCAATAATATAGATGCATCTTAGCTTCCCAAAAACTGACAGTGCCATTTTATTTTCTCAACAAAACAACTACTATCATTTCTGATATATTTTCCATAGTTCGTATTGAATAAAAGTGTTGAATATCTTTATCTCTTCTCTGTTTTCCTCCTCTCAAGTATGATTCAAAGTCACATAACTTTTGGAGTTGTGGCAAAAGTATTCTAGGTCACGACTCGCACTAATGAAATGGCTTTTTTCCCTCCCAATTTCATGCTACATACTCCTCATCAAGACGACCATCAAGACTTCCAAGGTTTGTAACCTTTTCAACTCTTTCTTTTTTCTTTCTTTTTTTTGTTAAAATTTTAAATGGAGCCTTGAGCAACAGTAAAGTTGTCTTTATGTGATCTGTAAGTCATGAGTTCGAGTTGTGAAATCAGTGGTCAATACTTGTATCACGCAAGCTGCCTATATATATCCCCTTCGGGATGCTGCCTTTACCGAACCGTGTTTTTGAATATAGGATACTTTGTACATCCGACTCACTTTTTGTTTAAGTTTACATTTTATATATAGGGAGAAATTAAATTTTTTTTTTTGTTATTAAGAATTTTATTAATGGTTGTTTTGATGCAGGTGTTGGTTCATTTCTAGGGAAAAGAACCATGTCATTTAGTGGGATGGAGGCTAATAATAACAGTGAGGAAAATCATGAAATGGAAGATTTATCTGATGATTGTTCACATGAGGCAGGTAGGGAGAAGAAAATTAGAAGGCTTAACATGGAACAAGTGAAGACACTAGAGAAGAACTTTGAGTTAGGGAATAAACTTGAGCCAGAGAGGAAAATGCAGTTGGCTAGAGCTCTTGGCTTACAACCAAGGCAGATTGCTATTTGGTTCCAAAACAGGAGAGCAAGATGTAAAACCAAGCAATTGGAGAAAGACTTTGATGTTCTCAAGAGACAGTTTGAAGCTGTCAAGGCAGAAAATGATTCCCTCTTAGCTCACAATCAGAAGCTTCATGCAGAGGTATGGCTAATTCAATGACACTAATTTTTTTTTTTAAAAAGAAATTGATCATATGTTCCCGTTTACGTGAGACTATTTATTTAATTCTTTTTCATAGAAAATAAATTCTTTTTTTTTTAATTTTTAGAAATAGTATAACATTAACCTTCTCCGTGTGACATATAGGCTGCATATAGCACATCCCCTTTAATGCGGCCTTCCCCGGACCCTGCGTGAGCCCAGTGCTACTGCCCTTATTTGAAAAAATAATATTAACCTTCTCATTTTACTATTCTAGTGACATAATTTTCAAAAGAAAAAAATTACATGTTTAAAATCATAATTTTAATTTTTTTAATACTCTAAGTCTAGTCAAACAAGTTTAAATAAAATGAAATGAAGGAAAAAGTAATAATTTTCCAATTTTATAAAAGACAGCTTATTTTCATCAAGGATCTGCGCTTAGCCCCCTCTTGTTTGCCTTGGTAATGGATGCTTTGACGCGTCATATTCAAGGGGATGTACCTTGGTGTATGCTATTTGCTGATGACATAGTCCTGGTAGACGAGACGAGGGTCGGTGTTAATGAAAGGCTAGAGGTTTGGAGACAGACCCTCGAGTCTAAGGGGTTCAAACTAAGCAGGTCAAAGACAGAATATCTGGAGTGCAAATTTAGCACTGAGCCGAGCGAAGTGGGAGGGAGCGTGATGATTGGATCTCAGGCCATAGCCAAGAAGGATAGTTTTAGATACCTTGGATCGGTGATCCAGGGGGACGGGGAGATAGACGGGGATGTCACTCGCCGTATAGCGGCGGGATGGTCGAAGTGGAGGCTTGCTTCAGGAGTGTTGTGTGATAAGAAAGTGCCACAGAAACTGAAGGGGAAGTTTTATAGAGCTGTGGTTAGACCTGCCATGCTGTATGGGACGGAGTGTTGGCCGGTGAAGAAATCTCATGTTCAGAGGATGAAGGTTGCGGAGATGAGGATGCTTAGGTGGATGTGCGGGCTCACCAGGTTAGATAAGATTAGGAATGAAGTTATTCGGGAGAAGGTGGGGGTGGCCCCAGTGGATGAGAAGATGCGAGAGGCGAGGCTTCGGTGGTTCGGGCATGTGCGGAGGAGAAGCCCCGATGCCCCGGTGAGGAGTTGTGAGCGGCTAGCGGTGGTTGGTGTGAGGCGAGGCAGAGGGAGGCCTAAGAGATACTGGGGAGAGGTTATTAGACAGGACATGGCCAGGATGCGGATTTCCGAGGACATGACCCTCGATAGGAAAGTATGGAGGTCTAGTACCAGGGTTGTAGGATAGGGACTTCTAGATTTTTCGTACTCTTTTTCCGGGGTGGGTGAGGTGTGGTGGGGACGCCCATAGAGGATTAGTTTGTGTTCTCTTGTGGTAGTCATTTCTGGTAGTTACTGTTTTAATATCATTGCATGCATATCTGCTTATTGATGGTATTTATGCCTCTTATGTTTAGACAATTTTTTTCGCGATGTATGCTGGTATAACTAATGCGGTTTTTGTTTTTGTTTTTGTTTGCCTTTCTTTTCAATGCGCCGAGGGTCGATTGGAAACAGCCTTTAATACTCTAAGTCTAGTCAAACAAGTTTAAATAAAATGAAATGAAGGAAAAAGTAATAATTTTCCAATTTTATAAAAGACAGCTTATTTTCTTGGAGTTTTATGGAGAAAAAGAAAGAAAGCTTGAAAGGGTGTCTAGTCTTTGCTAAAACTTGAACAATAATGATGCCTCTTTCTGTTGCTATTTGTTATAATAATCTGCATATTGGCTACTTTGGTGAAATAATGAACCTTTTTTCTGTGCTAGTGGATTCCAAACCATGATGTGCATGTTATTCAGTGGAAAAAGAAAAAATTTCCCATGTTCCGTGTTAGTTGATTCACTCTCATGATAACTTAAAAAAAAAAAAGCAGTAATATCTTATTTATTTATTTGAAGTTTTCTTGTGAAATTTCGTGAACGTCTTATAAAAATATCCATGGCTACAGCCTACACATACTTTTTTTCCGACACATTTTCATATATTTATTTATTTGGAGCAGTAAACTATTATTTCAATAGTATTTATGGTACTAGTTTTTATCCAATTTAATGACCATTAGCAGGGACGGTTCTAACACGAAGAGTGGCAAGGCTTGTGCCTTAGCCCCCAAATTTGGAGGGCTCCATTTAAAAAAAAAAAAAAAGATATTAGGTTTACAAGTATTTAGAAAATAATATTTAGTATTATTGATTTTAAAAAAATAGAGATTTTAATATAAAAGGAAAAAGAGCTCTTTAGATATATAAATAAAATAATAATTTGACATATTTAAAAGGGTAGATAAATAATTTTCTCAACCTTTCAATTTTACTCTTTTATTAGATAACGCATAAAAATTTTACTCTACCTTTTTAATATGTCCAAGTCAATTTTTCTTTTTCTCAATCTCTTCATATTTCATAAATCCCTACATCTTTTTTGTCGTTCTTTTTAATATTCTTACTCACCTTCTTTCTCTAAGATTTCATTAGTTCAAGTATTCAACAATACTTTTAAGCTTTTAATTGTTCTATTCTGAAATATAAAATCTTAT
The DNA here is from genome assembly GCA_032618575.1 of Nicotiana noctiflora. NCBI lineage: Eukaryota > Viridiplantae > Streptophyta > Magnoliopsida > Solanales > Solanaceae > Nicotiana > Nicotiana noctiflora. Next base: position 51,303 of record JASVEL010006142.1, on the reverse strand, counting down.
TTAAGATCAACAATTATCTCAAAAAAGAATAAATGAGTTAGTTATATTATCAATTGAATAGAAATATAATAGGAGAAAATGGTTATTAACAATTTGGTATCTCAAAAAGGTAGAAGAATAGATTTCAAATAAAAACATACAGTATATTATAAGTTTCTTTTAAAAATTTAGACCTCGTACGTATATACTTGAGCGGCCATGATCATTAGACTACATATTTGAATGCTTCATTATCAACTTTTCTTTAGATTTATACTGTTAATGTATAATTATTGGTTGGTCCATTAAAATAGTAATTAAATTAACTGGATGCAGATAATGACACTAAAACATGGAGAACAGCAGCCAACAGAAATATCAATCAACTTGAACAAGGAAACAGAAGGTTCAAGCAGTAATAGAAGTGAAAACAGCGCAGAAATGATGAAGCTACATATCTCAATGACACCTGCATCCATTGACAGCCCAATATTAGCATCCAATACTCATCAGCCAATTACTAGGCGCAGCAGACTCTTGTTCCCACCCTCCATGAGGCCTGATGGGGTAACACAGCTTTTCCAAAGACAACAATTGCCACACAGCAATATGAAATTAATGGACCAAACTGTCAGAGAAGAAACTTTACCCAACATGTTTGTCTGTGCCATTGATGACCAATCACCTGGATTTTGGCCATGGCTTGAGCAACCACATTTTAATTAAATTTTTGAAAAATATTTTTGAATTTACATCTTGGCGATTTTTTTCTTTTTCTTTTTGGTGTATTTGAGTGTTGTATAGAGTAATCAATTGCATACTTAACCGATCATAGTGATGCCGTTCGGATTTCGAGTCAACAATAACAATTCAGTATAATCCCATTTAGTGAAGTCTGAGGAGGGTAGTGTATACGCAGACCTTACCCCTACTGGTAGAGAAAATGTTTCCAAATAAACCTTCGGCATCCTTCCCTCCAAGAATTTCTCATCTTGCTCTTGAGGAGATTCGAACTCACAACGTTAACCTCTTGATTGGAAGTGAAAGTTACTTACCATCAGAGCAACTACTCTTGTCAAATAAATTTTTGTTTGTATCGTAATTTTTCATATGCTTTTTAAATATTTTAAATTATATATATATATATATATATATATATATATATATATATATATATATATATATATATATATATATATATATATATATATATTTGTATTTTTCTTGATTTTATAATCAATTGTATAGAGTAATCAATTGTATTTGAGTGTTGAAAAAAAAAAATTGACTCTTGAAATCCATGAATGCATCACATAAATTAAGATGAATAGAGTTTTTAGATTAGAAAGCCTCTCGAGGTCTTAATAGAGGAATTGTAATATGCATAGAAAAGTGTCTTCTTCCTTTTAGCCTACACTTTTCCCGCTTCATTAATCTAGGGGTTTTTTAAGATTGACATTCTATTTTCCTCTGCTATATATCTTCTCGCTATTTTATTTAATATTTTGCATTAATGGAATAAAGGCTTAATTAATTTAAAACTACACGCTGGATTGGTTACTTGTTTTTCAATCTTTTTCGTGCTATCATTTTATAGGAAGTATTGCACGAAATTGGAGAGAGTATAAAGCACACATTTCAAAATGAGGGAAGAGGACAACTGGACGTTAGAAGAAAACAAGGGGTCGGAAATGGCTGAAGGGGACGTTAGCAAACTTTGTGCTGACAAGTGACAATGAAAAAAGTTACTGTAATACGATATCTCTCATCCACGAGCAACAAGGTTTGGAAAAAGAAAAATGAAGATACCTACAATCTCTGTTTAATTTGTATCCACCACTATGGTTCTTTTTTCACCATCGTTTTGTAGGATCAAACAACGCATCAAGATTGACTTCATCGATCTTGTTGTATCTTCTTGATTCCTTGTTCTCCTGTGATTGATTTCCTACAGAGGTATATTATTTTCATTATTAAAACTGGATCTAACATGGATATTATAGGTTTATTTGTATGTCATATACCTGCATTTCTTGTCTGAAATTTTGTGTACTGGCGATGTAAAAACAACTATATAATCTGTACATTTCTAATTGGCTCTAACAGGTTATTGAAGAACGTCTTCCTTGATCCGAGACAGGTCAACAATCGTGGAAAGCCTAGGATAGTCATTATAACGTTGTGGCATAGCCTTCCACTCGGACTAGAGATCTTTCCCTTGACTGGCATGCTGTCTTAAATAAAAGGAATGCACATAAAGACGTGACAGCTTATTTTATACTCCCTCCGGTCCAAAATAAGTGATTTTTTGGATGTTTTCACACATATTAAGAAAGTCACTTTTTAGCATTAATTAGCAATAAAATTGACCATTTTAGCTTTACTATCTCACATAAACACTCCTAACACATATTCCAATACTATTTACTCCAAGGACGATGTAGGAAAAACATCATTAAGTCATTCTTGAAATCCGAAAAAATCACTTATATTGGATCACAAAAAAAGCCAAAAAATTACTTATTTTGGACCGGAGGGAGTATAATTAAGTTACCAACTCATGATGGTCGAAGCTTAAATGGACATCCTTTGATTTATATGTGAAGACGCTAGCTAGGAGAACTAAGAAAATACGTAAAAGTTCCTCCAAGAATATACTTTACACCTCGTAAGTGTATAAAACTTTAACTCATTAAATTCAGCTTACAATTATTGTGAAGAGGCTAGGAGAACTAAGAAAATCAAGATATAAAGTTCCTTCAAGAATTTTATCTAGAGAATCTATAAAATCTTAATATGGTGCACTATATTTTTGTTTGCTTAGTGTAATTTAACGATAGATCGGAATATTGATGGGAAAGGAAAGAGAGAGTTCTCTGAAATGAAGTGGTGATAGAGATATGGAATTGGGGCGCAAAAATACAAGACCTGTTTTTGGTAGGGTTCTCTGAAATAAACGAGTTGTTTGGGCTTTTCCTAGTCTCTTCTGCTTCTACTTTAGCTCTATGGTCTCTCTTTTCTTTTCTTTTTTTTCAAAAATCAAATAACTCCCATGTGGTATAACAAGATGCAAATTTAGGATAGGATTCTCGAGCTATGTATATACATATTCAAAGAAAAATAAAATATATACATATAATAATAAAATCACGCGAGCGAATTCCTATTCGCGTCTCGTATAACTTGATAAGACTAGATTGATGCTTCTGATCTCTGATAGCTTAGTCCTAATGCATGATACCTGTTGGTGGGCTAAGTGGCAGCCCTATCCTCTCTCTAGGACCCATCCCCTAGATTCCTCCTCTCACCCCATGGGCGAAGCCACGTTTAGTAAAGGATGATCAACTGACCACCCTTCACCGAAAAATTATATTGTATATATAAATAAAGTATTGGTTTTAGATATATAAAATCTCTGTTGAACACCTTTTATCGGAATTTATCACTTAGAAAACATTTATAGCTTCGTCATCACTGCCTCACCCCTTCTCTCTTTGGTACCCTGGGTAAATATATGTGGTTAGGATTTAAAGTATATGGGTTTTAAATTTGTTACCCAAGTATGAATAAATACCTGAAAAAGTTGATGAATAAATAAACATAACTTAGATATTGCTGAAGCCTATCTTCAGTACTAATTACGTGGTAACTAGGTAGAAAACGTAGTAATTAAAGAAACACTTAAATATTCTCGTACGTACATAATGTGTATGGAAATCGAAAAACAAATAAAGTAGGGAAAAAGTCTCTTGAAACTGTATCGCGATCAAGTATTACAACTCATTTATATCGATCTATTATCACTGGCTCATTTTGGTTATGGAACTGTGCATGTTACAACAATATACTTTCTCCGTCCCAATTTATAGTTGCTTTATATTATTTTGAGTGGTGTCAATCAATTGTATACAATACTTACATATTAGTTTAGGAAAATATTTATTCACATGTAAATTTAATGAATAGTTTCGACGAATATTGTGTCACTACAACATAATGCATTTATAGCTACAAAACATAACGTAGCTAATTATGAAAATTTTCGTAGCTAAACACTTTAGCCACAATATTTTTTTCCGTAGCATTCGTAGCAAAATGTAGCGTAGCTAAAAGTTAGCTACAAACTTTACATGACCCGTGGCTAAGGATTAATACTTATTGCTACGAATATTTTGTGTTGTAGCTATATTCATAGCAAATGATTTTATACTTTTACCACGACAAATATATTTGTAGCAAATAATTTTATACTCTTGCCACAATAAATTAATTTGTAGCTAATATGGTAGCCACAAAGTGATATAGCGTAACAAATGTTTTAAATTTATTTGCCACGGAAGTTAAGACATGTAGCTGCTTTCATATATTAGTTCGTGGCAAAAGTATTTTTGTTTAGCTACAGACAAAGTTTTATGGCTACAAATCATACAAAAAAATCGAGATTAGATTATTTTATTATTAATTTTTGATATATTATTAATTTTAGCAAAGATGAAAGTTCTTATCACCCGTAACTTCGCTATTTTATTTTTGTCTAAAATTTTCTAATTATTCTATGGATGTACATATTGTATTAAAACAAATAGTAATAACTTATTTGCTTGAGACATAACTTCTTTTACACAAATCGATATGTAAAAATTTTCACAAAATAAATTCCAAGATACACATTTATATTAATTAATTGATAGCATCTGCAATACATAACTCTTCTACAATAACTAAAATCTGAAGAAAAGAACTAGCCGATGTGAGGTTTTATGGTAATAGAGATCAGAAATAGTGTCCGACATTCCATATTAGACGAATATAAGCATTTGCTTGATGATTCATGTTGTCACCCACGTTTGATCTTGATGATTTATGTTGCCAACCTCATCGCACCCGTTGATCGTTATGCATCCAGGAATATATGAAGCACTCTCTATTATCACGACTGAAATAAAAATATTGGTGAGAAATTTATATTTGAATTATCAGAACATATACATGTTAGATGCATTTACAATTAATAATTAAAAATTTTATGAATCATAGAATAAGAAAAACTTAGCCATGTATCAGCTTAAAAAAACTAAACTAGAGAAGGAAAGAAAAAGCATTTAAATAAACATCATAAAATTAAGAAGATGGAAAAAAAACTTACAATTTGACATTAGAAGATAATAAAATTTCTCAAAGTCACTCTTTTCTTGAGCATCCTATAAATAAAAAATAAACAATTGAAGCAGAAACCCAAATCAATTAGGTGTAAGCCATAAAATAAATCAAATATTTATAATTGCACTCACCACTCATCAAAAAATAAGGCATAATATCTATCAAATTACTTGAACAACCCGTAAAATTGAACTAAAAACTCCAAACTCAAGTAGACGTAAGAAGATTCAAAAATACTATAATATAGAGAAATGAGCTTACCACGGTAGAGACGAACCAAAAACTTAAAATTTTTGTTCATAAATAAAAATCGCAATCGGGATACACTCTTATTGATCCTTTTGTCTTTCTCGCAGCCTTGAATTGCCGACTACTTGGGGAGGGAGAGTGGCGGCTGAGATAGAGAAAGTTTAGGTTTTGGTTTAGGGATTTAGTTTGTGTTTCTTTTCCTATATATTTTGCTTCTTAATACAATACCATAAATATAAAGGGGAAAATACAAATACCATAAATGCAAATAAAGGTAGGAAAAGTACCTACAATAAAACAAAAGAGTAGTACCGTTTAACTAAAATAGAAGAAAAAAACTATTTATGAACTTGACTCTTAATACTATTATAACTAATTTTTCCATATGCTAATGCTATTCTTATCAAAATAAATTTATGTATCCTATTCGATTTGTCAATTTAAAAATAATTACTTATATGATGAATACGAAAAATAATTAAATTAATTCTTGTTAATTAGTTAATGCAAAGGCTTAATTATTTATTAGCAACATTAAAGGAAATAGTTATTTTTTGTTAATTCAAATTCTTCATATTAGCTCATCCAATTTTAAATAATTAATTATAATTATACTATGATCTTAATTATATTATCAAAAAGCAAAAAAGTTAATTTAATATTTCACTTTTTGGATTTTTGTGTTTGTATAATCATTAATGTACTTGGCTCTTGTCAACCACTTAAATATTTTGTTAGTGATTTGTTCAATAATGATTGGTGTTTTCGAATATTGTGTATTTATTATTATTATTATTATTATTATTATTATTATTATTATTACATAAAATATTTATCGCTTGAAATTTAAAAATGGCCAATAGTTGATATGAAAGGAAATATCTTAATAGATGAGACAAGGGTCGATGTTAACGAGAGACTGGAGGTATAGAGACAGACTCTCGAGTCTAAGGGCTTCAAACTAAGCAGGTCTAAGACAGAATACCCGGAGTGCAAGTTTAGCATCGAGTCAAGCGAAGTAGGTAGGGACACAAAGCTTGGATCTCAGGTCATTTCCAAGAGGGATAGTTTCAAATAGCTTGGGTCGAGTGATTCAGGGGGGGCGGGAGATAGACGGGGATATCACTCACCGTATAGCGGCGGGATGGTCGAAGTGGAGGCTTGCATCTGGAGTCTTGTGTGATAAGAAAGTGCCACAGAAACTCAAGGGGAAGTTTTATAGAGCTGTGGTTAGACCTGCCATACTGTATGGGACGGAGTGTTGGCCGGTGAAGAAATCTCATGTTCAAAGGATGAAGGTTGCGGAGATGAGGATGCTTAGGTGGATGTGCGGGCTCACCAGGTTAGATAAGATTAGGAATGAAGTTATTCGGGAGAAGGTGGGGGTGGCCCGAGTGGATGAGAAGATGCGAGAGGCGAGGCTTCGGTGGTTCGGGCATGTGCAAAGGAGAAGCCCCGATGCCCCGGTGAGGAGTTGCGAGCGGCTAGCGGTGGTCGGTGTGAGGCGAGGCAGAGGGAGGCCTAAGAGATACTGGGGAGAGGTAATTAGACAGGACATGGCCAGGATGCGGATTTCCGAGGACATGACCCTTGATAGGAAAGTCTGGAGGTCTAGTATCAGGGTTGTAGGATAGGGACTTCTAGATTTTTCGTACTCCTTTCTCGGGGTGGGTGAGGTGTGGTAGGGACGCCCATAGATGATTAGTTTGTGTTCTCTTGTGGTAGTCATTTCTGGTAGTTATTGTTTTAATATCATTGCATGCATATCTGCTTATTGATGGTATTTATGTTTCTTATGTTTAGACAATTTTTTGCGATGTATGCTGGTATATAGTCAGTAGATAGTTGATTTGAGTAGTCGTCTTCCATTTCTTGTATGTTGTGACTGTTATACAGTCCTTTCTGCCCTCTCGGGTAGAGGGTAAGGCCTGTCTACATATTACCCTCCCCAGACCCCACCTTGTGGGAAAAGGAAAAAGTAATAATTTTCCAATTTTATAAAAGACAGCTTATTTTCTTGGAGTTTTATGGAGAAAAAGAAAGAAAGCTTGAAAGGGTGTCTAGTCTTTGCTAAAACTTGAACAATAATGATGCCTCTTTCTGTTGCTATTTGTTATAATAATCTGCATATTGGCTACTTTGGTGAAATAATGAACCTTTTTTCTGTGCTAGTGGATTCCAAACCATGATGTGCATGTTATTCAGTGGAAAAAGAAAAAATTTCCCATGTTCCGTGTTAGTTGATTCACTCTCATGATAACTTAAAAAAAAAAAAGCAGTAATATCTTATTTATTTATTTGAAGTTTTCTTGTGAAATTTCGTGAACGTCTTATAAAAATATCCATGGCTACAGCCTACACATACTTTTTTTCCGACACATTTTCATATATTTATTTATTTGGAGCAGTAAACTATTATTTCAATAGTATTTATGGTACTAGTTTTTATCCAATTTAATGACCATTAGCAGGGACGGTTCTAACACGAAGAGTGGCAAGGCTTGTGCCTTAGCCCCCAAATTTGGAGGGCTCCATTTAAAAAAAAAAAAAAGATATTAGGTTTACAAGTATTTAGAAAATAATATTTAGTATTATTGATTTTAAAAAAATAGAGATTTTAATATAAAAGGAAAAAGAGCTCTTTAGATATATAAATAAAATAATAATTTGACATATTTAAAAGGGTAGATAAATAATTTTCTCAACCTTTCAATTTTACTCTTTTATTAGATAACGCATAAAAATTTTACTCTACCTTTTTAATATGTCCAAGTCAATTTTTCTTTTTCTCAATCTCTTCATATTTCATAAATCCCTACATCTTTTTTGTCGTTCTTTTTAATATTCTTACTCACCTTCTTTCTCTAAGATTTCATTAGTTCAAGTATTCAACAATACTTTTAAGCTTTTAATTGTTCTATTCTGAAATATAAAATCTTATTTAAGATCAACAATTATCTCAAAAAAGAATAAATGAGTTAGTTATATTATCAATTGAATAGAAATATAATAGGAGAAAATGGTTATTAACAATTTGGTATCTCAAAAAGGTAGAAGAATAGATTTCAAATAAAAACATACAGTATATTATAAGTTTCTTTTAAAAATTTAGACCTCGTACGTATATACTTGAGCGGCCATGATCATTAGACTACATATTTGAATGCTTCATTATCAACTTTTCTTTAGATTTATACTGTTAATGTATAATTATTGGTTGGTCCATTAAAATAGTAATTAAATTAACTGGATGCAGATAATGACACTAAAACATGGAGAACAGCAGCCAACAGAAATATCAATCAACTTGAACAAGGAAACAGAAGGTTCAAGCAGTAATAGAAGTGAAAACAGCGCAGAAATGATGAAGCTACATATCTCAATGACACCTGCATCCATTGACAGCCCAATATTAGCATCCAATACTCATCAGCCAATTACTAGGCGCAGCAGACTCTTGTTCCCACCCTCCATGAGGCCTGATGGGGTAACACAGCTTTTCCAAAGACAACAATTGCCACACAGCAATATGAAATTAATGGACCAAACTGTCAGAGAAGAAACTTTACCCAACATGTTTGTCTGTGCCATTGATGACCAATCACCTGGATTTTGGCCATGGCTTGAGCAACCACATTTTAATTAAATTTTTGAAAAATATTTTTGAATTTACATCTTGGCGATTTTTTTCTTTTTCTTTTTGGTGTATTTGAGTGTTGTATAGAGTAATCAATTGCATACTTAACCGATCATAGTGATGCCGTTCGGATTTCGAGTCAACAATAACAATTCAGTATAATCCCATTTAGTGAAGTCTGAGGAGGGTAGTGTATACGCAGACCTTACCCCTACTGGTAGAGAAAATGTTTCCAAATAAACCTTCGGCATCCTTCCCTCCAAGAATTTCTCATCTTGCTCTTGAGGAGATTCGAACTCACAACGTTAACCTCTTGATTGGAAGTGAAAGTTACTTACCATCAGAGCAACTACTCTTGTCAAATAAATTTTTGTTTGTATCGTAATTTTTCATATGCTTTTTAAATATTTTAATTATATATATATATATATATATATATATATATATATATATATATATATATATATATATATATATATATATATATATATATATATATATATATTTGTATTTTTCTTAAATTAAATTGTATAGAGTAATCAATTGTATTTGAGTGTTGAAAAAAAAAAATTGACTCTTGAAATCCATGAATGCATCACATAAATTAAGATGAATAGAGTTTTTAGATTAGAAAGCCTCTCGAGGTCTTAATAGAGGAATTGTAATATGCATAGAAAAGTGTCTTCTTCCTTTTAGCCTACACTTTTCCCGCTTCATTAATCTAGGGGTTTTTTAAGATTGACATTCTATTTTCCTCTGCTATATATCTTCTCGCTATTTTATTTAATATTTTGCATTAATGGAATAAAGGCTTAATTAATTTAAAACTACACGCTGGATTGGTTACTTGTTTTTCAATCTTTTTCGTGCTATCATTTTATAGGAAGTATTGCACGAAATTGGAGAGAGTATAAAGCACACATTTCAAAATGAGGGAAGAGGACAACTGGACGTTAGAAGAAAACAAGGGGTCGGAAATGGCTGAAGGGGACGTTAGCAAACTTTGTGCTGACAAGTGACAATGAAAAAAGTTACTGTAATACGATATCTCTCATCCACGAGCAACAAGGTTTGGAAAAAGAAAAATGAAGATACCTACAATCTCTGTTTAATTTGTATCCACCACTATGGTTCTTTTTTCACCATCGTTTTGTAGGATCAAACAACGAATCCTTATTGAATTTACTGATTTCGCCGCTAAGTAAAATGACTAAAACTATAAAATCTTTAATCAAAATCTCGAGCTTAGACTTTTAAAATGAAGAATATTTAGAAAAAATATTTTATCTTAATGAACTTATTTGACGAGAATCTAAAATAATCAAACCAGTAAATTTCAAATACTAAATATCTATCTTTGGCATTTCGGCCTTTCTTCTTTTCCTTTCCGTTTGATGACGAAGTTCACTGCGCTCTTCTTTGGGAGCCCCTTTGGCTCTGATGGAGTGAAGATAAATTCATTGCAAGAAATAAAGGTATTTCACATTTTCATGAGGTCTACTAGTTAGGTATTTTTCATAATTTTTTTATTAAATTTGGTTTTCCTATTTATTGAAGGGAAGGGAAATATGCTTACATTAATTGAGTTTTTCTTTTTGTAGAAGAAAATTACAAATCTCTCATATTTGGGTATTCGTTTTTCTTGTAGGAAAAGGTTTAGAGTTCTATAAATTGAAGATCCGTCCTTCTCATTCAGTAGCATCTACAATATAGCCATATGGGGTTGAGAGTCATATTTAGGGGGATCGGAGAACTTTACGGTACAGGTGTTAGTGTGTCACTTGTGTTTGCCTCTTCGTGAGGATGTTCTCTCGATATTTTGTACTCTCATTTCTTATACTGGATTGCTCATCTCCGCCGTGGACGTATGTCAGTTGACCGACCACGTTAAATATTTGGTAAATTTCTCTTTCGTTATTGGATTTATCGTCGTTCAAGATTTGTTTTGCTAGCTTCTACAAGACACCTGATATTTTTCGGTCCTAACACTACTGTCACTCACTACCTAGCATCCAACAGAAACCTCTTTCTAAATTTTTATAAATGATATCGTATACGGGTAAACTCGGGGTTAGCACACACCCCGAGTTCTCAGTGAACCAAACGAAGTAAGAAGTATGAATGTATAAGCTGGGGACCAAATCTGAGAACTCTTTGATTCAAGGCTGGAATGGAGTGCTCGTGACAAGATAATTCCCCCTGAAATATGAACAAGTTTGGAGAACCCGAAAAGCACTACGAACGATTGCGCATGACTAACGGAGGACCGTAGTATCAGTGCCCAACCAGATATCACAGCACGGATCTCGCCCGATGTCGGTAACGTATCAATGATTGATGTACAAGGATGTCTTTTTCTTTTTTTAAAATTGTACAAGGGGTAAAATTTCCGTACTATATAAAGGAGAAGTTTCCATTAACACATTATAACACGCATATCAATGCAGTAAAAATTTATTTCTCTACTTTATATCTACTAAAAGATTTTATTTTAATCATATTTCTTCACATACAATGTTGGGCTTCGAGTCGAGGGTCTGGCCGAGGGCAAACAATTGTTTAGCTTATATTCGAGCCCGGACTCAACGTCACAACTGGTTTTGTTGTTTATATTATCTTCAATATGTTTATCTAACATACTTGATCACTTGTATTGAATCAATCTACATATCCTTAAAACACGCGTATAAATTAAATTTTTATCTGTTTTAAAAGGCAAACAATTTAGCCCCCATCGTGGGGCTGAGGACAATAGTGGTGGTTTGATACAAATTTTCATAACACACTTCATTTTACGCTTGTTCTTTAAGGTTTCAATTTCAGGTTAGCCCAAAAATGTCTCAGTCCGCTCACTTGAACGTTGAGGCTAAGTCTGGACATCATGGATGTGAAAACAGCCTTCTTAAATGGTGATTTAGAGGAAGAAATCTACATGGACCAACCCGAAGGGTTTGTGGTTCCGGGAAAAAAAAGGTGTGTCAACTTGTTAAGTCTCTTTATGGACTAAAACAAGCACCCAAGCAATGGCATGCGAAATTTGACCAAACAATGTTGTCAAATGGATTTAAGATTAATGAATATGATAAATGTGTTTACATTAAAAACGTTCCAAATCATATAGTCATTGTTTGCTTATATGTTGATGATATGCTAATAATGAGCAAAGACATTGCCGACATTCATACTACTAAGCGCATGCTTGCTAGTAAGTTTGATATGAAAGACTTAGGAGTTACCGATATAATTCTAGGAATTAAAATCAAGAGGACTCCTCCAGGTCTAGCTTTGTCTCAATCACATTATGTGAAAATGGTACATGAAAAATTCAAACATTTGGAATTCAGAAGTGCAAGGACTCCAATTGACTTAAACCATCATCTTATGAAGAATAAAGGTGAAGTACATCCCAGTTGGAGTATGCTCGTGTGTTGGGAAGCTTAATGTACATCATGAACTGTACACGGCCTGATATAGCTTGTGTGATAAGTAAACTTAGTCGATTCACAAGTAATCCCAACAAAAATCACTGGGGGGAAATGAAACGAGTTCTGGGATACTTGGAGTATACTCAAGACTACGTTTTGCACTACAACAAATATCCTGCAGTTATCGAAGGATATAGTGATGCAAATTGGATAGCCAGCTCAACAGAAATAAAGTCCACAAGTGGATATGTGTTTAATGTTGGTGGAGGAGCAGTATCTTGGAAGTCTTCTAAACAGACGTGTATTGCTCGCTCTACAATGGAATCAAAGTTTTGTAGCATTGGATAAATTCGGTGAAGAAGCTTAATGGCTTCGGAATTTTTTAGAAGGCATTCCGTTCTGGCCAGAACCTTTGGCTCCTATTTTCATACATTGCGATAGTGAGACTGCAATATGACGGGCAGGGAGCATTATGTATAACGGAAAGTCTCGTCATATATGGCAAAGACATAATACCGTTAGACAACTACTTTCTAGTGGAATTATCACTATTGATTATGTAAGATCAAAGGATAATGTTGCGGATCCGCTTACAAAAGGCTTAACTAGAAAGGGAGTTGAGAAATCATCTAAGGGAATGGGACTATGGCCGAGGACAAGTCAACATGGCGGTAACTCTACCTAGAATTTTGGATGTTCCGAGATCTAAGTTCAAGGAGCTCAAATAAAGTTGTGATTGACCGGTTCAACATTGTCAAAATTTATATCTTTGGTCCATTCTCATGATGAAGAAAATGTTCAGTAACAAGGATAGAACTTTACATGTTCTTTAATGATTACCTAAGTTTGATGAGGAATTTATCAAATAGTGTCAATCTAACACGTTTAGGAATCACGATTGTAAGTGTGAAGTGGGAGCCACTTCAAAGAAAATTCTGTAAGGCCGGTTATCTATGCACTTATGAGACCAGGCGGTGTTCATGGTTGAAACGAACACAACAATGAGAACTACAAGACAGTTAAGGGTTGATTGTGTGACATATGGCTGTCTAGGTATACACTAAAGTTCGACGGTTCAAAGATATCAAATCTACCGATTGACCGAGTATATCCGACATATGTTCACTACGGAAAGTTCAAAGGGAAACCTACTTATCCAGATGCGATTAATCCTTACTTGCAAAATCACATAGCTTTCATCTATGCTCTTTCTCGATACAACCATTCCCATTCATGTGGGGGATTGTTGGAGACTTTAAGCTTTTGCTTTAAAGTAGAAGAAGTGTGAATTGAAAATGGAGGGAAATAAAATGGAGGAAAAATGAAAATTTGAAGAAGTGAATTTTGTCTTGCACTTTGTCCCTCATTGGTGAGGGACAACCACATTTGTGTGCTTATATATAGAATCACTTCTTAAAGCTCTTAAAAGGAGTTGAAGAGAATAAACCATCGCGCCATCGTCGCTCGTTCACTCAACTCGGCTTCGGCTTTGGCTTCGGCTTTGGATTTGGCTTTGGATTTGGATTTGTCAAATGATCGATAAGATTATTTTTGGACAAAATTTATTTAATTATTTAATAATTAAATTAAATACCAAATCACTGCTGAAAGTACGCCAAAACTTTGCTGAAAAAGTTTAGAGAACCTCGTTGGCCGCATTTCTACTGCGATCGCGGTAGAACCACGGCAGTGAGATTCAGAGAGGCTCTCTGGCCGCGGTTTTCCCGCGATCGCGGTAGAACCGCGGTAGGTTGCGTATTTTTGATAAATCCGCCTTTTCAAGACACCTCTTGGGATATTTAAAGGCTGCATCTTTGAGACACGAAATACACTCAAGAACTCCTTTCTTTCTGAATATATTGCATCCTAGTTCGCAATATCTTTCTCTCAAACTTGTAAGTGTGATTTTGCTCCGTTTTTGAGTTTGTTGGAATCCTGCAGTTTGTATTTCCACTGTTGCAGGAAGGTTTATTCCATTTTATCCTGGGAGAATTTAATCCATTACCTTGGCAATGTAGAGGGGGTTAAAATTCCTTAAGGACACACAAGAAAATTGTTGACTCAGTAATTTCTCATTCTTCTACCTTTCATTATTTTCTAACAGTTTATTTTAACACAATGACACCAACAAGGCCAACCTTCTAGTAGAGTCGAGCCTAAACGGTCCCGGGAGAACACCCGAAGAAACGAGCAAGTCATCGAGAGGTCGATTGATGTTGAGTCCCAACCCCAAGATAATGAAAATGCTGGTATTAACGAAGCGAGTGGAATTAGGTGAGAAGAAAATTGAAGCCACAATAAAGAGGTTGAGACACATAACTCCAGGGTCGGCCAAATCCCCAAAGCACCCCCGATATTAAAAGGACCAGATTCCATGAAGTTTATCAAAAATCTGACATTCCAAAGTATAATGGAACCACGGATCCAAATGAGCATGTGACCTTCTATACCTGTTACATCAAAGTGAATGACTTGTAAGATGAAGAAATCGAGTCGGTATTGCTAACGAAGTTTGGAGAAATCCTATCAAAAAGAGCAATAATATGGTATCATAATTTACCCCAAATTCTATTGATTCATTTGTTATGCGTGTATATGCCTTTATAAAGGCTCATGCCGGGGCCATCACGGTCGTGACCATAAAATTGTACCTTTTCAAAGTTAAGAAAATAAATAATGAGATGCTCAGGGAGTTCGTTTCAAGGTTTCAAATGGAAAGGGTGGATTTGCCTCTGATCGCGGATGATTGGGCTATTCAGGCATTCACTCAAGGACTTAATCCCCAAAGTTCTTTGACTTCGCAGTAGGTGGTAACTTGGGCCGACGTCCACAATAGCCATCTACAAAATATATTTCACAGTTGACTAAGTACTCTCGGTACACGCCATTTTGACATTAAAGAGCATAGCGCTGACCAGAAAGGTCAAAATTAAATAGCAATCACAATCGATGCCAACCCCGGTTGGATTGGGGGAACGTGGAGTCAATGAGGAGGATGTTTACGGAGTTTCGAGATCATTCACAGCTCTTGATAAAATGGACGTCACCAAATCAATAGTCGAAGAGTTGAAGCAAGTCACATTGATCGAACACCTGTTGGATCGAAAGGTATACCTAAGCATGGGGTTCGCCCCCGAGCTAAGGATATCACGACACGAATCTCGTCTGATGTTGGTAACGTATTAGTGATTGATGTACAAGGAGGATTTTTTACCGTTTTGAAAATTGTACCAGGGGTATAATTTTCCTACTATATAAAGGGAAAGTTTTTCATTCAATAGATACGTTATAACATGCATATCAATGCAACACAAACTTATTTCTATGCTTTATATCTACTAAAAGGTTCTTATTTTAATCATATTTCTTCATATACAATGTTGGGCTCCAAATCGAGGGTATGGCCGAGGGCAAAACCATTGTTCAACTTATATTCGAGCCCCGACTCAATGTCATAACTAGTTTTGTTGTTTATTTTATCTTCAATACGTTTATCTAACATTCTTGATCACTTGTGTTGAATTAATCCACATATTCTTAAAATGGTGTATAAATTTAATTATTATCCGTTTTATAGGGTAAGCATATATGCTTTTGTAACCGCAGGAATCTCATGGAAAACACATTAGATTAATAAAGTACCGTTGACATTTGACACATGCCAGCCATTTTTTTGTTGTTCTTAAAGCTATCCAGATGTTTCATGAGCCTGGATGTGACGGCCTAAAGGGGTTCATCACCTATTTTTCTACCCATTCTATACTTTCAGGCCTTGAAAACCTCATTTAGGGTTTCCTCAATTTGCGTGCACAATTTGACAACGTAGCGGGAAAGCTTAAATATGACTTCTATAAGAACAATACTAAATTTTAATATTAAATTGAATAAATTTGACTTCGGTCAATATTTTGGGTGAACGAACCCGAACCTGTGATTTAACATGCCCGGAGGGTTCGTAGGAAAATATGGGACTTAGGTGCCCGGAATCGAAATCTGAGGTCCTAGGCCCGAGAAATGAATTTTTGTGTGAAATTATTTTCTGAAAATAATTAAGGAAATTGGAAATAAAATTTTATTAAAAGACTGTAGTATCGGGCCCGTATTTTGATTCTGGTAACTGGTATAAGTCTTATATCTGGTTTAATCGCTTTATGTAAAGTTCAGATAAAATTAGATATCGTTTGACGTGTTTCAGACAAAACTCTAAATTTAAAAGTTTATGAAGTTTGAAGAAAAAACTAGTGATTTTGAGGTTTGATACATTATTTTTTATGTTATTTTGGCAGTTTGATCGCACAGATAAGTCCGTAGGATATTTTTGAGGTTGTCTGCATACTTAGTTTGGAGCCCCGAGGGCTCGGGTGAGTTTTGGATAGGTGTCGGAGTGCATTTTTGAACTTTGAAAAAATTTGATTGTTCTGCAGGCTTCGCATTTACGAAGCCAGCATTCGTAAATACGAACTTGCAATTGGAAGCTACTCATCGCAAATGCGAAGATAGGCCCTAGGCGGCTTGATCGCAAATGCAGCTTTTTCCTACGAAAATGCGGAGGTCCAGCCTTCACAAATGCGAGGCCTTTTCTCACAAATGCGAACATGTTTCTCGCAATTCCCATGTCTGCGGGGTTCGCAATTGTGAACCCTATTTCGCAAATCTCATATCTGCATATTTTATAGTTAACCGATTTTGAACTTTATTTTTCACATTTTCTCAAACTCAAACACTCATAGGCGATTTTTCAAGAAATGTTTCTTCTCCAAATCAATTGTAAGTTAATTTCTACTCATTTCTTTCAATCATTAACATCATTAAGCATGTTTTTCACTTAAAATTAATGATTTTCATGGATGAAATTGGGGGTTTAGGGTAGAACCTAGCTTTCCTAAAAATTGAGGATTTGGACCTCTAAATAAATTACATATTTGAGTTCATGGGGGAATGGGTAACCGGGTTTTGCTTGAACCTCGGGATTTGACCACGTGGGCCCAGGGGCAATTATGGAATTTTTGGGAAAAACTTTGGAAATTTATTTTTATGCATTCAAATTGATTCATTTAGTGTTTATTAAAGTAATTAAATAATTTGTGGCTAGATTCGAGCGGATTGGAAGTGGAATCACGAGGTAAAGCTATAGTTGAGGCTTGAGTTGAATTCAAAGCATCAATGTAAGTGTTTGGTTTAACCCTAGCTTGAGGGAATATGAATTAAGTCTTGCTAGTTGCTAATTGTCGAGTACGATGTATAGGCATGGTGACGAGTATCTATACATTGGTGTTTAGCATGAGCGTGAGTCCTTATTTTGCGATTAGTTTGAACGTTGATACACCTTCCATGCTTAATTGATGACTTCTATATATTGTAATGAGCTTGTGAAAGGAATTGTGATTTTTAAACTTCATGGAGCATTGGCTCGAGTTGAAATACAAATTGTGAAGGTATATGAGATGAGTAAATCTTTGGAGCATTAGCTCAAGTGATAATGTGAACCATGAGATGAAAGTGAAAGAAAGAGAAAGAGTTAATGATCTATCCCCTTGCCGGGGCGTTGTTGATTATTGAATATTTTTCCTTGTCGGGACATTGAGATTATTGATGTTGTACCCTCGCCGGGTTTTAATTTTTTGTTTGTGTTCCCTTGTCGAATTCCCATTATTGTTTATTTATTCTCGTGCCATTGTTTGTGATTGTTGATTGGGTGAGGAAGAGTGTTAAAGCACGAAGGGTGATGCCGTGCATTGTTCTTATGAGGAAAGAGTATAAAGCACGAAGGGTGATACCGTGCAATATTTGCTTATTGTGAGAAAAAGAGTAAAGCACGAAGGTTGATGTCGTGCTGCACGATGTGCCCGTGCCGATTTTATTGACTATATGTGAGGAATGAGAGTAAAAGTACGAAGGGTGATGTCGTGCACGTTTAATATGCTATTTCTTGGTGAGGCGGAGAGTAAAAGCACGGATGGTGATGTCGTGCATTTGTTGATCTCTGTTCCTTATTGTTGTATGAGTTGTCCTTTTCTTTCGTATCAGTCAATTTATACTAGAAACTATTAGCCCCCCACAGCAAGCTTTCCCTCTCATATTGTTTACTTGTCTTATATATATATAATTGCACAGATTTATGTGGTAGTTCAGTCTAGCCGCGTCACTACTTCATCGGGGTTAGGCTAGACCGGGTTTCGAGCAGCACTAGTGTGGGAGCAAGCCTTCAGCCCAGCGACACCCGAGGTAGCCTTGCAGGCGTCCGCATGCCCGACGTCTCCCTTATCCTCTCTTTTTGTCTGTTATCTCCTTGTATTCAAGACAAACAGTTTATGTTTTCTTTCAGGCGGTTGTATTTAGTATTCTTAGCAGTTCGTGAGTGCAGTGACACCAGTTTTAGGTAGAGGATTTTGTTGAACTTTCCGCATTTCAATTCAGTTTTATATAATGTTAAGACTTTTGCGTAATATTTAATCTTGTTGCTTTTGTATTATTGCTAAAAATTATTAAAAAGGGATTATGTTGTTAACAAAAAGTAATTGAATTTGACTTGACTAGCTTCTACGAGTAGGCGTCATCACGACTTCTGAGGATGAAAAATTCAGATAGTGACACTGGACAAATATACATATATAAATATATTAAATACAATGGAGGGGGACTTCACTTTACTTCCGTTACTATGTCGGTTGAGCATCCTCAAACCTTTATAGAATGATGGATACATATATGCCAGCCATTTCAGAAATTAGAATATAGTTTGTGCAACAATTTCATGTTATTGGCCAGGACATGTTACGTCCCTTGATGTTATATATTTATACCTCCATATCTACAATAAGGCTACGATTCTGAAAGTTCCTACATTAAAATAACCCAACATATATGCCATGCTAGTGCTTAATTCAATTCACTTTCTCAATTAGCTTACCCCAGAATTTTCTAATTTATTTGGTAAGGTCTCCGAAAGAAAAGTAGGAAATTATTAGTCCCAAGGTGCCGACTACCGTAAAAGGTTTCCAAAATTCCAGGAATTCGAGAAGTCATAATAAGTGAAATGTTTATGATTAGAGAGTTAGCACTCAATGATTATTAGCTAATAATCATTGAGTACTAAATCTCTTTTATAAAATAATAAAAGAAGAAGAACAATATTGTAGAGAAAAGTAGGGAGAGAGAATTCTTATTAAATTTTGATATGAATTACAATGGGGTAAGACCCCTCTATTTATAGGAGAAATATGACTTAGTCACAAAGTAAAACTCTCCACAAGATAGACATTCACTCTAAATAGAATTCTATTCATAACACTCCCCCTTGAATGTCTATTCAATGATAATGTGCCTCGTTAAAACCTTAACTAAAAGAAAACCCAATGGGAAAAAAAATTTCTAGAAAAGGAAAAGGAGTACACATATCTACAATACGCCTTTTGGTTGCCTCGTTAAAAACCTTGCAAGGAAAACTCAGTGGGACAAAATCTTGTAAGGGAAAAAGAGTGCAACGCGCATTAACTCCCTCTGATGAGAGCATCAATTCACATCCTTGAGCCTTCACATCCCAATCTTGTACACTAGCTTCTTGAAGGTTGACGTCGACAAAGATTTTATATCGGTTTCAATATATTTTCATAACGACATAACATAGAGATCTCTTCATTCATATATTCAGGTACCTGAATCTCTCATGAGATATTATGAAGTGTAATGTCATGTGATCTTCTAGATCACTTGCCTCCTTTATTATGATCATTTGCTCATCTTATTTATCAAGAAGTTTATTTGAAACCGATTGTCTATATGCTTTAAGCTTACCATAGACTTTGTCTTTCTAGGACTTAATATGAGCATTCGCAATGAGAAAATAGTTACTTTATTTGGGTCAGCAAATGTGTCTGGCATGCGTTGCAATAAATTGCACATGAATTATCCTTTTATGAACTTCAAGTTCATATTATTTTATTCGAGGATCTAGATGTATAAATGATAATTCATTCCATGTACATTTTCTTAACTGTTGTATCTTGTCTCCCCCTCATGTTAGACTTTGAGAACTCATCTTTGTGTGTTATGGTGTTAATCAAAATATACACTGCATATCAATAATAATAATAAGATAGAATTATTTGGTTCCTGACCCTGAATCACTTGTGAGGGGAGAAAATAATTTACTTTCGTATATAATGTACATAAAACTGATATATATAACTTTGTTCTCATAAGCAATAGTTTAGCTATTAAGTCGAGGCACTCAATAAATTATTTTCTAAACCAGCTATGATGTAGACCAACTTATCAAGATGAACTTTTTGAATAGAAAATCTGGAATATGCTCTAAATTAAATTATTGAGCAAGTTACCTCGCAAACACCATATTGCGGGTTAGCAATAATCGCACATGTGAATGGGCCCATATTCGCCTTTGACATTTCCAGCATTCATGGGATTCAATCCCAATTTTAGTTGGTATATTAATTAATGAGAACAAACACATAAAAGAATTCGTAAAGAACTTTCTAGTTCTTTAATATTTACCCATGTGAATTCTCTTTATTTTTGCACATCATACTTAAGTTGATATGGGTAAATCAATTATGTCAACTGAATAAATTATCAATATTGATAAACTTCAGGTTTACACCATGATGTGTGCAATTATGAATAAACTCCAAGTTTATGATGATATGAGTTTTTATATCAATAAATATTCACTTCATTGTGATATTCTTTTGTTTATGTAGTACAAATTAGAGAATAAAGCGGGTAATTTTTTACATACATATTACCCCGCTACAAGTTGTAGTAATAGAAGATATTAAATCTTTCCTTTATTTATAGTCTCAATATAATCAACTGCTTTCGCATATACTTTGGAAAGTGAATAAGTTTCTTTGAGACTTCAACACAATACCTTATTGGTAACCAATTGTGTCTCCCCAAAATAGTAATAATTGGCTCTTCGAGAGCTCTCAATTAATTTTGTACTATCACAGATTCATCATCATCCATATAGTGAATATCTCTTTTAAAGAGAAAGTTATACCATTATGGTCATGGTCAAAATAATATGCAAGATTTGTTTCTTGCATTATCGTTGACTTTTAATAATCATAATGCCAAAATATTTTGGCGTACAATAGATGCGTGACCAATGACCATTCATGCCATAATAATGATATTATTTATGGTACTATCTCAAACCTTCTTCTAGAGGTGAGTGTGACATATTCACTATCACTAGCACGTTCATATTCTCAGAAGAATGAATATGTATTCATAAGTAAGATGTTGTCACATTCACATCATAAATGGACCATAATCATCTATATGTGCTTTATAAAATTTCATGTCAAATCGATGACAAATATTACTTTCACAGAGTGAAGGATTATTTGAGAATACTTATTGTTCTCATTACCACAATGATGACGATATAGTTTCGTCTATTGCCACGTCCACATCCATTGATTATTCATGGTATAATTTTGTCTTCTTTCAGACTTATTACATACTGATATCACATTCTCTAAAGGGAATGAGAATGGAGCAAATTCAATGGGACGGATTTTCAATTCTTTGCCCACAATTATACATGAATTTAATCATGGCAAGGCATAGAAATTTTACCACTTTGGGTGGTTATAATTTCTTTCAAACTCCATTAGAGTTGCAAACAAAATTTATCGTCTTTGCTTGTATTTAAAATCAAATAATAGAATGTCAAGAATTTGAAAGAGAAAAGTAAAATACTTTCCTTAAATCCAGAATTTTAATCATGAAGGAAGTTCATGAAACAATTGACAATCATTATGCTCAATCCCAAAGTTTCTACGCAATTGGTTAGAGTCTCGTGCTGATAACGTGTTATAAAATAATAAAAGAAAAAGAACAATATTGTAGAGAAAAGTATGGAGAGAGAATTCTTATTGAATTTTGAAATGAATTACAACGGGGTAAGACCCCTCTATTTATAGGAGAAATATGACTTAGTCACAAAGTAAAACTTTCCACAAGATAGACATTCACTCTAAATAGAATTCTATTCGTAACAATCTCTAATATATATAAGAGGGATAACAAATATTGAATTGGCATCTCTTATAGGCTAGAAAATATATTTATCTAATTACTTAGTTTTTTGCATTTTTCTTCTATTTATGAGTTATATTTAAAAAAAAAAAAAAGGACATGACTCCTCATTAAACATTATCCTTTCATATCAATTACAAAAGTATCATTTCATATCAGTTACAAACATTTGTGCTATATTAATAAAAAATTAAAATTGAAAAGACATGACTCTTAATTAAATATCATATTTCCATTATAAACATTTTCACCTATAATTGCTCTTATTCCAATCCTATAAATTCAAACTTTCTTTCTAACTATTTTTGTTCGTAGCGGAAGTTCAACTATGACAGGGTGGAGTAGTGGTTCTATTTTCTTGTAACTATTTTAATTAGGTGCTGGTTATTCAATGTAGTTCTTTTTTCATTTACATACTTGATTTGCTTTAAAATTGGTTTGTTATTATATTGCAATGTCTAACAATCTTTATGAAACAAAATATGTATGTTATTATTTGTGTTTCTCTAATTTCAGGATGATTCGAATTTTGAGTGTTACGTTTGCATCATTAGTAATGGTTCAAAAATATATTAGATATCTATATATTATTAAAAGGAAGAAAGTTTGGTATAAAATTATAACAAATTGCAGCATAAAAAAATGACATGTGTTAGTTTTAGGACAAAAAGTAGTTATTAGGAGTAATAATTAGTTATTAGGTATATTTTATTAGAATTAAAATTAAAATAATTAAATAACTTCTTTTAAGTAATTGTCATAGAATAGGAGAAAAAATAATAATTTATAAGTAGTGGTATCCTAACCACTTGCAAAATAAAAACCACGTTTTTACGAAGTGGTTGTTCTATTTACGCAATAATAAATTGAACAATAATTTTATATTTTTGATCTTTGTAGAGCACATTTTATTTGAAATATTTAAATATTTTATTTAATTATTTATATCTATATATAATAAAAGGAGAGGCAAAAACACATTATTAAAATAAGTGGCATAACCACAAAAACCAAGTGGCAATATTAAGATAAAATAAACTAACTTTTTAACTAAAAAAACTTCTTAAATTTTGAATTAATTGATTACTCTATTTAAATTAATAAATATAATTATATTATGATTATCTATATTAAAAAAGCAAACATAAAAAAAATAACTACTCATTCAAACTGGGGAGTAGTTTCATGTTGAATTTTTAAAGTTATTTTAAAATTAAAAAATAAGAAAAATTAAATTAGCTACAATAAAAAAATAAAAATATTTATCTATCTATCTATATCTTCTATATATACTTAAAAGCCAAAGACAATTCAAAACAACCTTCTTAAAGTTTTTAATTTTGAATTATAAATATAGATATAGTATAATAGCAATATTAAAAATACAAAAATATAAATAAAAAAATAACTACTCAATTGAATTGGGGAGCAGTTTTAAGTTGTTTTAAAATAAAAAATAAAAATAAAAACAAAAAAAAGTTAAATTAGCTATAGTAAAAAAGTGAAAAAATTACTAACAAAAAAAATATCTATTCAAGTTGGAGTTTTAATTTATTTAAAAATGTAAAATAAAAATAAAGGAATAAATATTACCAATTCAATTTGGAGTTTTTAAAAAATGGAAATTAAGAAATAAAATTTTGATAATTTAAATTGGAAAGTAGTTTCTATATGTGTGAGTATATATATATATATATATATATATGTGTGTGTGTGTGTGTGTGTGTGTGTGTGTCTGGTGTGTCTGGTATATACAAAAAGTGAAATAAATAATTATATGATGCCAAGTGGTATAACAATAAAACGCTAAGTATTGATTTTTAGAACAAAGTTCCAACAAAGTGAGTGTTTTAAAATTATTTTAAATAGAAAACAAAATTTAAAAATAAAAAATTATCAATTCAAATTTGGTAGTAGTTTCAAGTTGGAGTTTTATGAAAATATAGAGCACGTTTTATTTAAAATAATTAAATACTTTATTTAATTATTTATATCTATCTATAATTAAAAGCAAAAGCCAAAAGCCCCTCATGAAGCCAAGTGACAAAATTCGAGAAAGACACTTGGCATTTTAAGACATTGCTCCAAATTATTAGGAAGTAGAAATAGAAATGACCATTTTATAAAAACCACCAACTACTCCCACTTCCTCGACTCCCATTCATTTTAAAAACTAATTAAATTACACGTTTGCTTCTTCAAAAATCAAGCAGTAGAAACTACCAATAAAAAAAACCAACTACTCACACTTCTTCCACTCCCCTTCCTTTTAAAAACTAACTGAATTTTTTCTCTTGCACATATTGGATTAGAAAAAACGTATAGTTCCCTTTTTTCTTTCATCGAAAAATTTGTCGGGGAAAATTGCATCCAAAATCGTTATTTGTGATTTTTCGTTGTTCGATGAGTAAATTGCTAAGCATCTGATCATTATTTTGAAATTATGCACCTCAGGTGATGTACTCCCTTATGTTTTTGACTTTTTCCTTTCATGTGTGAATGCTCACTTGGCATTTTAAGACATTGCTCCAAATTATTAGGAAGTAGAGATAGGAATTACCATTTTATAAAAACCACCAACTACTCTCACTTCCTCCACTCACATTCCTTTTAAAAACTAATTGAATTACACGTTTTTTTTAAAAAAATCAAGTAATAGAAACTACCAATAAAAACCACCAACTACTCACACTTCTTTCACTCCCCTTCCTTTTAAAAACTAACTGAATTTTTCCTCTTGCATATATTAGATTAGAAAAAACGTATAGTTCCCTTTTTTCTTTCATCGAAAAATTTATCGGGGAAAATTGCATTCAAAATCGTTATTTGTGAATTTTGGTTGTTAAGAAATTGTAAATTGTTAAGCATCTGATCATCATTTTGAAATTATGCATCTTAGGTAATGTACTCCCTTTTCATTACCATTTCAAGTAATATTTCTTATTATTTTTAAATTTTATAATTTCCCGCACATCGTGCGGGTACGGATACTAGTAATTTATTAAAACAAAAAAGTCTTGATAATCTAAACAGTTGAACATGATGCAAAAACCTTTAATTCCATTAGATTGTCGTGTAGTTACATTGTAGGTAATTTTTACCGATCCTTATGGAAGAAAACAGGTTGTTATTTTTTTGGGTTATTTGAATTTCTTTGTTTTGATGATATTCAAATCTTGAGAATTGCATTAGTTTTGTAAGTTAAAATATGTACCTACTTAAATTAAAGAATATTATGTGTATATATAAGTTTTCACTCTTACACTATCCACGGAAATAATGCAAAGAATTAATTATATGAGAAATAAAAACACAATATTTTTATGAAATGTAGATAGTTTTTCAAATAGAAAATTATGTAAAATTGTTAAATCAAAGGAAACAATATTTTAGTAATGTATTTCTCAAAATAAAATAAAGTGTTGAACGTATATTTGCAACTAAAGGTCTCAATTTTTTTATTTATATACTTAAGTTATAAGAGAAGATAATTGTTTCATATTTTAACCAAGTGACTCATACATGATTATGTGATAATAAATTATTTTCTACAATTTGCTTAACCACATACACTTTTGATATTATGAATGTGTAGGAAGTTTTAATTTTAATAATTCAGCTAATGTTTTCACTTCTCTGATATTTTACAATAGGGCGAAGCGCGATCAGCTAATTAGTGATTATATAACTATGACTTTTTTTCTCAAGTCATATAAATAGAAACTTTCACTAACTTATACAAAAATCATATTGAACGAAAAACACAACTTTCCGATAATTTTTCGTATTCCACCTTTTAAATTTTTTATTTTAATTTAATAAATAATAATTCAATTAAAATAGGAAAGACCCAACCTGACTTAACACAAAACAATACCCGTATAAATAAATTATACTAATACTAAAAGTAATTACTCCCCGAAAATACACGATACTTGTATTTTTTATTTTCTTTCAAGATTTTTATTTAAATTGAGAGTGTTATTGTTTCTAGAGCTCTCCGATTATCTATACCTTTTATTTTTTTATTTTTTTAATTGTCAGAATCCCATGATGCAAAATACTCCTAAGAAGAAATATAATATTATTTGCAAAATACTCCAAATCATTTATGTCCGATAGACCGTAGGTGATTCATATAAACTCCATATTGTATGAATTTCATATGTTTCTTTCTTTCCTCGAGTATTTTGCATGTGAATTCAGACAAAAAATAAAAGAAATAAAAGTTATGAATAATCAAAGAGCTCTTGATATAATGAAAATCTTAAAAAGGAAAATAAAAAATTAAAGTATCATGTATTTTGAGGAAAGGATTTAATTTTAATATTATTTTAATTTATGCAATGTTAATATTATTTTAATTTAAGCAATCGTAATATTATTTTAATTTTTGTGCAAAGTTATGGGGCTGAGTCATTTTTATTTTAATATGATTATTATTTATTGTCACGACCCAATTTCGCCTCTCGTGAAGACAAAGCCAGCCAACAACCCCAAATCCTCTTTTAGCAGCTATTAATCATAAGTGAATAAAATTACTAATTAATGGCATTTAACTATTAAATTTCATCTCAATATAACTCGACGGGGGTGTCACAAGTCACGAGCATCTAATGAGTAAAGGCACTATTACTGGCCAACAATGTATAGATAAATACAGGATAAAAACTGAAATACAAAGAATGAAGTGCGGTGCCACGAACGCTAGCGGCCACCTTGCTCAACTACCACCATAAGTCTTCTGCCCTGCTAATAACCCGTTAACGGGTGAATAAATACCTACAACTGCATGCAAGGTGCAAGGAGTAAAGTGAGTACTTCCAACTCAGTGGTAATAAAAGAGAATAATAACTGAGCGATAAGAAAATACGTATGGGCACACCAAAATGCTATACAAGACAGTACAATCCTTTTGAGAAAAAATCGTAATACGGTAAAAATTCTTTTCGAAAATTTCAAGATCGGTAAAAATATCACTTTTGAAAATTTCTTTTACAAATATCCCTTTTCATTTTCAACAGCCAGCATATAAATGCTATATCAGATAAAGCAAGTCGGCTCACAAGTCGGCCCCTTGGGCACAGCACTCCTCAACATGTAACACCTGGTTATCTGGTCAACAAGGCAAGTAATAGTGCGTACAGCCCGATCCATTTGGGTACCTGCGCTCACTGTGGGGGTTCAGACTCCGGAGGGGCTCCTACGGCCCAAGCACAATAATACTGCAGCATATAGTCCGATCCATATACTACTGTAGCGTGCAGTCTGATCCATATACAACTGCGGCGTGTAGTCCGATCCATGCAATATGCTATTGCGGCGTGCAGTCCGATCCATGCATGTATATGCATATGCACACATATCATTCGAGGCCTGAAAGCCTCCTCACATTACTAGTCATGCCCTCACATATGGCCTTCGGCCATAATCAGTCCAACAAATAATCAAAAAGCCCCCCGAATATCAGTAAAACAATGATACTCAGCTTAAATGATAGTTCAAATATCAGTCAAAACTCCAGGTTAGAGTAAAATATAGCTGAGTTCAAAAATGATGTAAATCACACGGACTGAGTTCAAATAGTATTTCAAACTGTGAGGGAAAATAGTGATGATAGTTCATAAAGAGTTTCAACAATCGGCAATAAGCCTCAAGTATGGGAATAAGCCCAAGTTATAATGATAACAACAATTCAATTCAAATATGCGGTAAAAATCATCAACCGGGACGGACCAAGTCACGATCCCCAACGGTGCTCTATCCCATGCTCAGGTCCAGCGTGCAAGTCACCACAATATAGCACTAAGATGTGCAAACCTGGGGTTTCAAACCCTCGGGATATCATTCCCAAGTATTACTCACCTCGAACCAGCAAAATCTCAAGTCCGCGACGCCTTTGCCCCTCAAATCAGCATCCACGTGCGTCGAAACTAGCCAAAAACAGAGTGAATACATCACAATATGCAAATGGGACAATACCCAATCGAAAATAATCGAATTATAGCAAGAACCTTGAAACTAGCAAAACCCGAATCCCGGACTCACTTCTCGAAAAATTACGAAACTTACATTTTCGGAATCCTCGTCTCGCCACGAGTCTGTACACGAGAATTACCACCCCGTTATGTTGAAATTGCATGTTTTATGATTTTATATCGGTGTTAGAGTCTATCGGGTGAGTTAGGAGTGAATTGGATTGAAAATGAGGCATATAGCCTTTTTGAAGGAAACTTGAATAAGGAAAGTCAATCCGGAGTTGACTATTTGGTTAGAGGGCTCGGAATCGGATTCTGATGATTCGGTTAGTTCCGGGAGGTGATTTGTGACTTAGGGGAGCGATCGGAATTGAATTTGGAGGCCGGTGTAGAAATAGGCTTGAATTGGCTAAGGTTGAATTTTGGCGAAATCCGAACGGTAGGTGAGATTTTGATCCGGGGGTCGGAATGGAATTCCGACAGTTGCAGTAGCTTCGTTAGGTGATTTTGGATGTGCCTGCAAAATTTCAGGTCATTCGGACGTCGTTTGGTCGGGTTTTTGATCGAATGTGTAATTCGGAAAGTTTTAAGAAATTTAGGCTTGAATCCGTGTGTAATTGGTGATTTTGATGTTTAGGGTGGTGTTTTTATGATTGGAACAAGTTCGTATCGTGTTTTGGAGTATGTTGGTGGTTTTCGTTGGGGTCCCGGGGGCCTCGGGATGAATTCGGGGGTCCAAACGGACCAATTTGTGCCAAAAGGCACTGCTGTTCTGCTGCAATAATTGCAGAGAATTTTTATTCATCGCGATCGCGGGAGGTGTGATGCGATCGCGTAAGGTCGACGGGTTGTGCATCGCGATCGCGTGGTGATGTATGCGATCGCGTAGGTCAATGGCGGAATGCAGTGCGATCGCGATTGGGTTCACGCGATCGCGTAAGGTCAAGTCCGGATGCAATGCGATCGCGTGGCTGGAGTTGCGATCGCGTAGGGATCTTTTGTTGTTCATTGCGATCGCGTGCCAAAGGCTGCGATCGCGTAGAGGAAAAATCAGGCCCCAGGGATTTATGCATCGCGATCGCGAGCCCAGGGCTGCGATCGCGTAGGGTTAATTGGCCTGGCAGTGAGTTTAAGTTCAGAACAGAACCAGTCGCGGGTTTCGTACCCCAAAACGCCATTTTTGAGTTCCAAGAGAAGAAATTGACGGGAATTGCTGGGAATTCATCGGGGATTCGTTGGAGGTAAGTTTTGTGGCTTAATTACATCATTTTAACATGAAATCATTGGTTAAATTTATGTAAATGGAAGATTAAAGGTGGGTTTGAGCCCTAGGCCTAAATTGAAGAAAAACACTGATTTGAGTGGGCAAATGGAGTCCGATTTTGGTAAATTTTATATGCCTAGACTCGTATCGAGATGAGGGTTCCGAATATATGACTTTTGTAATTTTTCGACAAGCGTACCGAAAATCGGGTTTTGACAACTTTGGGAATTTTGATGTAAATCGAGTTGTATTGATTGGGTGTCGTCCCATTGGCCTAATTTGTTGTATTTCTACTGTATTTGATCAGATTCTACGCGTGCGGAGCTTGATTCTCGTGGCAAGGGCATTGCGGAGTAGTCGTCGCGCCGTATTGAGGTGAGTAATAGATGTGGGTGATGACCGGCGGGTTCGAAACCCCGGTATACCACTTTGTGACGCTGTATAGCGGCGAGACACACACACTCTTGAGAGTGCGGGGTCGATCATGAACTGGAGACAATAGATTAGTCCAACCTGTTGATACTATATTATTGGCTATTCTCGAGCCGTTGAACCCCCTTCTTGGGCGGTTGAGTATACTTGTGGGCCGTGAGCCGGTTATTGGATCCCGCGAGGATCGTTATCATTGTCTTATCATATAGACATGCTAGTTTACTACTAGTCGGCAGCTATTTCTGTTATTATGCTAATTCCAATCTCTAGAACTTGATATTACTGTTTTCCAACTGAAAAATGATAAAAAGAGTTTTCAAAAACTACTTTTGAGCCTGCGAGGCTGTATCTGCATATTAGCCGACTAGTAGTGGATCGGGCTGTGCGCCGCAGCGAGATATATGTTGGATCGGACTGCACGCCGCAGGAATATCTCTATGAGATGTGCTTGGGGTGTAGGAGCCCCTCCGGAGTCTGAACCCCCACAGTGAGCACGGGTACCCAAAAATTGGAGTCGGGCTACGCGCCGTAGCGGTCATATCATGCATTGCATTGCATTTAGCTACATCTGCTATTTGTTATGCTATTTATTGGTATTTGTTGGTACAGGTACAGTGAATATTGATTCTATGACAGGGTAGCTGATTATAGTTTTACATAGTGCTTTACTGCGGATTTCATATCTGCGCTGTCTTACCCTTGTTTATTACCACTGAGTCTGGCAGTACTCATTTTACTCCCTGCACCTTGTGTGCAGATCCAGGTACCTCTCAGCAGTGATCCAGTAGCTGTGCGAAGCGACGTTTGTGGATATTCGAGGTAGCTGCAGAGTCCGCAGGACCCGATATTCCTTCCTACTGTCTTTTGATTTTGTATTGACATTTCTTTCCGCACTTGGTATTTTTGTAAACCTTTATACACTTACGTTTAGTAGAGGCTCATGACTCTTGACCCTTCGGTATATGGGAGTTAGTATATTTTGGGACTTGGTCTCCCCGTTGTTGGTATAAGTATTACTATTGTTTCGTATTTTGAAATGCTTAAATGGGTTAAAGAGAGCTTCTAGCTCCGTTGTTGATATTGATTGGTCAGGCTGGCTTAGCAATGTGCTGGGCGCCATCACGACCGGATTTGGGGTCGTGACAAGTTGGTATCAGAGCCTAGGTTTACTAGGCCTCGTGAGTCTTGAGCCGGTTAGTAGAGTCTTGTGGATCGGTACGGGGACGCATGTACTTATCCTCGGGAGACTGCGAAGCTTTAGGAAAACTTCACTTTTCTTGAACTACGTCGTGCGATCTTGTTGTTACGAGAACCGAACTTCTATATTCTATTCTCTGCGAGATGGCGAGAACGCGAGCATCGGGACGAGGTGGACGACCTCCGTTGCCACTGTTAGAGGCCGTGGGCGCGGTCGTGCTAGAGGTAGAGGTAGGGCGGGCGAGCGGTGCCGGTCGGCCGCTTGTTGTACCGGTTCGAGAGCGACCCGCGGTGGTTGATGCTCCAGCGGCCCGGTTCGGGGCCGGACTATATCTGTGCTATTCACGGTCTTCGGGAGACTGCTTGCTCGAGATATTATCGGTGTGTTCCGGTTTGGCTCGGGTAGTTTCGGCTACCGCTACGGTAGCGACATCTCGGTCGGGGGGTGGTCGGCGGACCACTGCGGCTCGCGCGCCGATCCGGTTGTTCGAGGGACTTCGGACGCCGGAGCGGTCCCCGCTCGGGTGGTTGCACGGTTATTCTTCCAGTGCGCTCGGCTCCGGCTCCGAAGCATATGGTTCGAGGTTATGCCGAGTGACGAGCGTCGTCGCTGAGAGATTTGGTAGACTTCGGCCACCCGTTTCGGTGGCGTTGAGGGCGAGGATGCCCGGGGTTTCTTGGATAAGTGTCGAAAGATGCTTGCGTACGGGCTGGTATTCTTGAGTCCCGGCGGAGTTTCATTTACTACATTTCGGTTCAGCTGGTCCCGCGTTTGATTGGTGGGAGGAGTTTGAGAGGCGTAGGCTTACAAGAGCAGCACCTCTCACATGGCGGCGGTTCTCTACTCTCTTTCTAGAGAAATATGTACCTCGGTCTCGTCGCGAGGAGCTACGTCGCCGGTTCGAGTGGTTGATTCAGGGCGACATGTCTGTGACCCAGTATGAGCTTAGATTCACTCGGTTGGCTAGGCATGCCACATGGATGATCCCCACTGATAGGGAGAGGATCAGGAGGTTCATTGATGGCCTCGACTACTCTATCCGTATTCTTATGACCAGCGAGCGAGTTCTGTCATCATCGTTTGAGCGGGTTGCTGATATGGCACGCTCCGTTGAGGCGGATCGTCGCCGAGAGAGAGAGGAGCGGGGAGCCAAGAGGCCTCGTGGTTCTGGTAGTTTCGGTGGTGCTCCGTCCAGAGAGCATTCCCGGCGGAGAGCGGTCGCTCGTCTAGACCTTCTCGTTCAGGCCGCCCGGAGCGAGAGCGGAGGTTCGCATGGTCGTGGTCGACGGGGGTTTCGGCGGGGTCGGTCGTCAGCTGAGTGCCCTCCCGGCCCGAGTGCAACACCTGCTTCTCCGGCGCCGGGTGCATGTTATGAGTGTGGTGAGTTTGGCCACGTGAGGAGACAGTGCCCTCGACTACGTAGGGGCAGGACTCAGCAGAGGGATCAGCCCTCCTCTTCAGCACCGTCTCAGTCTAGTAGAGGTGGAGGTCAGTCTTCTCGTGGTCGCCCCAGGGGCGAGGAGAGATCTGGTGGAGGCCAGGCACGGTTCTATGCACTTCCTGACAGGCGTGATACAGTTGCCTCCGATGCTGTGATTACAGGTATCATTTCTGTCTGTCACAGAGATGCCTCTGTTCTATTTGATCCAGGGTCCACATATTCTTACGTGTCCTCTTATTTTGCACATCATTTGGGTGCGACTCGTGGTAGTCTTGATTTACTGGTACATGTATCCACCCTCGTGGGTGATACGATTGTTGTGGATCATGTCTATAGATCCTGTGTTATATCTATTGGGGGTCTGGAGACCCAGGCAGACTTGTTATTGTTGGGGATGGTGGACTTTGATGTTATATTGGGTATGGAGTGGTTGTCTCCGTATCATGCTATATTGGACTGTCATGCTAAGACAGTTACGTTGGCCATTCCTGGTATTTCTCGGATTGAGTGGCGGGGTTCGACTGATTTCGTCCCTAGCCGTGTTATTTCGTTCTTAAAAGCTCAGAAGATGGTTGAAAAAGGGTGTTTATCGTACTTAGCTTTTGTGAGAGATGTGGGAGGTGAGTCTCCTAGCATTGATTCTGTACCTGTTGTGAGGGACTTCCCAGATGTATTCCCCTCAGACCTGCCGGGCATGCCGCCGGACAGGGGATATTGATTTTGGCATTGACTTGGTGCCGGGCACTCAGCCCATATCCATTCCTCCTTATCGAATGGCACCAGCCGAGTTGAAAGAACTAAAAGAGTAGCTTCAAGAGCTTCTGGATAAGGGTTTCATCCGCCCGAGTGTGTCTCCGTGGGGTGCGCCGGTATTATTTGTTAAAAAGAAAGATGGTTCCATGCGAATGTGTATTGATTATAGGCAATTGAACAAAGTGACGGTGAAGAACAAGTACCCTCTACCGCGCATAGATGATTTGTTTGATCAGTTACAGGGTGCGAGGGTGTTTTCTAAGATCGATCTTCGTTCAGGCTATCATCAGCTGAAGATCAGAGACTCGGATATTATGAAGACTGCATTCAGGACCGGATATGGTCATTATGAGTTTCTTGTGATGTCTTTTGGGCTAACCAATGCCCCAGCAACATTTATGCATCTGATGAACAGTGTGTTGAGGCCTTATTTGGATTCATTTGTGATTGTGTTCATTGATGACATTCTAGTCTACTCCCGTAGTCAGGAGGAGCATGCTCAGCATTTGAGTATTGTGTTGCAGAGATTGAGGGAGGAGAAGCTATATGCTAAATTCTCCAAGTGCGAGTTTTGGCTCGAGTCAGTGGCATTTCTGGGACATGTGGTGTCTCGTGATGGTATTCGGGTTGATCAGAAAAAGATAGAGGCGGTGCAGAGTTGGCCTAGACCGTCCTCAGCTACAGAGATCGGGAGTTTTCTTGGCTTGGCGGGGTATTATCGCCGGTTTGTTCAGGGGATTTTCATCCATTGCTTCTTCATTGACTAAATTGACCCGGAAGGGTGCACCATTCGTGTGGTCGGATGAGTGCGAGGAGAGCTTTCGGAAGCTCAAGACAGCTTTGACCACGGCTCCAGTGTTGGTACTACCAATAGGCTTCAGGTTCATATACTGTTTATTGTGATGCCTCGAGAGTGGGGATAGGTTGTGTGTTGATGCGGGAAGGAAAGGTAATTGCTTATGCTTCTCGGCGATTGAAGCCGCATGAGAAGAACTATCCTGTTCATGATTTGGAGCTAGCCGCCATTGTTCATGCATTGAAGATTTGGAGGCCCTTATTTGTACGGTGTGTCTTGTGAGGTGTATACCGAACATCGTAGTCTCCAGCACTTGTTCAAACAGAAAGACCTTAATTTGAGACGGCGGAGATGGCTTGAGTTGCTGAAGGATTATGACATTACTATATTATATCATTCGGGGAAGGCCAATGTGGTGGCCGATGCTTTGAGCCGGAAGGCGGTCGGTATGGGGAGCTTGGCATATATTCCGGCTGAGGAGAGGCCATTTGCTCATGATGTTCAGGTGCTAGCCAATCGGCTAGTGAGGTTAGATATTTCGGAGCCCAGCCCGGGTATTGGCTTGTGTTGTATCTCGGTCATCTCTATATGATCGTATTCGTGAGCGCCAGTATGATGATCCACATTTGGCTGTCATGAGGGACAGAGTTCAGCATGATGATGCTAGAGATGTCACCATTGATAGTGACGGCGTATTGAGGATGCGGGGCCGGATATGTGTGCCCAATGTTGATGGCCTTCGTGAGTTGATTCTGGAAGAGGCCCATAGCTCGCGGTATTCTATCCATCCTGGAGCCGCTAAGATGTATCAAGATTTGAAACAACACTATTGGTGGAGAAAGATGAAAATGGACATTGTCGGACATGTAGCACGGTGCCTCAACTGTCAGCAGGTTAAGTACGAGCATCAGAGGCCCGGTGGTGTATTTCAGCGCATTGATATTCCTGAGTGGAAATGGGAGAGGATCACTATGGACTTTGTTACTGGACTCCCTCGGACGGCGAGGAAGTTTGATTCTGTATGGGTGATTGTGGATAGACTGACCAAGTCAGCTCACTTCATTCCAGTTAGTACTACCTACTCATCGGAGCGGTTGGCAGCGATCTTTATTCGAGAGATTGTTCGGTTGCATGGAGTTCCGGTGTCTATCATATCCGACAGGGGTACTCAGTTCACTTCTCAGTTTTGGAGAGCATTTCAGCGAGAGATGGGTACGCGGGTTGAGTTGAGTACTGAGCATTTCACCCCCAGACAGATGGGCAGTCTGAGCGCACTATTCAGATCTTGGAGGATATGTTGCGAGCTTGTGTGATTGATTTTGGTGGTTCGTGGGATGAGTTCCTACCACTTGCCGAGTTTGCCTACAACAACAGTTATCAGTCGAGTATTCAGATGGCCCCGTATGAGGCATTGTATGGCAGGGACGGTGTAGATCCCCCGTGGGATGGTTTGAGCCTGGTGAGGTTAGATTGATAGGGACTGAGTTAGTCCAGGATGCTCTGGATAGAGCAAAGTTGATCCAGGAGAGGCTTCGTACAGCACAGTCTCGTCGGAAGAGTTATGCGGACCGTAGAGTTCGAGAGTTGTCTTTCATGGTTGGTGACAGAGTATTGTTGAAGGTTTCACCTATGAAGGGTGTCATGAGGTTTGGGAAGAAAGGAAAGTTGAGTCCCGGGTACATTGGTCCTTTTGAGATACTTAGGAGAGTTGGAGAGGTGGCATATGAGTTGGCCTTGCCGCCCAGCTTATCCAGCGTTCATCCAGTATTCCATGTGTCTATGCTCCGGAAGTACATTGGAGATCCGTCTCATGTATTAGATTTCGGCACCATTCAGCTTGATGGTGATCTATCCTATGATGTGGAGCCTATTGCTATTTTGGGACGGCGGGTGAGAAAATTGAGGTCTAAGGAGATTGCATCAGTTAAGGTTCAGTGGAGAGGTCGACCCGTGGAGGAGGCCACTTGGGAGATCGAGCGGGAGATGCGGAGCAGATATCCTCACTTGTTTGAGACTTCAGGTATGTTTCTTGACCCGCTCGAGGACGAGCGTTTGCGTAAGAGGGGGAGAATGTGACGACCCGGCCCGTCGTCACGGGAATTACCACCCTATTATGTTGTAATTACATGTTTTATGCTTTTATATCGGTGTTAGAGTCTATCGGGTGAGTTAGGAGTGATTTGGATTGAAAATGAGGCATATAGCCTTTTTGAAGGAAACTTGAATAAGGAAAGTCAACCCGGAGTTGACTATTTGGTTAGAGGGCTCGGAATCGGATTCTGATGATTCGGTTAGTTCCGGGAGGTGATTTGTGACTTAGGGGAGCGATCGGAATTGAATTTGGAGGCCGGTGTAGAAATAGGCTTGAATTGGCTAAGGTTGAATTTTGGCGAAATCCGAACGGTAGGTGAGATTTTGATCCGGGAGTCGGAATGGAGTTCCGACAGTTGCAGTAGCTCCGTTAGGTGATTTTGGATGTGCCTGCAAAATTTCAGGTCATTCGGACGTCGTTTGGTCGGGTTTTTGATCGAATGTGTAATTCGGAAAGTTTTAAGAAATTTAGGCTTGAATCCGTGTGTAATTGGTGATTTTGATGTTTAGGGTGGTGTTTTTATGATTGGAACAAGTTCGTATCGTGTTTTGGAGTATGTTGGTGGTTTTCGTTGGGGTCCCGGGGGCCTCGGGATGAATTCGGGGGTCCAAACGGACCAATTTGTGCCAAAAGGCACTGCTGTTCTGCTGCAATAATTGCAGAGAATTTTTGTTCACCGCGATCGCGGGAGGTGTGATGCGATCGCGTAAGGTCGACGGGTTGTGCATTGCGATCGCGTGGTGATGTCTGCGATCGCGTAGGTCAATGGCGGAATGCAGTGCGATCGCGATTGGGTTCACGCGATCGCGTAAGGTCAAGTCCGGATGCATTGCGATCGCGGGGATGGAGTTGCGATCGCGTAGTGATCCTTGGTTGTTCGCTGCGATCGCGTGCCAAAGGCTGCGATCGCGTAGAAGAAAAATCAGGCCCCAGGGATTTGTGCACCGCGATCGCGAGCCCAGTGCTGCGATCGCGTAGGGTTAATTGGCATGGCAGTGAGTTTAAGTTCAGAACAGAACCAGTCGCGGGTTTCATACCCCAAAACGCCATTTCTGAGTACGCTCGAGGACGAGCGATTGTTTAAGTTGGGGAGAATGTAACGACCCGGCCCGTCGTTACGGGAATTACCACCCCGTTACCTTGCATTTACATATATTATGCTTTTAAAACAGTATTAGAGTATATCGGGTGAGTTAGGAGTGATTTGGATTGAAAATGAAACAAATAGCATGTTTGAGGAAAGCTTGAATATGAAAAGTCAACCAAGAGTTGACTATTGAGTTAGAGTGCTCGGAATCGGATTCTAATGATTCGACTAGTTCGGGGGATCATTTATGACTTAGGAGAACAATCGGAATTGAATTCGGAGGTCGGTGTAGTTTTAAGCTTGAATTGGCGAATGTTGAATTTTGGCGAAAACCGGATGGTAGGTGATATTTTGATCCGGGGGTCGGAATGGAATTCCGACAATTTATGTAGCTTCGTTATGTGATTTTGGATATGTCTGCAAATTTTCAGGTCATTCGGACATCGTTTGATCGGGTTTTGGATTGAATGTTAGTTTTGAAAGTTTTGAAGAAACTTAGGCTTGAATCCGTGGTTAATTGGTGATTTTGATGTTTAGTATGGTGTTTTTATGATTGGAACAAGTCCGTATCATGTTTTGGAGTATGTTGGTGGTTTTCGTTGGGGTCCCGGGGGCCTCGGGATGGATTCGGACCATCAACCGGGCAATTAGAACTTGGAAAAACTGTGCAGAAAACTGCAGGTTCTGCCCAGGTCCTTAAGCCTTCGTGTTCGCGTGACTGGTGTCGCGTTCGCGAAGGCCAAGGCTGGTTGTGCTTCGCGTTCGCGAGAGAAGGCGTCGCGTTCGCGTAGGGTCGGGATGTTGTGCTTCGCGTTCGCGGGAGGCCCATCGCGAACGCGTAGAGGAAATCCGAGTGGCTGGGAAGTTTGAACATCGCGAACGCGTGGGGTGCGTCGCGTCCGCGAAGGGTTGCAGGTTTTGAGCATCGCGAACGCGTGGCCAGCGTCGCGTTCGCGAAGGGTAAGGCAAGGCTGTTCATCGCGAACGCGTAGAGGGTCACGCGAACGCGATGAACAATGGGTTCTGGCAGTGAATAAAAATCCAGAAGCAGAGAGTTACGGGTTTTCAACCCAAAAACACACATTTGAGCCCTAGAGAGAAGAAAACTCGAGGAAATCACGAGAAGTCATCGGGTATCGTCGGAGGTAAGATTCTTGACTCAAAAACATCAATTTATGGTAGTATTAACATCAATCTTCATGAAATTGGGTTGAAATCTTGAAGAAATGTGGCCGAAGTTTTGAAAACGGGATTTTTGGATTTGGGAGGCCATTTGAACTCCGATTTCGATAAATTTTATATGCACGGACTCGTGGCGAGATAAGGATCGCGTTGGTGCTAATTTCGGAATTTTCCGAGCGGTGGGGCCCGGGGTCGGGTTTTACCAACTTAGTGTAATTATGCGAATTTCATATAAATTGAAGTGGGTTATGATTATTTGACCCGTATTTGATGTAATTATTGTGGTTTGACTAGATTCCACGCACGAGGGAGCTAAATTCAAAGGAAAGGACATTGCGGAGTAGTCGTCGCGCCGTATTGAGGTGAGTAATAGATGTGGGTGATGACCAGCGGGTTCGAAACCCCGGTATACCACTTTGTGACGCTGTATAGCGGCGAGACACGCACACTCTTGAGAGTGCGGGGTCGATCATGAACTGGAGACTACATATTAGTCCAACCTGTTGATATTGTATTATTGGCTATTCTAGAGCCGTCGAACCTCCTTCTCGGATGGTTGCATATATATATATATATATTGTGATAATGGCCACTCTTGAGCCGAGGAACCCCCTTCTTGGGCGGTTGAGTATACATGTGGGCCGTGAGCCGGTTATTGGATCCCGCGAGGATCGTTATCATTGTCTTATCACATAGACATGCTAGTTTACTACTAGTCCGCAGCTATTTTTGTTATTATGCTAATTCCAACCTCTGGAACTTGATATTACTGTTTTCCAACTGAAAAATGATAAAAGAGTTTTCAAAAACTACTTTTGAGCCTGCGAGGCTGTATCTGCATATTAGCTGACTAGTAGTGGATCGGGCTGCACGCCGCGGCGAGATATATGTTGGATCGGACTGCACGCCGCGGTGATATCTCTATGAGATGTGCTTGGGCTGTAGGAGCCCCTCCGGAGTCTGAACCCCCACAGTGAGCACGGGTACCCAAAATTGGAGTCGGGCTACACGCCGTAGCGGTCATATCGTGCATTGCATTGCATTTAGCTACATCTGCTAGCTGTTATGCTATTTATTGGTATTTGTTGGTACAGGTACAGTGAAGATTGATTCTATGACAGGGTAGCTGATTATAGCTTTACATAGTGTTTTATTGCGGATTTCTTATCTGCGCTGTCTTACCCTTATTTATTACCACTGAGTCTGGCAGTACTCATTTTACTCCCTGCACCTTGTGTGCAGATCCAGGTACCTCTCAGCAGTGATCCAGTAGCTGTGCGAGGCGACGTTTGTGGATATCCGAGGTAGCTGCAGAGTCCGCAGGACCCGATATTCCTTTCTATTGTCTTTTGATTCTGTATTGACATTTCTTTCCGCACTTGGTATTTTGTAAACTTTTATATACTCATGTTCAGTAGAGGCTCATGACTCTTGACCCTTGGTCTATGGGAGTTAAGGTATTATGGGACTTGGTTCCCCGTTTTCGTTACATGTATCGCTGTTATTTCTTGAATTAATTTGTTTAAATGGGTTAAAGAGAGCTTCTAGCTCCGTGGTTGATATGGATTGGTCAGGCTGGCTTAGCAATGTGCTGGGCGCCATCACGACCGGATTTGGGGTCGTGACAAGTTGGTATCAGAGCCTAGGTTTACTAGGCCTCGTGAGTCTTGAGCCGGTTAGTAGAGTCTTGTGGATCGGTACGGGGACGCCTGTGCTTATCCTCGGGAGGCTGCGAACCTTTAGGAAAACTTCACTTTTCTTGAACTGTGTCGTGCGATCTTGTTGTTCTGAGAACTGAACTTCTATATTCTATTCTCTCGCAGATGGCGAGAACGCGAGCATCAAGGACGAGGTGGACGACCTCCATTGCCACCTGTTAGAGGCCGTGGGCGCGGTCGTGCTAGAGTTAGAGGTAGGGCGGCTGAGCCAGTGCCAGCTGACCCGCCTGTTGTACCAGTTCAGGAGCAGCCCCCGGTGGTTGAAGCTCCAGCAGTCCCAGTTCAGGGCGAGACTATATCTATTGCTATTCACGAGTCGCCGGGAAACTGCGCCGAGATATTATCGGTGTGTTCCGGTTTGGCTCGAGGTAGTTTCGGCTACCGCTACTGTAGCGACATCTCGGTCAGGGGGTGGTCAGCGGACCACTGCGGCTCGCGCACCGATCCGGTTGTTCGGGGACTTCGGACGCCCAGAGGTTGTCCCCGCTCGGGTGGTTGCACGGTTATTCCTCCAAGCTGCACCGGCTCCGGCTCCGAGAGCATATGGTTCGAGGTTATGCCGAGGACGAGCGGCGTCGTGCTTGAGAGGTTTGGTAGACTTCGGCCACCCGTTTCGGTGGCGTTGAGGGCGAGGATGCCCGGGGGTTTCTTGGATAAATGTCGGAAGATGCTGCGTAGGGCTGGTATTCTTGAGTCCGGCGGAGTTTCATTTACTACATTTCAGTTCACTGGTCCCGCGTTTGATTGGTGGGAGGAGTTTGAGAGGCGTAGGCTTGCTAGAGCAGCACCTCTCACATGGCAGCAGTTCTCTACTCTCTTTCTAGAGAAATATGTACCTCGGTCTCGTCGTGAGGAGCTACGTCGCCGGTTCGAGTGGTTGATTCAGGGCGACATGTCTGTGACCCAGTATGAGCTCGGATTCACACGGTTGGCTAGGCATGCCACGTGGATGATCCCTAATGATAGGGAGAGGATCGGGGAGGTTCATTGATGGCCTCAGCTACTACTATCCGTATTCTTATGACCGGCGAGCGAGTTCCGTCGTCATCATTTGAGCGAGGTTCGTCGATATGGCACGCTCCGTTGAGGGCGGATCGTCGCCGAGAGAGAGAGGAGCGGGAGGCGAGAGGCCTCGTGGCGAGGTAGTTTCGGTGGTGCTCCGTCTAGAGGGCATTCCCGGCGAAAGCGAGAGGTCGGCTCGTCTAGACCTGCTCGTTCGAGGCCGCCCGAGAGCGAGAGCGGAGGTTCGCATGGTCGTGGTCGACGAGGGATTTCGGCGAGGGTCGGTCATCGACTTGGTGCCCTCCCGGCCCGGAGTGCAGCACCTACTTCTCCAGCACGAGGTGCATGTTATGAGTGTGGTGAGTTTGGCCACATGAGGAGACATTGCCCTCGTCTACGTAGGGGCGGGACTCAGCAGAGGGATCAGCCCCTCCTCTTCGGCACCGTCTCGATCTAGTAGAGGTGGAGGTCGGTCTTCTCGTGGTCGTCCCAGGGGCGAGGGGAGATCTGGTGGAGGCGAGGCACGGTTCTATGCACTTCTGACAGACGGGCGTGATGCGGTTGCCTCCGATGCTTGTGATTACGGGTATCATTTATGTCTGTCACGAGAGATGCCGCTGTTCTATTTGATCCGGGGTCCACATATTCTTACGTGTCCTCTTATTTTGCACATCACTTGGGTGCGACTCGTGGTATTCTTGATTTACTGTTCATGTATCCACCCCGTGGGTGATACGATTGTTGTGGATCATGTCTATAGATCCTGTGTTATATCTATTGGGGGTCTGGAGACCCAGGCCGATTTGTTATTGTTGGGTATGGTGGATTTTGATGTTATATTGGGTATGGACTGGTTGTCTCCGTATCATGCTATATTGGACTGTCATGCTAAGACGATTACGTTGGCCATTCCTGGTATTTCTCAGATTGAGTGGCGGGGTTCGACCGATTTCGTCCCTAGCCGTGTTATTTCGTTCTTAAAAGCTCAGAAAATGGTTGAAAAAGGGTGTTTATCGTACTTAGCTTTTGTGAGAGATGTGGGAGCTGAATCTCCTAGCATTGATTATGTACCTGTTGTGAGGGATTTCCCAGATGTATTCCCCTCAGACCTGTCGGGCATGCCGCCGGACAGGGATATTGATTTTGGCATTGACTTGGTGTCGGGCACTCAGCCCATATCCATTCCTCCTTATCGGATGGCACCAGCTGAGTTGAAGGAATTGAAAGAGCAGCTTCAGGAGCTTCTGGATAAGGGTTTCATTCGCCCTAGTGTTTCCCCGTGGGGTGCACCGGTCCTGTTTGTTAAGAAGAAGGACGGATCTATGAGGATGTGTATTGACTATAGGCAGCTAAACAAAGTAACAGTGAAGAATAAGTATCCTCTGCCTCGTATTGATGATTTATTTGATCAGCTCCGGGGAGCTAGGGTGTTCTCGAAGATTGATCTTCGTTCAGGCTACCATCAGCTGAAGATTAGAGAGTCTGACATTATGAAGACTGCATTCTGGACCCGATATGGTCATTATGAGTTCCTTGTGATGTCATTTGGGCTGACCAACGCCCCAGCAGCATTTATGCATCTGATGAACAGTGTGTTCAGGCCTTATTTGGATTCATTTGTGATTGTGTTCATTGATGACATACTAGTCTACTCTCGTAGCCAGGAGGAGCATGCTCGGCACTTGAGTATTGTGTTGCGGAGATTGAGAGAGGAGATGCTGTATGCCAAGTTCTCCAAATGTGAGTTTTGGCTCGAGTCCGTGGCATTCTTGGGGCACGTGGTGTCTCGTGATGGTATTCGAGGTAGATCGAGGGAAGGTCGAGCGGTGCGAGTTGGCCCGGAGCCGACCTCGATTCTGCGAGATCCGTGAGCTTTACGGGATTGGCGGGGTATTATCGCCGGGTTCGTTCAGGGATTCTCTTCTATTGCTTCACCCTTGACTAGATTGACTCAGAAGGGTGTTCCTTTCAAATGGTCCGAGGAGTGCGAGGAGAGCTTTCAGAAGCTCAAGACAGCACTGAGCACCGCACCAGTCTTGATTCTGCTGTCAGCTTGAGATCCTTATACAATGTATTGTGATGCCTCAGAAGTTGGCATTGGTTGTGTGTTGATGCAGGAGGATAGGGTCATTGCTTATGCTTCTCGTCGGTTGAAGCCCCATGAAAGAACTACCCTGTTCATGATTTGGAGCTAGCAGCTATTGTTCATGCCTTGAAGATTTGGAGGCATTATCTATATGGTGTATCTTGTGATGTATATACGGACCACCGTAGCCTTCAGCATTTGTTTAAGCAGAAAGATCTAAATTTGAGGCAGCGGAGATGGCTTGAATTGCTTAAAGACTATGATATTACTATCTTGTATCATCACGGGAAAGCCAATGTAGTGGCTGATGCATTGAGCCGGAAGGCTATTAGTATGGGCAGTTTGGCGTATATTCCGGTTGGGGAGAGACCCCTAGCAGTTGATGTTCAGGCGTTAGCTAACCAGATGGTAAGGCTGGATATTTCTGAGCCCAGTCGGGTGATGGCTTATGTAGTAGCTCGTTCTTCTTTATATGATCGTATTCGAGAGCGCCGGTATGATGATCCGCACTTACTTGTCCTTAAGGACAGAGTTCAGCATGATGATGCCAGAGATGTCA
Organism: Nicotiana noctiflora; assembly: GCA_032618575.1. NCBI lineage: Eukaryota > Viridiplantae > Streptophyta > Magnoliopsida > Solanales > Solanaceae > Nicotiana > Nicotiana noctiflora. The sequence continues at coordinate 7,197 of JASVEL010006142.1, read as the reverse complement.
CTATTGATAGTGATGGTGTATTGCGGATGCAGGGCCGGATATGCGTGCCCAATGTTGATGGCCTTCGTGAGTTGATATTGGAGGAGGCCCAAAGCTCGCGGTATTCTATTCATCCAGGAGCCGCGAAGATGAATCGGGATTTGAAGCAGCATTACCGGTGGAGAAAGATGAAGAAAGATATTGTGAGCCATGTGGCTCGGTGTCTAAACTGTCAGTAGGTCAAGTATGAGCATCAGAGACCTGGTGGTGTATTCCAGCGTATTGATATTCCGGAGTGGAAGTGGGAAAGAATAACTATGGACTTTGTTAGTGGACTCCCTCGGACAGCGAGGAAGTTTGATTCGGTTTGGGTGATTGTGGATAGGTTGACTAAGTCAGCTCACTTCATCCCAGTGTGTACTACCTATACCTCGGAGCGGTTGGCAGAGATATTCATCCGTGAGATAGTGAGATTGCATGGAGTTCCCTTTTCTATTATATCAGACAGAGGTACCCAGTTCACATCTCAGTTCTGGAGGACATTTCAGCGAGAGTTGGGTTCACAGGTAGAGCTGAGCACAGCATTTCATCCACAGACGGATGGGCAGTCTGAGCGTACTATTCGGATATTGGAGGACATGTTGCGTGCTTGTGTCATTGATTTTGGTGGTTCATGGGCTGATTATTTGCCTTTGGCGGAGTTTGCTTACAATAATAGCTATCAGTCCAGCATTCAGATGGCGCCGTATGAAGCTTTATATGGGAGGCGGTGTAGGTCTCCGGTTGGTTGGTTCGAGCCCGGCGAGGCTAGGTTGTTAGGGACAGAGTTAGTCCAAGATGCCTTAGATAAGGTGAAGGTGATTCGGGAGAGACTTCGCACAGCTCAGTCGCGTCAGAAGAGTTATGCAGACCGGAAGGTCCGAGATGTGTCTTATTCGGTAGGTGAGAAGGTGTTGCTGAAAGTTTCGCCTATGAAGGGTGTTATGAGGTTTGGAAAGAAAGGGAAGTTGAGCCCGAGGTTTATTGGACCTTTTGAGGTGCTTAGGAAAGTTGGGGAGGTGGCTTATATGCTTGCTTTGCCACCCAGTTTGTCGGGAGTTCACCCGGTGTTCCATGTATCTATGCTTCGGAAGTACGTTGGAGATATGTCGCATGTGTTAGACTTCAGCACAATACAGTTGGATGAGGAGTTGACCTATGATGTGGAACCGGTAGCCATTTTGGGTCGACGGGTTCGTAAGCTGAGATCCAAAGACATAGCTTCAGTGAAAGTGCACTGGAGAGGTCGTACCGTGGAGGAAGCAACTTGGGAGACCGAGCAGGAAATGCGGAGCAGATATCCACACTTATTTGATGCTCCGGGTATGTTTCTTAACCCGCTCGCGGACGAGCGTTTGTTTAAGTTGGGGAGAATGTAACGACCCGGCCCGTCGTTACGGGAATTACCACCCCGTTACCTTGCATTTACATATATTATGCTTTTAAAACAGTATTAGAGTATATCGGGTGAGTTAGGAGTGATTTGGATTGAAAATGAAACAAATAGCATGTTTGAGGAAAGCTTGAATATGAAAAGTCAACCAAGAGTTGACTATTGAGTTAGAGTGCTCGGAATCGGATTCTAATGATTCGACTAGTTCCGGGGGATCATTTATGACTTAGGAGAACAATCGGAATTGAATTCGGAGGTCGGTGTAGTTTTAAGCTTGAATTGGCGAATGTTGAATTTTGGCGAAAACCGGATGGTAGGTGATATTTTGATCCGGGGGTCGGAATGGAATTCCGACAATTTCTGTAGCTTCGTTATGTGATTTTGGATATGTCTGCAAATTTTCGGGTCATTCGGACATCGTTTGATCGGGTTTTGGATTGAATGTTAGTTTTGAAAGTTTTGAAGAAACTTAGGCTTGAATCCGTGGTTAATTGGTGATTTTGATGTTTAGTATGGTGTTTTTATGATTGGAACAAGTCCGTATCATGTTTTGGAGTATGTTGGTGGTTTTCGTTGGGGTCCGGGGGCCTCGGGATGGATTCGGACCATCAACCGGGCAATTAGAACTTGGAAAAACTCTGCAGAAAACTGCAGGTTCTGCCCAGGTCCTTAAGCCTTCGCGTTCGCGTGACTGGTGTCGCGTTCGCGAAGGCCAAGGCTGGTTGTGCTTCGCGTTCGCGAGAGAAGGCGTCGCGTTCGCGTAGGGTCGGGATGTTGTGCTTCGCGTTCGCGGGAGGCCCATCGCGAACGCGTAGAGGAAATCCGAGTGGCTGGGAAGTTTGAACATCGCGAACGCGTGGGGTGCGTCGCGTCCGCGAAGGGTTGCAGGTTTTGAGCATCGCGAACGCGTGGCCAGCGTCGCGTTCGCGAAGGGTAAGGCAAGGCTGTTCATCGCGAACGCGTAGAGGGTCACGCGAACGCGATGAACAATGGGTTCTGGCAGTGAATAAAAATCCAGAAGCAGAGAGTTACGGGTTTACACCCCCAAAACTCAATTTCAAGCCCTAGAGAGAAGAAAACTCGAGGAAATCACCGAGAAGTCATCGGGTATCGTCGGAGGTAAGATTCTTGACTCAAAAACATCAATTTATGGTAGTATTAACATCAATCTTCATGAAATTGGGTTGAAATCTTGAAGAAATGTGGCCGAAGTTTTGAAAACGGGATTTTTGGATTTGGGAGGCCATTTGAACTCCGATTTCGATAAATTTTATATGCACGGACTCGTGGCGAGATAAGGATCGCGTTGGTGCTAATTTCGGAATTTTCCGAGCAGTGGGGCCCGGGGTCGGGTTTTACCAACTTAGTGTAATTATGCTAATTTCATGTAAATTGAAGTGGGTTATGATTATTTGACCCGTATTTGATGTAATTATTGTGGTTTGACTAGATTCCACGCACGAGGGAGCTAAATTCAAAGGAAAGGACATTGCGGAGTAGTCGTCGCGCCGTATTGAGGTGAGTAATAGATGTGGGTGATGACCAGCGGGTTCGAAACCCCGGTATACCACTTTGTGACGCTGTATAGCGGCGAGACACGCACACTCTTGAGAGTGCGGGGTCGATCATGAGCTGGAGACTACATATTAGTCCAACCTGTTGATATTGTATTATTGGCTATTCTAGAGCCGTCGAACCTCCTTCTCGGATGGTTGCATATATGTATATATATATTGTGATAATGGCCACTCTTGGGCCGAGGAACCCCCTTCTTGGGCGGTTGAGTATACATGTGGGCCGTGAGCCAGTTATTGGATCCCGCGAGGATCGTTATCATTGTCTTATCACATAGACATGCTAGTTTACTACTAGTCCGCAGCTATTTTTGTTATTACGCTAATTCCAATCTCTGGAACTTGGTATTACTGTTTTCTAACTGAAAAATGATAAAAGAGTTTTCAAAAACTACTTTTGAGCCTGCGAGGCTGTATCTGCATATTAGCTGACTAGTAGTGGATCGGGCTGCACGCCGCAGCGAGATATATGTTGGATCGGACTGCACGCCGCAGGAATATCTCTATGAGATGTGCTTGGGCTGTAGGAGCCCCTCCGGAGTCTGAACCCCCACAGTGAGCACGGGTACCCAAAATTGGAGTCGGGCTACACGCGGTAGCGGTCATATCATGCATTGCATTGCATTTAGCTACATCTGCTAGCTGTTATGCTATTTGTTGGTAATTGTTGGAACAGGTACAGTGAAGATTGATTCTATGACAGGGTAGCTGATTATAGCTTTACATAGTGCTTTATTGCGGATTTCTTATCTGCGCTGTCTTACCCTTGTTTATTACCACTGAGTCTGGCAGGACTCATTTTACTCCCTGCACCTTGTGTGCAGATCCAGGTACCTCTCAGCAGTGATCCAGTAGCTGTGCGAGGCGACGTTTGTGGATATCCGAGGTAGCTGCAGAGTCCGCAGGACCCGATATTCCTTTCTACTGTCTTTTGATTCTGTATTGACATTTCTTTCCGCACTTGGTATTTTGTAAACCTTTATACATTCATGTTCAGTAGAGGCTCATGACTCTTGACCCTTCGGTCTATGGGAGTTAGTGTATTATGGGACTTGGTTCCCCGTTTTCGTTACATGCATCGCTGTTATTTCTTGAATTAATTTGCTTAAATGGAGTAAAGAGAGCTTCTAGCTCCGTTATTGTTATTAATTGGTCAGGCTGGCTTAGCAATGTGCTGGGCGCCATCACGACCGGATTTGGGGTCGTGGGAATTCATCGGGGATTCGTTGGAGGTAAGTTTTGTGGCTTAATTACATCATTTTAACATGAAATCCTTGGTTAAATCCCTGTAAATTAAAAGATTAAAGGTGGGTTTGAGCCCTAGGCCTAAATTGAAGAAAAACACCGATTTGAGTGGGCAAATGGAGTCCGATTTTGGTAAATTTTATATGCTTAGACTCGTATCAAGATGAGGGTTCCGAATATATGACTTTCGTAATTTTTCGGCAAGCGTACCGAAAGTCGGGTTTTGACAACTTTGGGAATTTTGATGTAGATTGAGTTGTATTGATTGGGTGTCGTCCCATTGGCCTAATTTGTTGTATTTCTACTGTATTTGATCAGATTCTACGCGTGCGGAGCTTGATTCTCGTGGCAAGGGCATTGCGGAGTAGTCGTCGCGCCGTATTGAGGTGAGTAATGATTGGTATAATAACTGTAGAAAAAATGTGAATATGGTGGGTAAATTAGAAACTATGCATATTTTTTATAATAAGATTTTATATATGGTATAGGAAAGAAAAAATCTTTTTTTTATTATAGTGTGAAGTCTCTTGTAATTCCGTCTATAAATAATAAAGGTGTATAACGGGTGGGACGGGTCGAGTCGGGCCCAATTTTTTTGAACCCGTACGGGTTCCTTACCGGACCGATTCCGAGCCTAATTTTTTTGAACCCGTACGAGTTCCTTACCGGGCCGGTTCCAGGCTCCTTCTTAGCGGGCTTAACGGGTTGGGGTATTTTCGGGTAAAAATTGACCCGTACGGGTTACGGGTTAAAGGGGCCGGGCCGGGCCGGGTTTTACGTTTTTTAAATTTTTTTGTAAATTCGTATAATTATTATAATTTATTTTAATAGTTTGTAACTTTGTATTAATTTAAAGAACACAAAGTAAATGAGAAAAACTTGCACTTATAAAGTTTTAATGTAAGACTTTAAGTTTGTATTTCAAAATTAAGTTAGACTTATAAAGTTTCAATTTAAGAGTTTAAGTTATAATTTAAAAATTAAAGTTTCAATTTAAGACTTTAAGTTTGAAACTTTGAATTTAAAAATTGAAGTTTCAATTTAAGCCTTTAAGTTTGAATTTCTAAATAAAAGTTTCAATTTAACACTTTAAGTTTGATTTTCAAAATTAAAGTTTCAATTTAAGAAATTAAGTTTGAAACATTCAAGTTTGAATTTCAAATTTAAAGTTTCAATTTAAGTTATATTAAGAATTTGTATTACTTTAAAATATAAATTAAAGAATAGAAGGAATATGAGAAAAATTGCACTTGCTGCAAATTGCAAGTGCTTCTTTTATTTCATATTTCATAACTCAAATTTGAAACTTACAAATTGAATGTTTACATCTTTTAAGACTTGAACAAATAACAATAAGTAAATTCGAATATTTTGCATTGCCCTGCTAAGTTCATCATAATCAATATGAACTAATTGACCTTCTTCTGGAGTATTTAATTCGGATGGGTGACCACTTGTTAATATATCTCCAAGTTCTCGTCTTTTGGGCGATCAACATCTTCATGTCCTTGATTTCTTCTTTCCGACCTAATCCAATCTCTCATACATACTAAAACTTCCAAAGCATTGCTTCCCAATGAGTGACACGTATCTCCAAGTTGTTGTCTTGCTTGGCTAAATGCACTCTCGGATGCAACGGTTGAAATTGGCACATTCATCACGTCCCTAGCCATTGCGTAGAGAACATGAAATTGCTTTCCATTTTCATGCCACCACCCCAACGGTGAAAAATCCTTTGTGCGAGGCTCATTTTGTTTCTGCAAGTAGAATTGAAGTTCATCAATGTTCCTGCAACTTGTTTGAGTGTTAGAAAAAGTAGAAAAAATATTAAAACTTTCATCTAATCTTTCATCTTCAGTCAATGTAGCAGAAGTGCTACATTGCATAATAGAATTATTAACATTACCTGCAGCTATATCAATTACATTTGCATAATAATTATATAATTGCTGTAAATAATCATTAAACTGTTCATAGAAGTATATAAATTTGGGGTTTCAGTTTCCCCAATCTCCATATAAGTATATAAAGCATTCATTAATTGATGACAATCAGACATTTTAATTGAAGGATTTAAAACTGCACCAATTAAGTAAATCGGAGGAATTGGAAAGAAATATTTTTTGAATTTGTCTTGCATATTTATCACGGCAGCCGTATATTTTTCTTTTTTCTTAAATTCAAAGAGTAGAAAAGAAATTTCCGCTATATGTACTAAACCCATAGCAATAGTAGGGTAATAAGATCCAGAAAACTCAACAGTAGCAGTATAAAATTTATGTAAAAATTTAACAACATCATTAATGATCGCCCAAGTATGAGTTGTTAACATACGACTTGGATTCGTACAATGTGCATTAGCAACTTCAGTTATTGGATATTTATATTTATAGCAAACTTTTAAAAATAAATATGTATAGTTCCATCTAGTAATTATTTCTTCTGGCATGAATCGGGGTTGAATGTTATGTTGGACACACTTATCTTTAAATTCCCTTATTCTAGAATGTCTATTATTTCCTTGAATTGCACCAACTGCTCTTCTAACAAGACTAATCTCCGTTGAAAATAAATCTAGGCCACTTTTAACAATTAAATTATACACATGACATGCACACCTAACATGAAAAGTTTCATTAACAGGTGGTTGCAAATGCGATTTTAATATTGAAATTGCGGCAGTGTTGTTAGAAGCATTATCAAAAGACATACATAATATTTTTGGTTTGAGATTATAAAATTTTACAACTTCACAAATAGTGCTGCTTATAAATGCAGCGGTATGACTTTGATCTTCATCATATCTAAAAGTAATAATACGTTTTTGCATAACAGTATTATCATCTATCCAATGGCATGTAACAGTAACATATTCACGTCCATTAACAGCTTGACCAATATCAGAAGTTAGAGATACTCTACAAGGAAGTTTTTCAAACAAATAACGTAAATATGTTTGATATTGTC